>CM055405.1:28908884-28971517 GCA_029228625.1 Pseudolycoriella hygida | reverse complement strand
TCTACAACTTTTGCCTTTGAAAGTAAATCTCTGTATTGCGTATTTAAGCAAATACTGAAAAAAAAACTATCTCTTATCATTTTGGGCAGAGAAATTTATTTTCGCCCATTCCATGGCTCCCAGTGCGCAGACCCCTGACCCGATTCCAACAAAAAAAATTCCCCAGTTTTTTGGCATCAAATGTTTTCATTTGACACCAAATTGAGCAATTTCCGTGCTTTACTTGCTGAGATATTTGCGAAAAAGCTTCACCGACCTTCGAAAAACCATGTTTTTGGTCACTTCCTCGACCATATCTCCGGAACCACTTCATCGATTTTGCTCATCTTCGAACTTGAATCATGGGAGGCATGTACCTTTCAGGGAAAAAAAGTTTAGACTGATCGGTTGAGCCGTTTGGAAAAAAAAGTGGAGACGGACTGACAGACGGACAGACGGACATTTTTTTGATTGCTGATTCGTCATCTCTAGACGATAATAGATGCATCCCCCACTCCCACCTCGATCTACCCCATCTTACAATAAAATTGTCTGTAGTAAACGTATAGGACCTTTGTACTTCGTACGGGTCCAAACAGGAGCAAATTTTGTTTAAAATATTTGCCTATATGTGTAAAGCCAAGGCATTGTTGCTGTTTTTGGGATAACATAGATAATTTTATAGGTAGAAAAATGCGAAATACACGGAGAATGTATCGATTTTTTGTCTAATAATATTTTCTTTCTTTCGTCACTGTCTACTTTTGATAAATTGTCTAGAAAAGTAGAGCATAAATCTTCACACAATAACACACCAAAAACAGCATCCTTAGTCAACAATTTTGGATGTTCACAAGTTTTCGCCATGTTAAAAATAGTAATTTGTCGCCCAGTTTTAACATAACAACAATAAACAGCCAGAGTTCTCAAGTACGGTAACAGAGAATGAATAATATGTCTCGTAATATGTTACAGACTTGAAAATGTTTCATTTTTTTTAAACAAAAAGTCATAACGAAGAAGTACATTTTAACGAAGACTATCATCAAAACTTTTTTACAACTTCATTAACGTCATATGAAGTAGCATGAATGAAGAATATGATTCTTTCGCTTATTAGGTAGATATTATTTTCCTGAAAGGAATATATAAGTGAATTTACTCAAAATGCGTTGTTTCTTATACATACAAACGCTAATTGAATCAGATCTGTAAAAATTGTTGTTTGTTGCCTTTAAGGTAAATATGAAAGTGGAACGGAATTTGTATTCCTATCAACGAACATTTTCGCTCCAATAAGAAAGAAAGTACGCCAGAAACAAGGATTTTAAAGATGGACGATGCAAATTAACCACAAAAATCCTTTGAAAGCGACAAAATTTTTTCTCGCCGTCTCACTAGTAATTTGATTTTGAAAAAAAAGTGATGCCACAGTCATATTGAATTTCTATTTAACAAAAAAAACTCGTGGAAAATGTAAAAAAAGCGTCAAAATTACCTTTCCTAAAAACCGCAATCTTTCGTATCGAACATTCTTTTTTGAGTCAACTAAAATTTCGGGAATATCCACCGCTTTTGAACTCATTTTTACTTATTTAAACTAAGACTAATTTAATTAAAAATGTTTCTTTAATTTATTTTGAAACGCGAAATACTTTTTTGATACAAAGCCCTTTCAAGTGCAATACGAACAAAACTGGCGGTTTAATTATTTGAATCACACGTCCGTCGGTCGAACCGGTCAACTGTTTAATGCAGCCAAAATTATTAACTTACTGATAAATGAACCAAAAACCAATAAAGTTAGCTGCAGTTCATTTCATTGCAATCCGATTCGACTCCGAAAGAATGTCGGTCCGAGAAATGATAAAGTGATAAGTGGGACGACTTTACCAAAAGTTATAAAAAAATATATGATGTATGAAGTATGAATGTGTATCAGAATAGATATGGCAAACAGAGTTGATGTTATGAAAAGACTCGAACGTATTACTGCCTAGAACGATAATTTCCCCTTTATCCCTCTAGTGCATTTTAACTTATCTCGGTAATTCTGTTCTCGGTAGAGCCCGAGTTTGGTCCACTCTATTTACCCTACAGCTAAAACCACTAAACCTATTTTCACTAAATTTATTTGATTGCTTTCCTTAGGTACGTAACTTTCATTTAAAACCATGGAAACCAATTACCATGCTTGTTTCGCAGAGATATATGCGAAAAAGTTTCAGATACCCTCAAAAAACACCGATTTTGACCACTTTTTTGGTCATAACTCCGGTTTCCGTAGACCGATTTTGCTCATCTTCGAACTTGACCTTCCATTTTTGATTATCTTTTAGGTAATAAAAAGATTCGGAGTCGAAAAATTTCAAACGTAGGAACAAAAGACTTCATGCGGCTCTAACATTATCGTGAAATATGGGTCAACTTTCAAGACACAGGAAACTTCAAGTTTGTGAATTGAACCCAAGTGTTAATTTTTATATTAAAAGTACTATTCATTCCTAACATTTCCCTTAAATTAGTTTGCCACTACCTGATGTCGTCGTCGCGGTCTGGCGCTAGGAAAAGTTGGGTACACTTTGTTCTTCAATGGGCTCCCATGATTCCGACAGCGTGCGGAAACTCGAAGTAAGTCAAATAACGCTCTCTGCGGACTATTCTGAACGGATTTCATTAAACTTGCCTGAACATGACTCCTACCCTTATACTAGTTTCATGCAATTTCGCAAGAGTCTACGTTTTTCACTGTTTTTGGGATTTTTTGACTATTTTGATTTTGCGGAACCCCTAGATCACTCCGGATTGAGTTGAGTCCATAGAAACTTTTTATCAGGGACCCATTTAGATTCGTTTTAACGCTGGTGCCCCAAACTTTTCGACACTTTAATTTTTCCACACATTTTTGGACCACCCTAATGTATATAGACAAGAGATGATCGAAAGTGTTGTGTTTTTTTTTTCTTACAAATACCAAATATCAACTTCGATACACAAAAAAATTATTATTCAAAATACAGTTGCTATCTCATCCGTATAATAGTTTCAGCACTCTAGACGATCTGGACCTAACTAGTTACGGCACTGGTCTCTATGCATGTTTATAGCAACGAATGTGTTTCATATACGATTTTCCAAATTTACACTTAAAATATCCCCACAAGTAAATAGATATATCAACATGTATCTTACCCACCGAAAAACAATTAGTTTCTATAGCTACACCTGAGTTACCTACGACTGCGGGAGTTCATTTCATTCGTTTGTTTACTTTAGATTGTTTTAACGCGATTCGACAAAACTTTATTAAACGTTTGCTGCCTATTCTTCACTTAAAATAGTACCGTGACGTACCTCTGACCAAATAGATATCATTCTACGCATTTACTCGGAAAAATGATCAAAAAAGCGGACTGGCCTAGTGACAGGGTGCCTCAAGGTGGAATGTTTCACCCTGCCAAAGTTAGTTACAGCAAAAGTACCCACGACTTAGTGAAACGTAAGTACGAATTCTCTCGGTTTGCCGTCTCAACATTAATTTTCTTGAATTGAAGTTCTTATGGATGAACAAAAGATGACAATCTTGCAACGTGATAAATTAAAATATTTTCTACGAAATGGTGACCCTTTGCCGGTGCCGAAATTAAGTCCACCAAAACTAACAGCGCAACAACAATACGAAAACCAATTGGCAGCACAGATAATTATGAGAGCACGTAGTGCAAGGAAACGAACGCTAGAAGAAATTAAGGCCAGTGGAGCATTTCAGCAAGAGAAGTATGTCAGCAGGATTTGCAGGCACATTTTTCATATTTGAACGGTTCAAAGACTTGAAACTTTCCAATATTTTCTCATCCGACTACTTTGTACGGATATGGCTTTCATTTGCAGGATGTGATTCCAATTTGGAAGATCGTTTCTTTCAAAGATTTTCCCCAAACTCTACTTTTGAATTTTTCCGAAATATCACACGAAAGCTTGGTTCTATACTTTTCGTCCCTAGTAACGTATAAATAACTTTTTTCCAAGGGTAGAAATAGGGAATTCTAATAAGAACGAAAGTTTGCGAGATGATCGAAACAAAAACCTCAGCGTCACTCGGAAAAGCCTTTCGGCTGTTGTCCTTGTGACGCAAATAACTATTACTTTGGTCATTTAAAAACACCATGTTTCTGAATATACTTCAAATCAATAAACCGCTTCGAAAATCGACAACAATGAGCCATTAATGACAAATTAATTGATGTTATTATGGTTGTTTATGGATCAAGTCTAATATAATTTCATGGGCGGACCTTGAACATTTTGTAAGGAAATTGTAAATCATTTCTTTCTTGCAATAGAGTGAAATCCATCAAACATTTACGTGAACCATGCAATATACAAAAACTTCGATTGCAAGAATTCATGAGCGGCTTAAAACACCACCCTGAACTGGATTCGGTTAAGATTAAACATTCTCATAAGCTCAAAGCGAAAAATTCATACGTTGAGTATGACCCTTTGAAAACATGTGAGACATTTGTGCGGAATATTGTTTAACTGAAAAATTAATGAAAACTTTTGTGAGTTTAGTGATGCAAGAAATCTATGAACGAGCGGATTGGTTATCTGAAATGGAGGAATTGGGTGAAGCGAAACCGCATCGGCAAATAATTCAATCTCAAATTGCTGAAAGGTTGAGAATGATCCGAGAGTTAGAGAAAAAGAAATCGAACGAAAGTGGCAAGCCCTAAAATTGAAAATCTTTGTAGTCATTTTATGCTCGATGTAAATTGTCATTAAACGAATGGTCAAGTAAATAATTGTTTGTATACTATTCCTAGACCCGTACGAAGACAGCTATGAAAAGTCGCCCATCACCATTGGAATTTGTCATTTGTTTGACTTTCGTATTCGCATTTAATTTGCTACAGAGTCTCTCTTTTGCCGTTTCTTGTGCTTAGTTCAACATCTTACCCTACTTTCCTCATTTTTCATTCATATTTGCTTAAACTTGACAAATATTTACTCGCGTCGATTGCAAATGAAAAGGTAAATATCTGATTCGGTTACCGGCCTTTAGTAATTCTTTATCAAAACTGTACTTCATGGGATTTAAATCTTCAAAGAGTACAGTGTACAGGGGCGGAGATTGAAAGTTTGCGTGCGCACAGTTTTTCTCTAAGCAAAATTGTAAAATTTGTTCAATTTATTGAACCTAAGAAACCCATGACTGAGACAGAGACCTTTACTATGCATGTTGGGTTTTACAACTTACCTCTAACACAACACTCATCGTGAATTATATGAAGTTTTACGCAAAAAATGTCTCGAAGTCTAAAGTATCAACCGCTTTTCTACAATATGAACTGCACTGATGCTGAAACCTGTAATTTCGCAGTTGCGGTCATTGTGTAAATACTTTAAATGTATTCGCATGTGTTTGCCGTGTGAACCAGAAGCACATAATGTCGCTTATAATGTCAATCAGAGACGATTCCCATGTGAATCAGGAGGTGTTTCCCCTGTAAATCAGAGACGATTACCGTGTGACTCAGAAACGATTCCCATGTGAATCAGAAACGATTCCCATGTAAATCAGAGGTGTCTTTCTTGTGAATCAGAGGCATCTCCCATGTGGTTACTACGCGATTCTCATATGAGTCAAACACGATTCCCATGTGAATCACAGAGGATTCCCATGTGAATCACAGAGGATTTCCATGTGAATCACAGAGGATTCCTATGTGAATCACAGAGGATTCCCATGTGAATAACAGAGGATTCCCATGTGAATCACAGAGGATTCCCATGTGAATCACAGAGGATTCCCATGTGAATCACAGAGGATTCCCATGTGAATCACAGAGGATTCAAATGTGAATCACAGAGGATTCCTATGTGAATCACAGAGGATTCCCATGTGAATAACAGAGGATTCCCATGTGAATCACAGAGGATTCCCATCCCAACCACAGAGGCTTCCCATGTGAAACACAGAGGATTCCCATGTGAATCAGAGGTGTTTCAAATGAAACTCAGAGACGTTTCCCAAATGAGTCAGACCTGTTTCCCTAGTGAATCATAGTCCATTCCCAAGTGAAGCAGACATTTTTCCCATGAGAATCAGAGACGTTTCTCATGTGAATCAGTGACGTCTCTCATGTGAATCAGAGACGATTCCCATGTGATTCAGAGAAGAATCCCAAGTGAATCAGAAAGGATTACCAAGTGAATCATAGAGGATTCCCAAGTGAATCAGAAGTGTTTCCCATGTGAATCAGACGTGTTTCTCATGAGAATCAGAAGTGTTCCTTATGTGAACAAGAGACTATTTTCATGTGAATCAGAGACGATTCCCATGTAAATCAGAGACATTTCTCTTGTGGTTCCTACGCGACTCTCATATGAGTCAAAGACGATTCCCATGTGAATCAAAGAGTATTCCCAAATGAATCAGAGGTGTTTCCCATGTGAATCAGAGGATATTCAAGTGAATCAGAGAGAATTCCCAAGTGAATCAGAAGTGTTTCCCATGAGAATCAGAGATGTTCCTCATGTGAATAAGAGACTATTCCCATATGAATCAGAGACAATTCCCATGTAAATCACAGAGGATTTCCACGTGAATCACAGATGATTCCCATGTGAATCACAGATGATTCCCATGTGAATCACAGAGGATTCCCATGTGAATCACAGAGGATTCCCATGTGAATCACAAAGGATTCCTATGTGAATCACAGAAGATTCCCATGTGAATCACAGAGGATTCCTATGTGAATCACAGAAGCTTCCCATGTGAATCATAGACGTTTCCCTAATGAATCAGAGGTGAAGTGTAGTAAAATACAACTTAGTTTTGTTTGTAAACATCCATTTCATATACAATTTACATGTTTTCGTAAATCTCATCCAATGAATCCTATTTCAACACCAAAAATAAATTAAATTTACTTAGATACTATGTTTGAGCATTAGGGAACAGTTACTGGCAAAAATCGGCTTGGATCTCCGACTTTTGGATCGAATCGTACAATAACTTTATCTGGATCTTCTCCTACTTCCAAAAACGAATTCCAATCAGCTAGAAAGTAAAAACCATTCCGTCGAGGAGCTGGTAAAGGTTCTTCTGTAACAGGATCTAAACTTCCGAATGATTCTTCTAAGCCATTACGTCTCGGTTCTTCAGTAGAAGTTGAAGTTTTTATTTCTTCGATGGTAGTAGATGTTGGTGTTGTCGATGCTGTTGTTAAATTCAAGAAGTCACCTTTCTCATTATATTCCTCAGTTGTTGCTTGCAGATCCAAAGTAAACCGAAGAGGATTCGGACTGTCGGTTGTCTCTTCAGATTGTCGCTTGATTTCGTTTTTCGTTTCATCAAATTCAACGTTATCAAGTATGTTTGGACCTTGAGCCAGTAAAGATTCGCTAAGGTTAAAGTTGTTCAAATTCAATGATTCAATTTCCTTGTCCGTTAAATTAGCATTTAATTTGTCGAGTTTCTTTATAGTTTCTAAAAGTTGTTTCAACTTATTGAAATCCTCATCCGTTATATTTTGCTTCTTTTTCATTTTCATAGCCACGTTTTCACTTCTACCGTTAGCAATGCCAACCGTTTGATCCTCGTCGTGTATATTTTCACTGCTTCGTCGTATGTTGTTTTCTGAGACATTTTCGTTGTATACAACATATCCACGATCGTGAGATTTCTCTCCACTTTTCTTTACTGTCGTTACACCAATGTTCTCCAAAACTCCAATCAAATCAGGAGCTAAGAAATCGACACTAACTTCCGGCATCTTGTCCATCTTCAAATAAGCTGGTCTCTCTGTTGCCGTCAATATTTCCGAAGGATAAAACGGATTCTCTTCATTCTCCATGAACATCGATTTTTTACCTCTGGCGTTTCCATCAAACAGCCCGAACGATCTCAAAAATTCCTCCATATCGCCATTGATTGGGACATCTTCGGGAATGGGCAACGGCTTAAATGACTGATAATCATAAGGTGTTACCTCTGGGCCAATGTTCATACGATAATTTGAGCGAACTTGTGCCGGCAAGCGAGACGGCAAAGGCTTGAATTCGTCAACGAAAACAGATTCATCTCTAGTAAGACTTGAAGGTATTGCTTCAAATTGTTCCTGAATTGATTCGACATTTCTATATACAGGTTCAATCGGCCCAACGTGTTTCGGTGGTTCTTCGTTGGTAAGCAGTCCAAATGACTGAAGTAGATCTTTCAATTCCTGTGTCATTTCCGGCTTTGGTGTTGTAGTGGGAACTAACTCTTGAGTTAACCCAATCGTTGCCAAGAGATCTTTAACATTTTCACGTATTTGCGGTTGGGCTTTGAATGGAGCTGGTGGACGATCGGCTATATAGTTTGGCAAGTGCGAAACAACACTTGGAGCAGGGGTGGATGTTGTTGTTGTTGTCATTACAATCGGTCCAGTTAGTGTGGCAACTTTCTCCGATTTCGGATGAAAAGTTGTTGCTCGCGGAGTACTGGAACGTATTTCTAGCATTGGTTTATAAGTTGTTGCACTTTTCCCCGGTGAGGATGGATCAACATCTTCGGGTTGAACTACAATCTTTTGAAGCTTTTGCGTCTTCGTTTCCTGGTTTATTACTCGAGTTATTGGTGGTCGTGTATAGAGTTCCTGAAATTTGGAAACCTTCAAATTTTCCTTCAATGTAAACTTTCTATGTAATTTACCTGTAAATCCGAATTATTGTTGGTGTTGTACGGAAGGACCAACATCAAAGCCCTCATATGTTTAGCTCGATCTCGATCGCCTTTTTGTAAACTTTTTTCATATTCTTCTTTCGTTACATTTTCAAATAATTCTTCAATTTCGCCTCTGAAATGAAATTCTAATGTATTTTCCAATGATTCCAATGATTAGAATTAACACAACGGAACGAAGGAAATGTTACCTAGTCAGCCGGGGTAAATTTGGATCAGTCTCAAGTAATTTTTGTACTTCTTTTATTGTGGCAGTTACGTCCGAAAGGGCCCGCTTAACATGGTCCTCTTCAAGATCGTTTATATCGTTAGCTGGTACAAAAGTTTGTGGAGTGTACGAACGTGCGTATTTTGCTGGTGTTCCGCTCGAAGAACTGACGAGCAAGTAAATCAATGAGACAGTCGAAAAATACTTAGCGAACATGATGCCTGGTTGCAGTGACTGAAAATTTACGTAAAAAGAAAAAGTTTAAGAATTGAGTTTTTTAACATTATAAGCTTATTCTACGCCCCACTAACATTTTACATGTATTTTCATGTCTGCTTCAGTAAAATGTAGTTAAGTGACAGACATATAGACTTTCAATGGCAGTGTTAGTGCGGGTTAACCACATGCTTAACGTGTATTCCTAACTTCGCCTTCAATTGAAGGATTTTTAATTTTTTCGATGTTTTCGAGCGCCGGAAACAAGTGAAATGTTTTTCACGCTTTACATCTTCAACGTAGAAGTTGGATTCGTTATGAACGATTTATGCGATATTTCCATCTTGTTTACCCCGATTCTTGGTGGAAAGCCGATACGTTACCGCTGAGCTAACCCGTTCCACAGAAACGATAATGTGATGGCGCTGCTAATCAGCATGAAAATATGTGTTGACAATTTCAATATGGGGAATGAAAAGAAATTGGTTTACCTAGAATTAGCTCATTGGTGATTAGTAATCTACCAACACAAGAACAGGCCAATGACCTCACTGTCACTATATCGAATAAGTGTGAAAGGGAGATATTAAAGCATAGACGGCAGCGCTATACATACAAAAGGTAGACTTTTTGTGATGCTCCGTTCATCATGGAAGTATATATCTATTGCTTTTACGTTTGTTTGACTTGAACCAGTCGATTTTTTTCTGACTAACGGATGCATTTTACCCGATGCTGCTGAGGAGACCTACGTGATTATCATTTCTTCAAGTCAGTTTTTAAAACCAACAATTGCTGCTTAGTGGTCTCCGGGCATGGGAAGATCAAAAATATGATCTCTGCTCAGATTTTTGACATGCCGTGGGATTCTATGACACAAACACTGAGTTTTGAAAGAAACTTTCAAGCACTGTTCCCGAACAGGGATAAGTGGGCCAATGGGTGGCTTACCACGCTACCCGATAGTGAATGGGTCAGACTCACAGACGGATCGAAGGCAGATGAAGGGACTGGAGCCGGGGTATATGACCGGAAGACAGATGCCGGCACTCGGATTCTCTTGGGGATATTATCCAGTTTATTCACTTTAGCAGCCCTTTTGGAGGCTCGAGAAATTCTGCCAGAAGGGCTGAATCGTGAGGACGTGATCGTGTGCACAGATAGTGAATCATCATTATCACCGGTGGTGACTTCAAGATTGGTAGAAGAACGTAAATGCTACTTGAACCAGATAGGGCATATAAATCGAGTCAAACTGGTTTGGGTGCCCGGGCACTCCGAAGTGAAGGGTAATAACAAAGCTGATGAGCTGACTAAAAATGGCTCAATGGCCTGAACCTCAAATCCACATACCGAATTCGCTTTGCGCGAAATCGTTGAGGGACTGGGCGAAGACGGAGCATATCAAAAACTGAACAGCTTACATGTCAGGCATTTCTTCCTCACTCCGAGCGAGAAGTGGACTAGGGAGCTCCTAACGATGAGCTGGATTCACATCAGGACTAACCAAATTTTTAAAAAGATTTTCAAATTTTTTTTTGTTTGAAAGACCTGGGTATAGCCGACAATTTATGGAAGAAACTTTTGCCTGTGCTTAGGGCTCAAGTGGGCCATGTCGGTCCTAAGGTCGGCCCTAGCCAAAGAATTTTTTTTCGCTATGTTGCAGAGGAAATTGAGGGAAATATTTTTGACTAAGGAATTGTGTTTCCGAGGCCTCTACTTAGGGCTCTAGGTCGATACTAAGGTCGACCCTAGCCCAAAAAATGGTTTTTTCAATGTTGTAGAGAAAATTGAGTAGAACATTTTTCTATATTTGGGGGTCAATTTTGTGCTTTCGGAAAGGTTTTTTTACACCGTTTCTTCGGACGAGTTTTTCAATATTGCCCTCTCGACAATTTCCAATACAACTTAATGCGGACGTAATTTCAAACACTTAAGAGTTAAGGCAATATTTACTTAAATACGTCTCTTCGTAACATCAACTCTGTTTGCCTCATCTATTCTGATGCGTACGGGTCCGTTTAGACCCGTACTAAGTACGAAGATCTGATGCGTTTACTACCACGTTTGTTACATTGCGAGTTCGAACCCGGGAGTAAGGAGGAAACTTGTTTTTTGCCTCCAGATGACAAATCAGCGAAAAAAAATGTCCGTCTGTCGGTCTGTCTGCCCGTCAATACGATAACTTGAGTAAATCTTGACCGATTTTCAATTTTTTTTCCTGAAAGAAAGTCAAAAAACTGTCAAGTCAAGTTCGAAGATGAGCAAAATCGGTCGAATAGTTCCGGAGACATGGTCGAAAAGGTGTCCAAAAGGTGTCCAAAAAGTCGGTGAAACTTTTTCACGCATATCTCAGCAAGTACAGCACGTAAATTGTTCAAATTAGCGTCAAATGAAAGAATTAGATGTCACAAAACTGGGAAAAATAATTGGTAGAAATCGGTTGAGTGGTCCGGGCACTGGAACCCCTCGGAATGGAGAAAATTTTATTTCTCAGCCATATACAATACAAGATGGGTTTTCATCAACCTATGGTTTATTATGATTATGAAACATAGAGACTTACTCCCGAAGACAAAGTTGTAGAGAATTAAATTTTATCGAACACGTGTTTTAGGGTTTTCTCGAAAAATGTCCCAATCCTGGGATATAGCCACATGTAGAATTCAGAGGGATAGCTCATATGTCTAGAACTATGGCAGTTAGAAAGTTGCTTCCAAAGACAAAGTTGTAGAGAATTAAATTTTAGCGAACACGTGTTTCAGGGTTTCTCCGAGAAATGTCCCAATCCTGGGATTCAGACACTTCTAAAGTTCAGAGGGATGACTCCTATCTCTAGAACTATGGCAGTTAGAAAGTTGCTTCCAAACACAAAGTTGTGGAGAATTAAATTTTGAACGTACTTCGGGAGGGCTTTCAACTTTACCTTGGATAATTTTTATGAGTCATTCAAACTTTCAAACTATTCAAACGCAATATTTACTTAAATACGTTACAGTCTTTTCGTAACATCAACTCTGTTTGCCACATCTATTCTGATACGTACGGGTCCCTTCATATGTTTTTTATTGCTGATTCGTCATCTAAGGACCATGAACGGTACTCCCCTCTTCCTACTCCCGGGTCAAAATTCGACTGGTTACAAATGTCGTCGTAAACGCAATAGACCCCTTTTCAAAGAACTTCGTTCTTCGTACGGGTCTAAAAACTCATGAACTATTGCTGTGTGGAATGAAAACTAATTTCCAAACAACTTGATTACAAACACATGCAAATTAATATAGTCTTAAAGGGTACCACACTGTAGCACTACATACGAAAAATAAGAAACAACAAAGCATTTAATTTCGTTTTTAAATGTTTTGACTTTCGTCTTTAATTTCTATGCTTTTCAAGGCCCTCATTTATTATAGGTATGTTTTTTCGTTGGCGGCGAGTGGAACACTTTTGACTGAAAATTGTTTGAATATATCTTCATTTTTCTTATGATTTACGAAGGATGTACGTGCAACAATGGATGACAGTCGCTCGAGGATAGTTGTTCATTTAGCGCCACAACAGGTTTTTTTGTCTCAGATGCGTCTATTTTCGAAATGTAATTAAAATGAATAACTAAATAAATAACTAATCACCACAGGTAGCAACGATCTGTCGAAATATGCCGTTTATTAATATTTTAACTGTTGTCCCACCGAAAACATGTCATTACATGTATATGTGCACCCCACGGAAATTATTCATTACATGTCATTCATTACATGCTATTCATTACATTCAACCCCCATCGGAAACTTCTCATTACATGTATATCTGCATGTAATGACGCGTTTTCGGTTGGGTGACCGTGTAAAACAGCATACAGTGGGGGATGCTTAATAAGTCATCCATTCTGGATAATTTCGTGACACTCGCAAACTCATTCGTGTATTCTTAAGCAACTCGCTTTAAAAATTGTTTTTTGACTCTTGTAGTTGTATACCTCGCCTTCGGCTCGGGATACAAACTCTACACTCGTCTTTCAAAGCTCTTTGCTTAAAAACACCCTCTTGAGTTTGGCTCATTTCACAAAATTAATCCCTCATGTAATGACTTATTTCCGCATCCCCCACTGTAATCTACTATTACAGATTTGTATTTTCACTGCACTCCATCTCATCTTGAAACAGTGACGGAAAGCCTGCAAAACGGACCTGACTCAATAGGCAAATAGAGTGAAAAGATACACCGAACTTATTAAAAAGCCCGACCCGATTCAAGATAATCGGGTTAGCGGTTTCAAAAACGCTTACGTCTAGGTAAACAAGTCGCACCTCGTTGAATTTGAAATGATTTTCGATTTATATCGTTCTTGTCTTCGGTTCTCGGGTTCTCGTAACTGTACAGGTACACAAATCAATTTCACAAAAGAAAATGCTATTTACTTCTTATGAAATGCGATTTTTGTAACCAACCTATTCTTCTCCGTAAGTACATTCACTGAACTGTGAATTGTATATTTCTTCCACTCATTGTTATTAAAATTATGTACGCGCTACAAACAAAAAATTAACAATTTATGGCATGCGAAAACAAATTTACGTATTAACTTTCAGCTAACAATTCCGTGTAAATATTGTATAACGAGATTACGAATCATCGGGAAATAAAATCAATAAACATTCGCCCAGAGGTAACCCAATTTTTGACGTAGTTAGTGAGTGATCTGTTGGTTGAAATTTTTAAAATCGAAATCAAACTACGTGTCTTTCGTATTAAAAAATCTAACCAAAAGAAAGCTATTTTATTGCAATGTCCAAATAAACAAATCACGCTTCCTAATATGAAGAAGACTCGTATACATCATCTGAACATTTCATGCGTGCATCTGTCATTAAGCCAATATAAATATTAATAGACGTTCATATGGGTCAATATATGGTATTGGTGTAGGCTAGGCATATTATTTCAAGGTCTAAATCGTCATAATTATAAGTTTCAATAGAAATAATCTGCTAAACTTTTATTCTCAAAAATAACCTAAACGTTCACTGAAAACTAGTTCATTGGTCCAAAGTAAATAATGTATTTGATCGCTCAATCAAATATATAACAAGAGTAAGACTTTAAGGCTTGAATCAGCAGTTTTTCAATAACTTCTACAATAACAGATTAGTTACGATAAGAAATGTTATGTGGTGTCAGGGTGAATTAGGTGGGTAGGCTTAGGGAGGGATTAGGTAATAGATTGAGAAAGAACTATTTTGTTTGCTATCCGTTGATTCGGGTCAATGCATTGGACAAAAACCATTTCCTCGAGATTTAATTAAAGTCATCGCGTTTTCTTATTCATTATTTTTCAAAATGAGGGTCTGAGACGTTGAAAATTTGTACGGGGTACCCGCAGTCTTTGAACTCTCAGTATAAACAATGTTTCTAAAGATTGACCATCGGATAGCTAACTAGGGTTGCCTTCACTTATTTCTATTTCCAATTCCTCGCTTTCAACATGATAAGTGGTAACAACTAACAATTGGCAAACCACCCCCTACGAAAATTCGACCATAAAAATCATCATGCGGCAAAATATCGGTGTTAAAATATAATGGTGTTAACATTGTATCGCATTCATATTCACACTATAATTGATAGTGCAGAGAGAAAAAAAGTGGGAAGAAAAAAGAGAGACAAAATAAGTGGGCAAAAATATTGACGTTTCGGTTCTCCATCTGGTGAGGAAATGTGACGTTTTTGGTCCGCTTGAAAATAAAGTGTTTTGTGTTACTATTGTAAGTATATCATAAAAGAAACCTCTAAAAATGAATAATTTTTAGTGTCTAGAATGATTTTCGATCAAAAAAATAGCATTCCCTCGCCAAACAGAGTGAGATTATCGTTATTAAATCCAGGGCTCATACACAAACTTCGTCAGAGCTGCCGCACAAAATTGAAAATTCAAGCCGAGAGAATGGGTTTGATGATAAACGAATGTAAAACCAAGTACATGAAGACCGAGCCAAATCCGGTAGCCAATCAATCACCGTTCAACTTCGCTTGCCGGTTATTTAATCTTGCTGTAGCTCACGTAGATCCAACGCTCTCTTGAATTTAGGAGTAAGGTTCACAGGCTGGACGATTCGGTTTTTGACACGTTTGGTACGGTTGGATAGTTGCTTCCTTTCCCTTACTCTAACAACTAAAACCGGAAGCACCAACCCGACGATTAACCTTTATTTTTATTATTTTTATTAAAATCTTTTCATGTTTGCTGATTATTGCTGTTCCTGTGCTCGATTTCATCTTTTTGACAATGCCTATGGCTCAACTTG
Source organism: Pseudolycoriella hygida (assembly GCA_029228625.1). Lineage (NCBI taxonomy): Eukaryota > Metazoa > Arthropoda > Insecta > Diptera > Sciaridae > Pseudolycoriella > Pseudolycoriella hygida. The sequence goes on along the minus strand of CM055405.1, from coordinate 28,956,075 downwards.
ACGACTCCTTCTTGGTCTAGTTCTTGGATCTAATTTATTTTCTTATTTATTTGTTCGTGTAATCACTATTTTTCGTAATTATGTATCATGACACGGGATGGAAGGTGCCCTAAAACCGCCTTTTTTGCTTTGTTTCCTTTTTTGTATTTATCTAATTTATTTGCATATGTAACGTTTTTACTTTTGTCTGTGATAATGGTTTTATATGCTATGAATATTGTAACGTTTTTCATGGTTTTTAACGAGGGATATGGCAGCAGTCATATCTACTCTTTTTGCCATGTCAGCTAGAAAATATTTCGACAATAAAGTTATATCAATCAAACAGGGAGACAAAATACACATTGGACAGTTCAATCTCGAGATAGTGGATGAGTTCATTTATCTTGGAGCGCTGATACGCTCACAGACGTATCATGGCTGCAAGCAGATGCTATTTCGGTCTAATGAAACACTTAAGTTCAAAGTTAATATAAAGGAAAACGAAGTGCCATACTTACAAAACGCTTTTCGTCCAGAAAAGTGATGAACAGTTACTCCTAACGTTCGAGCGCAAGGTACTTCGCACCATATTTGTAGCGATGCGCGAGGGGGAGAGGTGGCCACGGCATATAACTTTGAATTGGAACGTTATTTTGGCGAGCCGGATATAGTGGCGGCGTGAAAGTCAAAAGGTGGGTGGGGCATTTAGCACGTATGGATAAAAACAGAGCCCCCTCAATATTATTCATTAACGATCCAGAAGGGCGAAGAGGAGTTGGTTGGAAAATTAGATGGATCGATGGTGTCACTAATTTAATCACTAATTTTGGAAGTGGACATAAGGGACTGCGTCTCACCCAACCTTTTAAGAGGCTTTTGTTAAGATATCAGTCGTTTTGGAAGTTTGCAATTGTTATAACTAAATTTCATGTGAAAATTTTTTTATTTTACGACAAAATTTTTCCCCAAAAATTTTTCTTCGAAAAAAATATCTCGATTCGTATCACCTGCCCACCAAAATTTGAGTTACTGTATAAAAAACTATAACACTGGGGGGTCCAGCATTTTTGACGCTTTTTTTTAATCGAGTGTGAAAATATTTGAAAAGAATTTTTTGCGTTTCGAAGCATTAAGCGTCACCCCAATTGGTGCTACGGTATTTCACGCAGCTGCCATAGCTAGCGGCGGCGACTCCAACTTTCGTGATAAGATAAAATTAGTGTCAATCCATTGTAAGAAAAAGGAAAACCAATTTTGGAGAAAAAAAAATTTCCGGTGAAAAAAATTTTCGGCAAACAAATTTTCGGCGAAAAAAATTTCATGCAAAAAAAATTTTCAGGCTTCAGGCTAAAAATTCCCCTCACCAATCTCTATAACTTTCCCGAAGAAATTAATTATCTAGCTGTTCTAATTCAGAAGAAAGCAAAAAGATTTCAAAAAATTTTCCTCAACAATCTCTATAACTTCCCCGAAGAAACCAACTCTGCAAGTATTGTCATACCGAAGCTAAAATTCAAAAACCGAAAAAGCCTTATTTATTGTCTACGAAAATCCATGATGGCGTCGCTTTGACAGCTGGCAGCCATTTTCGAAAGATCCCAAAAAATCTCCTCACCAATCTCTATAACTATAACTATAACCGAAAAAACCAACTATCTAAGTGTTTTCATTCCGAAGTTAAAAACCTCATTTATTGCTTAGGAAAATTCAAGACGGCGCTTTGAATGCTGGCAGAAATTTTCTTAAGATCGCAAAATTCGCCTGATTCCGAAGAAACTAACTCTTTAGGTATTGTGACTCCGGAGCCAAAATTGGAAAACTCCGAGCATTACCTGAAAAGCCCTCGAAATTGACCACTTTTCCAGGCGTCACGACTTTTCCGGAATTTTCCTGGGAAAGTGGCATATGAAATTTTTCATTTTGGGCAGAGACTGACGTTCCCTGAAATTTTCAAGAAGATCGGCTGACTGGTTCTCAAGATCGAAAATTATTAACATAGATAGAAACCGACACGTCAGAAAAAAAGTTTAAGAAATGATGAGAACTGGATAAAAATGAAAAATCTATGGAAAAAGGTCATCTTGAAACCTCGATATTTCAGCCAATTTCCAACCGATTTTGATGGTCCAGAGTGCGTTAGAATAATTTGAAAGGGGGAGGGGGGGACAAAGTTTTCGTATGGCGTTTTTTGAGTTTGTGGACTTCTTTTTTGGGGCGTGGAGACTGCGTCACGCCCTCGCTACCGCTGCGGGCATGATCTTGGACAGATAATCTGATCGTGATCAAAGAAACAGAATCTCATCCACAACATCTTACAATGTGAACTTCTTCCTAGATTAGAAGACAAAAACCGTCTTACCGACCGACTTTTCGCAAATAATTCCATTTTTTCTGAGCTTTAAATATCCACTTGGATAACGATATCCTCATTCGAAGTGCCCAGCGGCGCTGAGTATAGGGGGGCAGGGGGGGGGGCAAGTGCCTCCCATGAAATGATCCATGGGGGGTAACGCCCCCATGACGAGAGGAATAAACATAACAGATTAAACGGAAGGTGAATTTTATCACTTTCTGAACATAATTCAAGGCATATCCCATGCTACAGGATTAGCAATTCATTTTATTACATTTGACGTTTTTTTAAGGACCGACAAATTGTTTTTTTAATATTTTGGAATACCTAGCTCAATTTTGTATCGATGAAGTGTTATTCCAAACTTCTAGCCCATACATTTTTGAAGTCACTTCTTGATGTACGTGGGTGAACCGAGGTTCAGCACCTAGGCCGCCTTTGGGCCTGTTGTGCTTAACCTATACTTGCAAACCACTACAGTAGAGATTTCAACGAAACGGGCCTGAATTTTTCATAAGAATGTCTGAGAATTGCACCCTAATGGCCAGCACAGACTCGTTTTTCTAAAGTTTGCAATAATTTCAAAAAAAAGCTCGTTTAACAAATTGAGAGATTCAAATTATAGGGTATTTTAGGACTTTAGAATATTTCTTGTAAAATCTATAATTGCTGTGGGTTCCATTCAATAACAAAAATAGAAAAAATTAGACTCGCTTCGCTCGCGTGCTCACTTACTTCTGTCACATAAACGGCAAATGCCACAGTTTCATTCGGAATCTATTACTTCAGAAATTTTCTTATAACTTTCGCTATAAAAGCAAACATAAGCTACCTTTTCATTGCTTACTTTGGCATGTTTGCCAAATACACATCATCAAATTAAAAAATTTTGCTTGCCCTCCATGGGCGGTAAACAAGTCGGCGCCGCTGGAAGTGCCTTACCATTTTCAACAATTTTAAGGAAACAACAACTTTGAAAAAACATTTCTATTGTTAAATTTAATCAAAAAGTTTCTACAAGACAGTTGGAATTTTCGTAGTAACCATATTTTCTGAAGTTTCCCCATATTCTTCACTCGAATCGAACGCAGCTTCCACAAATTCCTCAAGTTTATCTTCCGATACTTTACATATCGTTGCTATGTTTTTGATGAGCACATCTCCTTCATCTCCCACGCCGTCCATTTTATTCTTTTTCTCATCTTCAGACAAATCAGAGGTCTCATAGAAACCCAGCTTTAAAATGACATCGATGATTGCATTCTTATCGAATTCTTCCATAACGCAATTGGACTCGTTGGGCATTTCATTTTTCACTTTTTTTTCATACCCCTCTCGGTATTCACGACCAAGCTCTTCCATGGCGAAAAGACAGATGGCGGTTTTCTTTCTCGGTTCAAATTCGTATTCCAGTTTCCCTCTCATTTTTAAATATATTCCCATACACTCATTCACTTCTTTGTCACTAACGCTTTCACTTTTACTATCATCATTATCAGCGCTAACTACGTTTAAGTAGCAAAGCACGCAGTACATTAAAGTAAAACAGAGTAAAAACTTCATTTTGATTTTGTTAGTTTCTGGTTTGACGAATCTACAACTCAACACTGATTCGGAAAGTTGATGCTAATGAGAATTTATACTAATTTTATGAAAAAAAAATCGATAGTGTGATTGCAGTATGCCCCTGAACTACAATTTTTCACCAACCTTGACAGACATAACACATTAAGTAATCAGCAAGATAAGCAAAACTTCTGAAAAATAAATTGATTGCAATTTCTCAAACTGATTGACCAATGATAGATAACCTTCTAAGGAGGGGTGGAGCAAAACGTTCTTAAAAATCTTTTGAGTTTTCATTTATTTCCACTAGAGAAAAAACTCACTTCCGGAAGTCTTACAAAGAGAACCCTACACCTACTCTCGTAATGTATTGAAAAAGGAGTGTGAAGTCAAAAATTCCTCATCATTCATCAGTTGTGTGTGGGGAAACAAGTCTGACTGACTACATGAACTACAGTCGAATACAAAATAATCAATTTCATGACTTTGCTTCAGCTGGTCGTTTTGAAATATTTACACAGAGCAAACGACCAGCTGAAGGCGATTATTTAGAGTCTGTGTAGTTAAATTTTAAATGATTCTGTTTTACATGTTTCACATATTTGTTTTGACTAGGGGGATTACAGCATTCACTCATACGTTCAGGCCCATAGCCAGAGAGCCGCAAGTCCTACTATCACTAAATTTATACGAAGTTGTGGGTCACAAAGCATGTCACGCTAAAATGTCAGCTTTTGAAGTACCACCCCTAACGTGTCACGATAAGTGGTCCTAGTGCCAATGTTATGGGCATATGAACGGCCCCTTATATATGACATCACGCTATTTGTCGGAATTTTTACCCCCCCCCCCCCCCCCTTCCTTCATATAATACTTTAAAAGAGATTTTCAGAAAAAAAATTTTTACCTATCATTCTCGCAAAATAAGATTTTTTCCCTATAAAACTTCAAATCTCCTGCATCTTGTCACCTGACCTAAAAGTTCCCATAATGGCCACCCCTTTGTACAGCCGTTTTCACTCGGTTTTCGATCGCGACTAGCTTGTCTTGCCTCTTTAAATATGCACCCATTGTCTCCACTGGGAAAGTTACGAACAGGGAGTTGTTGTCGCTGATAGAAGAGTACTTCGTCGTTCCCCTTAAAGCTTTGTCAATTTAGACTTAAACGCCGTAGGCGAAACATTTTTCGACAAAGGGATCATATTTTTTTTACTTTCGTAAATTTTCCAGACTCTACCAGCAGAGCTAGTAGCAGCTTTACATCTGCTGGCCTCCCTCTAGATAAGGGCTTGCATGCAGCAAACTTCCTACAAGCCAAAACAACCAATTTGGAAGCACATGCGTACTAAGCGCTTCCAAGCTCTGTCGCAAATGTGGTAGAGAGCTCGAAACAATTCACCATGTTACCGGAGACTGTCTTTCTAACAATCACCAAATCACCGCAGACATCATAACATAAAACATGCCATCACTAATCTGTTGCGCGAAAGGGTTTCGAATGCTGCGAGGAAGTGTATGCCATCGATAAAGACGTAAGATCCCGCTTCGGCGATATAGTCGCCTTTGATTCCGCATCAAAAAACGCATTTATAGTGGACCCTACAGTGCGCTACGAAACAATTGACAACAAACAAGATAAGAAAATTGTCAACGAAAAGGAAAGTAAATACACAAGCTGCATCTCATTCTACGTAGAAACATATGCGACATTGTTCGGAAAGCGCGACTGGAAAGTACAAGGACTCTGGATCGGGAGCCGAAGAACTGCAGGGAGAAGTGTAATTGACTTTTTTAAAGAAGTAAATCTAGACGTTTGCAAGATCAACGAGATAACGGAAGAAATATTAATTAAGACGATTGTATTGTATTGTATTATCTTATTTTTGTCAATAAAGGTTTTCTTCTTCTTCTGGTAAGGTAAGTATGAAATTGTTTAAATCTCCCTAATTAACTGAATGAAGTTTTTTCTATTCATATTGTCAGAGCCTTGCTACTTGCTAGCTATAATAACATCTCTAGGTTCAGGATCCTAGATTGGTGTTTGTAAAAATTGAATGCCACTACTTTGCTTTGCTGTCAATTAGACGTATAAGTTATTCATCTTCATCTTCCACTCTGAAATTTTTCCCTGGAAGATACAGAGCAAGAACATTTTTTCCTGTAAAATGCTGCCAAAAATTGGAAAAATTGTCAAGATTCGCTGAGATGAGTTGAGATGAAAGATGAGAGAGAATAATAAAGAAATAGTAGTTTTTGACACAAGTTTCGTATGAAGATAGATGTGTGCGTTAAACTAGCAGCATTCGCAACGTGTATCAAACAACGTTTTTAGCAATTCACCGACAAAAAAAGAGTTTTTCCCTGCGAGTTTCCACTTGCGATTTGTAGAAATTTCAATTATTTTTTCGCACCAGCGCGTAAAAGCGGTTTAAAAAACTTTTGTCGCACTAGTGTGAAAAGTGACCTCATGCGACACCGAAATGACGCACGATAAAGCAAGTTTCTTGTGGGTGAATTGCAAAGAATTATTTTAAATTTGTGCGAATTACCAGTTCTCAAACACACTTCGTTCATAGTAAACAAAAACAACATCCTTACCGGTATCCTTGCCACTATGACTCCCTCACCCTCTATGTGCGCACGTAACGTATGTAAACGAACCAGTGCATTGTTGAAGCATCACACTAGTAATTTTTTATACAAGTTACGTATGAAGGTAGTTTAACGCACTAGATGTGAGACTGCCGATACGAGCCGAAGGCAAGTTTGGCAACACATCGTGTGCGTTAAACCACTGCGTGCTGCTACAAATGTGTAGTCGTCGACCCAGACTTTTATTTTATCTACACAAATAATTTGTCCTATGTGTCCGACAAAAAAAAAAATTGTCCTACCTTGGGGTCCGAAATATAGAGGTGTACTAAAACGCCAAAAAGCTCAAAATCGCTTTTTTGAAAACGGTAAAAGTTTGAGCAAAATTGGTGATGCCATTAATTTGTCCTAAATTCTGGACACTTTCAAATTAGTCTACTGACACTTCGATAGTGTAAAAGTGTGTTACATTCAAAATTTTCAAACATTTCCTCAAACAAGACTTTAAAGGATTATTTTCTTGGACTTGTACTAAAACATCTATTTAAATATGACCAAGGGAACGTTCTGACTCTTGTATTTTCTAATTCAAAAATATGTCCTCAATTTGTCCTTTGCGCATGTCAAATCAGAAAATTGCATAATGGCGTAGATAACTAGAAAATAGAGTGTACTAAGAAAATAATAAAAGCTCTTCGAAAGCTCCCAAACTAGAAAATCGCTTGAAATCCGATCCCCGAAAATTTTTTTAATCGTTTTTGTCGATGATGAAGAAAGGACAAAATGAGGACATATTTCTGCTGTCCATTAAATTTTCATACGAGTGAAGGACATATATCTCATTGAAGAAAATTTTTTGTCCTTCACTCGTATGAAAATTTAATGGACAGCAGAAATATGTCCTCATTTTGTCCTTTCCTAACCATCGAAAGAAACAAAAAAAGTGGCACCGATCGCATTTGAACCGGTGACGCTAGGCAGCCCAAGCGAACTTTCTCATATATCTCGTTGAAAGACATTTTTAGTCCTTCACTCGTATGAAAATTTAATGATCAGCAGAAATATGTCCTCATTTTGTGCTTTCTTCATCATCGACAAAAACAATAAAAAAAATTTTGGTGATCGGATTTCAAGCGATTTTCTAGTTTGGGAGCTCTTATTATTTTTTTAGTACACTATTTACTAGTTATCTACGCCATTAGCAATTTTCTGATTCGACATGCGCAAAGGACAAATTGAGGACATATTTTTGCATTAGGAACGTTCTGGTCCTATGGTCGTATTTAAATAGGGGTTTTAGTACAAGTCCAAGAAAATAATTCCTTAGAGTCTTGTTTGAGGAAATGTTTTGAAAACTTTGAAAGTATATTCTGTAAGAACAAATTGAGGACAAATTTTTACTGTACTTAACTTTTTAGCACAAAACACTTTAAAATCTAGTAACACGCTTTTACACTATCGAAGTGTCAGTACACTAATTTGAAAGTGTCAAGAATTTAGGACAAAATGAGGACAAATTAATGGCATCACCAATTTTGCTCAAATTTTTACCGTTTTCAAAAAATCTTTGAGCTTTTTGACGTTTTAGTACACCTCTATATTTCGGACCCCAAGGTAGGACAATTTTTTTTGTGTCGGACGCATAGGACAAATTGAGGATAAATTATTTGTGTAGATAAAATAAAAATCTGGGTCGACGACTACACATTTGTAACAGTACCTAAACTACCAGCATACGTAACGTGTATCAAACAACGTTTTTTGCAATTCACCGACAAAAACGAGATTTTCTTTTAATATAAAAATTCAATTCAAGTAGTGCGTAAAACACCGTCATCGCACTATTGCGGCAAAATGACTTCATGCGACACCGAAATGACGCACGAAAAAGCGTGTTTTTGTATTGTTGCGTGAATTGTAAAAAATATTTTGTTTACTATGAACGAAGTGTGTATTTGTGGACCAGCTGATAAATTAGGCTTGAGAACACGACGTTTGCAATCTGTCGAATGTTGATCCCGGATCAACATTTAGGAGAGATCTGCAAAAAAAATGTTTCCATCCGCCAGTCCGTGCACACGATATAGCTTAACTCAAGTAAATCTTAGCCGATTTTGAAAAAGATAGCCGAAGTGGTTTTTTGACGGTATTTTTCGACTTACAGCACAGAATTCGCTCTTACAGGTTTTAAATGAAACCGATGGACCTCAGAAAACCAACAAACCATTTTCTCGTTTGTATCAGTAGGGACAATAGGACAAGATTTGCTTTTATTTGTTCGTAAATCGAATTAAATATTTTCTCCACACTCCACAGTGGCAAAATAATTATCTTTGATAATATGCAACTAATTCAACTCGAGCACTTGCTGAAAATGACCCTCAGTTTATTTTTCCTTTCATTTCGCGTTAGTGGCCTTGCTTTTAAATTTGATCTGCAGGTGTCTGTATGTGTACCATGACACTTATATAATATTTCCGTTATTGGATGTTAGGAATAAAAGAATAAGATTTTTCGATTTGGCACGGCTATAATAATTTGAAGACATACTTACATAAATTAACTCGAAATACCATTCACGTATCCATTGATTATTTTTATATCGTCAAATTTCTATTGTCATTACAATTATAGCAAAAACATATATAACAATTAGACGATCAAACACTTTTTGTATTCAAATCACAATTGTGTCTTATTCTTGTTAATGTACCATCACTTCACTGACCATCAATTTGTTTTTAATCTTCGGAAGAGATTCTTCGAAATTTATTATTAATTTTGCGATATTGTGTCCGGTTACTTTCTCCGGTATATTATCGCTTAATTGTATTTTTTGTAATAAAATATATCTTTTCGTATTGAATTTATATGCACAACCACCAACTGTTCACCATATACAGTCTACGTCATAGAGTAAAAATGACAAAAGTATGAGGTAAAGTGTAACTGGTAAAGACAAATAATTCTGTTAATGAACTGGTAAACTACAATTTCTCGCATATCACTCGCGTACTGGCGTTCAATGTTGATTCTTTGACGGTAATATGTTGACTGCACAATTGCAAAGCGTAAGTTTAATATATGTGACCACACTCTTGAGACTCTTTTTTTTTCGTTCACCTCGAACGTTCAACTTTTTGTATGAATATCGTCATTTTTGATATGTTGTTGTTTATTTTGAATCTATTACAGTGGAACGGAGAGTATCTATCAATATAATGGTTAGGTAACATGACGCTTCGCGTGTATTTGTTTGTTTTTAAGAGTCGGTGAGTAGATGAATTTTGTATATGAAACGTTGGTTGATGATTCTGTTACGACCAATGGAAAGTAGAAATGCAGCAATTAGTATTGTCATCAACAGGATCTTATCGATTATCAAAGTTTCTTAAAAAGATGTCAAAAAGTTTTGGGAATGCCGCCTCTACATGCTCTGAAAACACAAATGTGTGAATGTAACACAAATCAATTATTCAAAACTCGAGGTAATCACGAAGGTGGGGTTCTAAAAACAATGTAGTATCTATGTATCTAGTATCGATTTATGTATCTAGAGTACATGTCCCAAAATGTATACAGGCCCATGATTCAGTAGAGAAACTTGTTAATCTTATTAGACCAGTAGGAAGATACGTAGTTCTTCGAAAAGGACTCTGTCGTTTGCAACCAGTCGAATTTCGGCCCGGGAGTTAGTTACTTTTTCGTTTCAGGGTCTGAATAAGAGAAAAATGCGGTCCGTCTGCCTGTCAACATGATAACTCGAGTAAAACTTAACCGATTTTCAAAATCTTTTTTTCGCTGAAAGGTAATCGAAAAATCTTTTACATGTTTCTGCTCGGTAAATGCATCATTACCTCGTCGCAAGCGACTCGGAAAACGCATTTACCGAGCATCAACATGTAAAATATTGTACGTAAGTGCTCCTAAATTGTTGTTTTGACTAGTAGGATTACAGCATTCGCCTTCGGTTCATGCAGCAATCTTCCTACAAGTCAAAACAACAATTTGGAAGCACATACGTAATGTACTATTAACGCTTAGGAACTCGGTAAGTGACATTATTTGTAATTTTTTTGTCTATGTAAATCGGTAATAACCGCACTGAATGTGAACTCTCAGGTGTTCAATTATTTCCTTAACTGAAGAGCTAGGTGTTCAATTAGGGAAATATTCGAACTGTTTATTTGTTCAACTACGACCCTTCAGAATACATTTTTTTTGTTGGAACTCGTACGAAATAGTATATTACAGCATATACGATGTAAATTAGCCATGACTGAACTGGCTAATTTTCGCACGAGGTGACACACAAGTGCGAAGGTTTATGGAACGCGTAGAGTAATCGCACAAGTGTGTCACCAAGTGCGAAGGTTTATGGAACGCGTAGAGTACTCGTACAAGTGTGTCACCATTGCGAACATTAGTCAGTTTAGTTATGGCTAATTCACATCGTATGTTGTGAGGAAATGAGGTACGTATTTCTATATTCCACAAATTTTGTTAATAAAAATTTGTCGGTCACCGGCATCGAACCCTGGCCACCTTACTTGTAAAGCAGACGCTTTATGTATTGAACCACAGAGTCATGTACGACTTTGTATTATAAATAGGACTGAATTCATATTAAGCGTTCGCTGAGGTTCAGGTTTCGCTTCCCGATGGCAGAAATTTTTCAAAAGATCCTGTTTGCTAGGTCAATCCAAAATTTATCGTTTTTCAACTGCCTTTTGGCCAGAATGTTATTGAAGCATTTAATTTCGATCTCGACAATTCCCACAAAATTTTTTTTTTATTGTCGTTCCACAAGCAATTTACACTTGCCTGTATTATTTTCTTGGACTTTTTAGCGGAATATGATTTGGCTGCGTTATTTTGTTTTGTAGCTATCATGATCGGGAATCTCAAACAAAACCCTGATGGAATCACATCGTAAAAAGAGGAAGTTGTAGAGTGAGGGGCAGAGGCGGCAGAAGCCCCACGCCTGAAACGAGTTGTATTTTAACCGTACAGCAGGCGGCCTTACGTGCATAAGGCTCTGCCCCAAGCCTTGTTAAGGGATATTTTCTCCTCGTCATCGCTTTTTTTGTTTGCTTTAAATGTTCACTACCTGCGGCACTGCTTTTCCCTTACGGTAACGGGGAAGTTCGAGCCAGCGAGATTCACAATAGAACTTTTTCCTTATACGAAATGTCATATTGTGAATGACGCTGGCGCGAAGTTCCTCATCTAATGTAGCAATTTCGCGCTAAACGGGATAACGTTCCCTTACGGTAATACGTTATCCGAATTTTATCCGGTTTTTTTGTCCTGATTTACTTATGTAAAGGTTTCTTATGTGCCACAATCCGTAAGGCAAAAGATCCTGACAGCACAAAATCCAGAAGGATGGCACGATATCTGTGCTGCATAAAATCCAGACGGCACAACGTCTGATCCTTAGACACCGAAAGGTGGATATTATCCTCTTGATCCCTTCGCGGGGCTGTAGAGGCTGTCATGAACCTCTCTTTTCTTGTTTGCCTGAAATGTCCACTACCTGCCCGCACTTACCTTTATGCATTATCCGGATTTTATCCGGGTTTTGTCCTGATTTCGGATTTTGTCCACCTCGGATTTTTTTTCCGCATTTTGTGAGGCAATTTCCACAAATAAAACTTTTAACCTTTACAAGACGTTGCAAGTATAAAATCAAAGAGATGTATCGAAAACAAAAAAGCTTTCGTGCAAAGGATGATTAATACTACACATTTTAAGGATTTTCATAATTTTTTTCGATTATTTCCATAAATAATGTCATTTTCAAGACCACCAACGGTCAGTTCCTATCGGCGGAAATCGATAGAGTTTGTCATTAGCTTTCAAATGAGTCCCCTCAAACATCAAAATCACCAGCACCACCTTGCGTAATAGAAAAAAAGTTCTTCTACAAAAAGTCGGCAATTGGTCAATGATCATTCTATTCAGGGAAGAAAGTTATGAAAAATATTCGTTGGATCGGCAGATATTTCAATTTTCATTTTTTCATATAAATGGCTTTTCCGGCCGGTAAATCGATTTTCCATTTCCCCAAAAAAAAATTCCACAGTTTTTCACCACAAACAACATGCGTTATCAAAAAGAAATCAAAAGTTGCGAAGCAAGCGAAATGACCGATCAGAACGGACTATCATGGGCGCGCGGTGGCGATGCGCCTGTGACGCAAGTCCCCATACGAACAAAAAATTCGGAAATTTTTTTTTCGTAGACTTCGGAACCATATATGCAGCTAAGTTTTGACTTCCCCCCTTGCGACGTACCCCCCGGAAAATATTTTTCCTGGATTCTACGGAAAATTTTAAGGCGAGGTGTCTTTTCACTCATTAAAATCGGTTCGGTGGATCCGAAGATACGACCTTTAGAAAATGATCATTTCCTATACAAAAAGTGCTGTTTCGTAGAAGCCAAAGTTAATGCAAAGTGCGTTCAGCGTTTGTTTGTTCGTTACCACTCGTTCCCTTCAATACTATATCAAGGCAGACGAAATAAGGATAGGCGTGTGCTTGCAAGTGTTGGTAAAGTTATGTTCTGGAGGAATCATTGACTTTGATGGCGTAAGCAAAATTAAATTCAAAATGAACAACTTTATTCCCATCCTAATTGTTTCAACATCGTTGGAGATGCATCTCGTCCGTTATTCGGAATTTTCTCTAAACTATCGATGTAATCACTTGGTAGTTCGCTTTCCACAGCTCCATCCAATATGCACTTCAAGTATGTTTTACTGGGCTGTCGGTCAAACGGAATGTCCTCAAATTTAACCGACTCGGTAGGGTTCCTGACTTGTTGATATAATCGACATGGAAGTTCTTCACCATTTGGCGTTTCTATGCTTTTCATCAAAACTTTATAGAAATTTACGTCAACACCTTCCTGCCTACGATTTTTGTTCGATGTTAGACGAATACGCAGACAGAACACTCAGAAATACAAACCTATCCAAATCCTTCATATTTGAAACATTAATTTCCCAAATAGCTCCCCAAACACTGCTACCATCATCTTCGACTATTGTGGCTGAACATCCATTCCAATTGGTTGATGCCCTTAGAAAGTCCAATCTGTAATTCTGTAATCGAAATCAAATGTTTTGAATGCAGCTGAAGATGAAATAAAACCAATTGCGAACCTTTAATTGACCGATTGTCTTACGTTTTGCTGTTGGATTTTGGATATGAATTCGCTTCGACAGTAAGTTACTTCCATATGCAAAATACAAGAACGTTTCGTTTGATGGCGGATTTAACGTCTCCTCGGATGCTTGAGTCATCGCAGTAATTACTAAAATGCAACTATATAACAAAAATATATAATCATTTGAAGGGAACACTCATTTCAACTAGTGATGTTACCACAAAGATATCGTTAGGAATATTCGACAATCCATTTTCAGTTGTAAGATGTTAGATGCAGAAAAAGAATTCTACGTACAAATTGTTCAATTTTTACAAGAAAAATATCGCTGCGCCATAAAAATGCACATTTTATGGCAAAGCTCTGACATGTTTCTCGTGTACAACACTTCGGACCTTTCATAAATTACGTAACGCTACAATATTTATTTTTTAAAACCGCCTTCACTAGCGTAATGCAAGCTCACAGCCCTTTGACCCTCATCTCTAATTTTTTTACGTAACTGCGTAACGTAACTAAAGAAGTTAAAACGTAAGGAAATGAAGTGGTTACCGGCTATGTAGTAGTCTCCGGCCAGTACTCGTAACCGGCCATATTTCAATGTAAAAAGTGGCCGAATACTATGAAACTATTGTTTGGCCAGAGACTACTATTATGGCCGGTAGCTGGAGCACTTACCCTGTACAAATTTTTGGACTTTGTGGAATTTCGTTGTTTCTCTCAATTCTCTAGTATCACTCATTCGTATGTTAATTTCAAGTGGCAAATGAGAGAAGCATAAAATCCACGAAAAATTACAAAAAACCTAAACCATCTCAAAAGTGAACGAAACAAAGAAACATAACCGAAGATCCGTACGTATTAGGATACATGTGGCAAAGAGATTCGACCGTATCTAAATATACAAATAAGCAAACAATCCAACGTAATCTGGTCTTTTCATACATAGAAATTACCCAAGGTAATGACAAAGGCCCTACCAAAGTACGTCTCAGACCATTCAAATCTAGAAAAGCTTATATCCATTATATCCATTATATCCAAAAGCTTATTCTGGAGATCTGGGTCATTCTGCCCAATTATGGAAGTGGCCATATACCAGGATTGGGCCATATTTCCCCAAAACCCTGAAACACGTGTTCGCTTGAATTTAATTCTCTACAACTTTGCCTTTGACAGTAAATCTCCATATTGCATAGTTAAGGAAATATAGACGAAAAACTGTTTTCGTATATGGCCAAGAATCTCAATTTCGTCCATTCCATTGGTCCCAGTGCCCAGACCCCTGTACCGCTTTCCACAAAATTTTTTCCCAGTTTTGTGACATCAAATGCTTTCATTTGACACCAAAATGAGGAATTTCCGTGCTTTACTTGCTGAGATATTTGCGAAAAAGCTTCACCGACCCTCGAAAAACCATGTTTTGGTCACTTCTTCGACCTCGACTTTCAGGGAAAAATAAGTTTAGGGTGATCGGTTGTTTGAAAAAAAAGTGGAGACGGACAGACGGACATTTTTTTATTGCTGATTCGTCATAGATAGACGGTAATAAATGTATCCCCCCAACTCCTACCTCGATCTACCCCATGTAACAATAAAAATAGGGTTGTCGTAACTACCATAGAGCTCGCAAGCGGTGCACATTCCTATTCCTTTACGATTTGGTTTGTTGATTTACAAACCTACTTTTACTTACTGTGATGTTATTTTTGTACACCACACACCCCACCCCCACTTAAATTCTATACATAATTTATGAAAGGCAACTAACAAATCAAAATAAATTTGTTGATATGAGACACGAGGATCACGAACTTTTTACTGAATTTGATGAAAATAATTTAATTTGGCGTATTGAATAAAAATAGTATTTACTCCACTTGTAAGACATCATACAACAATCACACTAAATCACATAAGAAAATCATCACTCGTTATCTACAAAAATGTTTTCTTAAGAAATTTGACATTTTGAACCGAATAATGACACTGTCGTTTTAATTGAATTGGAACACGGAAAGAAAAAAATTATTCGCCGCACTCCCCATACTGTTTCTTTTCTATCCGTGAAGCACAGTTCGTGTGGTTAATGTCTCGCAATCCAAAAGATCGTTTTATACCACCTACCAGATGTCCATTTTTTTAATATGTTTCACCAACACATAAGCAAAATATCAATATTTCATATCGGTCCTAGGACTAATTGAGTGTAATTTTGCAATAATCAAGTAAGCCTATTTTCTGTCACGTTCTTTCGCTCTAAATGTCAAATTTAAAGATGAGATAGATGTCTGTGACTTACAACCTTATAGCATAATATTGCTCAATTATACCTAAACTGGTATTTCGTACGAAAAACTATGACTGCAACATCATTGGTGAACAAGATACAATTTTGTACGATAATATAGATACACGTTCCACCAATACATATAAATGTTATGACAATTTGTCACACAATACAAATAATATTGTATTTATTTGTGACATTTGTCATGCCCTATGACTTTTGAAGCTATTCGAAAGCACTTACTTCAGTGGGTTTTTCAAAAGTCATTACTATCAGGCATTTCAAAGCCATTTGCAATTGATTCATTTCACACTGATCGGTCCAAAAAATGCGTCACAAAAATGTCCCTACGGGCAAGATTCTAAGACGCTACGATTTGAACCTCTAAAGGCATACGTTCCTAAAAGCGACTAAAAAAGAATAGAACATCGTTGACAATTTTTTCAAAAGGAAATTAATCTAAAGAGATTTCTCTGCTCATCTAGAGCTTTTCTTCTATTTATATCAACTATTTTGAAAGGAGACAAAAGAACTGGCGTCGCATTTTCTCCTTCGTCGTTTTCGTTTCAAAAGTCTTGAGAAAATAAGCTTATGTTTTGACTGTATGAGGTGGTTCCCTGTCACATACTTCGAAATACTTCGAAAATTGTTTGAAAAAATGTGTGACAAAGAACCACAATAACATAGTTGAAAACTAAAGGCCGATTCGCACTTCTCCGTTTAGAAGAAAGGTTCATCCTTTTACCTTACATGTAATCATACATAGAATATGTAAATGTGTGAGTGAGTTGTGAATAAAAATGCATTTTTTGACAGATCCGATGAATTTTTTTTTCAAAACGGAGGCAGAACTGTTACATTTCACACATAAAATGGACTCATAGTTTGGTCGCTTTATTTTACATATTAGTTGTAATTTTCGACTGAACGGTTGTTGTCCGTAGAGTGTGTCCGTGTGTGCAGTTTGTATTAAGACTGCGGTTAGTGTCAGAACATAAACTCGCACACTACCGGACAGAGAAATGCAAGAGCACGTTGAGATAAAATGAGATAAAAGGAGCATTATGGATTATTTGGCGCCTCTGTTTAGAGAATTCGTATGCAATTCTCTCCCATTCCGTACGCACAGTTCTTAACATTAAAAGAGCATTCATAAATGTCGCTTGGTGTAAGATAACAAACACTTCATACAAAAATTTTTTCATTTGTATGGAACAGGGTCTTTAAGAATCCGCAACCCAGCAAATAAAAGTATAGCTAATATCGACCCCCCAATTCGTTTCTGCATTTTCTGGAGAGAGAGGTAAACACAATTGACAGTTAACATAACCTTATTATTCAAAATTATTACATTGTTTACGAAACAATGTCGAGCCTGGAATTAATGTAGTGTAAGAAATCAAAAGATAAAACGAAACATGTTCCCATTCATCTCCAGGTGTCTCATAGTTTTGTTTTATTTTTTTGGTGTGGCTATTCTCAGCGGTTACATTCATATAGTGAATATTTTCAATCAAATGAGCTCGGATGGGGTAACGAAGTACAAATATGAATACATCATAGGTATGTGTTACAATAACGACTAACAAAACGTTTTGAAAGTCATTTCTGAAAAATATTTGCGTAGTTGGAGCAGGTACTGCCGGTCAGACCATTGCAGCAGGACTACCCAGCAAGGATGTTTTGATTTTAGAAGCCGGCGGATACACAACGTCTCTCTTAGATATACCAATTCTTACTCCAATTCTTCAAAAATCAGATTTCGATTGGAGCTACGAAACAGTACCGCAACCAAATTCCTGTTTAGGATTACGTCAACAGCGAAGTCGATGGCCAATGGGCAAAGGTTATGGAGGATCGCAAATTCTCAATAACATGATATGGAATGTCGGTCACCACGAAGACTACAGAGGATGGTTCTCACCAGAAGAAGATTACAACTACGAACGGGATATTTTGCCATATTTTCGGTAATTTCACTTTACATTCTTTTTTTGTTCATGCAAACAAACAGAAAAGCTCGGATTTGAGTAGTGATTTCACATTGAAACTCGGAGTACAAGAACTCTGACAAATATAAATTTGGATTGACAAAAGCTCCTTCAACGAGAAGTTCGATTAAAAAAGACTCCGACAACGGAGAGGGCCCTCATTCATACAATCACGCGAGTTGTTCACCAAGAAATTCTTCATCTTCCTTGACTAATTCACTCCAACAGCAGTCGAGGAGTGGATGCAGTGCAGGGGATGGGTTTTCAGCCCCGAATTGTTTTCTAATGTTTTATTGGAATTTTCATCTGTCCCAATTTGTGTTGTCGTAGTTTTTGTATTCCTAGTGGACTACGCACTCAATGACAAACTAATAAGATTTTCCTCCATTCCTATAGCGAATCGGAAGCGGAACATCAACCTACTATTCTCAAGCATAGAACTAAATTAGCTGAAGCTTTTATGAATGCCACCAAAGAGTACGGTTACGATGACTCCTTCAAAGTTCCACATCTGACGCAACGTAACGGTAAACGATGGAACATGGCCCATGAAAATCATGAAAACAATCTTTCTCACCACCTGGTGCTGAATGCCTTTGTCATGCACTTGTTATTCGATCGAACCTCCATAAATCGTGTTACCGGACTCGTTTATGAAAAGAACGGTTTCGAATTCGAGATATTGGCAACGAAAGGAGTAATTCTTTCAGCTGGTGCGATAGGTACACCACTGATCTTACTATCATCCGGTATCGGACCGAAAAAGGAGCTAATTAATACTACGGTAACATTCCGTAAAGATTTACCGGTTGGACATAACTTACAGGATCACGTGACCACTGGCCTCGATTTAATTTTGCTCAATGACACATTGGGCATGCGACCGTGGGAAGTGTTTACATTGAACTCGTTCTATCAGTATTTCGTTAACGGTGATGGACCTTTGACAATGAATGGTTGTGAAGTCGTCGGTTTTTTAAATTCAACGAATAAATCGAAAAATTGGGACTTAGGATTCATGGTCCTTCCTATAGGTGCATCAGCAGACGCTGGAATCCATTTCAAGCAAATTTTGAACATCAAAGATAACACATGGTCTCAATATTTCGATCCGTTAACATCACAACAGAGTGTGTCGATATTACCAATTCTATTACATCCGAAAAGTCGTGGACAAATCACTCTAAAGGATGATGTCATTTTGATAGATCCAAAATATTTGACACACGAAGACGATGTGGATTTGATTGTGACGGGGATTCGAATAATAGAGCAATTAATTGAAATGCCAAGCATGAGACGTCTGGGGGCTGAATTGAATCCAAAACCATTTCCCGGATGTGAAAACTATGAATTTGCTTCAAACGCTTATTGGAAGTGTTATGTTCGTCATTTGACATTAACTGCTTTTCATCCGGTTGGTACCTGCAAAATGGGATCTTCAGATGATCAATCATCGGTTGTGAATCGAGAGTTCCAAGTAATTGGAATCGAAAATCTATTTGTCGTTGACGCTTCAGGTAATTACAATTTAAGTTTTCTTTCAGTTCTTAATAAATAGCCACGAATTGCAGTTATGCCAAACCTCCCCAGCGGAAATCCTAACGCAGCGGTCGCTATGTTAGCCAAGAAGTTTCTTTCAGTTTTGTTACAAAGTCACAGGGAAAAGCCAACAAACTACGATATTTGATAAATGAAAGTTTTTGTTCGCTTTATGAAAATAAACCAAAAATGTTGTACATACAATTTTGTACTGGTTTCATTCTCTGATGTTGCAGAAAGACTGTAATTTCTGATTGAACTTGCGTTGAATCCTCGAATTCGCGTGAAATCCTCGCGCCCTTATCACATGTGAGAGAGAAGGATTATAGCGACAATATTATTGTAAATTTGGTGGGGTGGTTTTATGACTCTATTTTAGTATATGAGAATGATGAAGTAGATGTACTTGCCTGTACGAATGATTTCTTTATTTGGTTTCGCAAAACAAAAAAAAAACACGCATAAAGAGTAAGAAAAGTCACAACATCAAAATAATTCTCATATCTACCGGTAAAAACAAAACTGTAGTATCGATAAACACCCAGACGAAAAAACATGCATTTTTTGCAATTTTGTAGCAGCGCAAACTCTTTTTTAGAAACCTTTTCCTTGTCTAAAACATATAGCAAAATAACTGAAACTCTTATCCTGAGCCAGAGAACTATAATCATCAGATAGGAAACCTCTACCTACTCGCGTGTATGACACGCACTTCTTTCGGGCGACGTTCAATGAACTTCAACAGAATTGGAAGCCAAAACCTCGGTGCACCTCCCCATATACCTTGGTGTGCACCTTGATGTACTACGGTGCACCTTGATGCACTACGGCGCACCTTGATGCACTACCGAACACATTTATGCTGTGGTGATCACTAAAATTGCCAAGTCAATTAAATATTCAGATATTACATCTGTCGAGGTTGGGATATTTCTGATTTTATTAACAAAAATGTATCGCTTGTATAGTAAATTCAAGGTTTACTTGATTAAAAATAATTTAATTGACTTGGCAATGTTAGTGTGATCACCACAATGCACTACGATGTAGTTTGATGCACTAAGGTGTACCTTGATGCACAACGGTGCACCTTGATGCATTACGGTGCACCTTGATGCATTACGGTGCACCTTGATGCATTACGGTGCACCTTGATGCACTTCGGTGCTTCCTAATAGACTACGGTACACCTTGATGCACCACTGTGCACCTTGATACACCACTGTGCACCTTAATACATCATCTTGATGCAACTACGGTGCATCTTGATACACTACGCTGCACCTTGATGTACTACACTGCACCTTGATGCATTACACTGCACCTTGATGCATTACACTGCACCTTGATGTACTAAGGTGCACCTTGATACACCTCGGTGTACCTTGATACACCTCGGTGCACCTTGATACACCTCGGTGCACCTTGATACACCTTGGTGCAAATTGATGCACCACTGTGCACGTTGATGCACCAGGATGCACTTTGATGCTAGTTGGTATACCTTGATGCGTCTTAGTTTATTACGATGACTATCATGTCACCAATGTTATCAATTTGCAATTCAGGAGAATTGGTTGCAAAGACATTAAAACACTTCGTTTTGAGGATATCGAAAAAATCATTGACATGAGAAATGTAGCGAAACTTAATTGCTAAGCGTTCACGAAAATATTTATTCCTCTATAACTCGACGGGTGGTCGGCGATGATTATATCCGGTTAATCTTAAACTTAGAGATAATCAGCGAAGATTTTCAACGAATTTCGCCGAAAAAATCAGATCAGCCACAAAATTGAACAAGAGATTCTTGTCGATCAGAGATGTGATAAATTGGTACGGCTGCGGCCAGGTAGAAAGGAACATGTGAATGACAGCTGGTTACTGTGAGAGAATATTCTCTCGAAAGTGCACAAATTGGTTTGATTCTCTCCCATATATACCAGCTGTCATTCTTCATGTTACTTCTATCTGGCCGCAGGGTGCCAACCTATCATTTCTCTGTTGTCGATTGTTTTGTTTAATTTTGTCGCTAATTTAATTTTTTTCGGTGAAATTCGTTAAAAATCTTCGCTGATTTTCTCTAAGTTTTTTTTTCGTTATGACCGCAGCACTGCCTCATGACCTTATGACCGACCTGGGGGCCTAATTTGAGCTCTCGGACAAAAATACTTTCTTCAATCTTCTCGATAGCATCCGGAACAGCTTCATCGATTTTGTTAATCTTCTACTAAGTAAAAAAAATTGAACGATAGGATGGACAGCCAGACGGACTTTATATGTACGTAATTTGGGAGGTGTGAATAAAAAATAATTGCCCTGAAAGCTTGTGTTACACTAGAAGAGTTTTAAAATTTTAGCTTACCCACTCTCCCACCTTGTATACGTTCTTGGCTTGTGCATAATGTTTGGTGTGATGTAATGCACGTAAAGAATTGTCTACGGACCGACCACAGTTGAAAAATGGTCTTCTGGTCTAAATTGTAGAACCCTTTGGAGTTTGGGAGAGAATTTTTTTGTCTTAGCAAAATTGTAAAGCACGAAATGGGGAACAACTTTGCTGAAGAAGCAATTTTTCCATCAATTTTATTTCGGAAGTTATGACCTGTTATTACTGGACAAATTTTCGAATTCCAAATTTACAGAATTCAACAGGTCATAACTTCCGAAATAAAACTGATGGAAAAATTTCTTCTTCAGCAATTTCGTGCTGAAAAATTTTGCTGAAGAAAAAAAATTTCTATCTCTTATGTTATGTTATGTTATCTTATGAGTTATGCAATTTTGACCAGAACACTGCATTTTTCAGAAAGTTCGACTTCAACATTCAGTACTTTCTGAAATATAATTGATAGAAAAAAAGTTTCTTCAGCAAAGTTGTTCCTCATTTCATGGTGAACAAGTTTGCTAAAGACTAAAAATTTCTATCTCAAATTCCTGACCAGTTATATAATTGTGACCGCTACTATTACCAATTTGCCAACTGTGCGACATGCAGAAAACTACTTGAACTCATTAGCGGCGGGTTCGTGGGAGACATTGACTGTTAGTCTGGTTTTATTTATTCTCTTTTAAAATTTTTGAATCTCCCGGTGAAGCGGTGATACCAAGAGTGGTCCGTTCTTCTTTTCTTAGAAGTGATCCCAAACTATTAGGTCGGCAAATTTGAAATTTTAAAAGTTTGAACAAAATTAGTGTATGAAATTTACAAAGCTACCACAAGTGTCAAAGTATACGAAATTTCATGATGAAATGCATGATGACAGGTGACTAATTCCATAAGCGTGTAATGAGGATGACGTTATTTTATCTTAACACATGTTACATAATGAAAACATATGAAGGGACCCGTTACCTATCAGAATAGATGTGGCAAACAGAGTTGATGTTACGAAAAGCCTCGAACGTATTTAAGTGAATATTGCCTTAACTCTTAATTACGTCCACGTCAAATTGTATTGGAAATTGGCGAGAGAGCAATATTGAAAAACCCATCCGAAGAAACCATGTTAAGAAAGCTTTCCGAAAGTATAAAATTGACCCCCAAATAGACAAAAATGTTCATCTCAATTTTTTCTACAACATAGGAATACAACCTAGGGCCTTCAGGAGAGGTCTCGGACAAATACTTAGAAAATATTTCCCTCCATTTTTTCTACAACATAGTGAAAAACCATTTTTTTGTCTAGGTCAGACCTTATGACCGACCTAGGGCCATAAGGAAATGACTCGGACGCATAGATCCATAGACAAAAATGTTTCCCTCAATTTGCTCTGCAACATAGCAAAACAAATTTTTTTGGCTAGGGCCAACCTTAGAACAGACCTGAGGCCCACTTCAGCCCTAAGCACAGGCACTGGGCCCAAATTTGTTTTTGAATATAATTCGGTACTCGATTATCCCTCAAGTAGAAAAAGAATCAACAAAATCAGTTAGGAATTATCCAAGCAAACACGTTGGGTCCTACTAGAAACTCAGTTTTAGGGTTCTGACTGAGTCCAAGGGTTTCTAGTCAAAAAATTTTCTGCCATAAAACAGGAGACAGTCCTAGATCTTTCGATCAAACAAAATTTGAAAATCGGAAGAGATTTACTCGAGTTAAGTACAAAAAACATGTCGAGCGCTAGCAGAGACTCGTTTTTAGTGCCCTAGCTATGTCCTAGGGCCCAATCTCAAAAAGTTTCCTCTACAAATAGTAGGGCTTTCATAGACCTGTCGATTAAAAAAACAATTATGAAAGTCGGAAAAGATTTACTCGAGTTATGTACATAAAACACGAAGGGCCATAGCATAGATTCGTTCTTAGTGCCCTAGCTAAGTCCAAGGACTCAAATTTAAAAAATTTCCTTTCATAGATTGTCGACCATGCCCAGATCTTTCAAACAAAAAAAAATTATGAAAATCGGAGAAGACTTACTCTGGGCCTACTGGGCCTTACTGGGCCTACAGTGCCTAGATTCAATCCATTCAATCCCATAAAAGATATTTCGACTACCTTTCAGGGACAAAAAAGCTTTTGAAAATCGTTGCAGTTTTACTCAAGTTATCGTGGTGACGGACGGACTGACGGACAACGTTTTTATTGTTGATTCGTCATCTAAACACGAAGATCGATGCTCCCCACCTACTCCCAGGTCGAAATTGGGGTAGTTACAAACGTCGTGGTAAACGCATAAGACCCCTTTTCGAAGAACTTCGTTCTTCGTACGGGTCTAATGAGAGTAAACGATTCGTCAGCCACATTACAACATTTTATACCTTGTAAACTGTATAGATTTGCATGCGTTACCATTTTTGTCAATGTGAATCGGTAAATTTTGCATAGTATTGAGAATCCGACTCAATGGCCAATTTCATCTGTATGTTAAGAGGGAACGTTATTTTTATTTCATTCACTCCCAATACATACATCTCTTGGTGCTATCTTTTTCCCTCTCATTTGGATCAGTTGGCGAAAATATTTTTTGCGGCGATATATTGAGCACTTTCAGTCGCAGCCGCCAATAAGCGAACAAAAGTTCATTTGGTTCACTTAATTTTTATAGCGTCAACATACTTTACAAAATAGCAAAAGCGGTTGAATGAGGCAGGTATGTACGCCATCATTCACATCTTATAAATTTCGTTATTAAATTTTTTTATACTTTGACGTAAGTTGACGCCGCATAAAAAACGTAAATTGAGGTTGATTTAATGAAAATTCGGTCTACTCCAACTGTCAAAATGGCACGATAAACTGCAAGACACGTTTTCAGAGAAATGATAACGGCAGCTCACGCGTGAGCGCGTGAGCTGCCGTTATCATTTCTCCGCACGTTTTCGTTGTTTCGCTTCCTACTAGCTTTTTAGCAATTTTAAACTGTCAAATGATTATAGCAATTTTTTCTATAGGACATTCTCAACGAAAAGTGCAATATCTATTATCCTCGTAATGTCGATATCATGATATAAAGATAGTCTGCTCCAAATGTCAAAATTCTCAAAAAAATATGTTAGTCTGCTTTAAATGTCAAATATATAGAATGTGCTGTCATCTATTTTCGTTAAGAACCGCCTATCGAAATACTATTGTTGCAACTGTTGATAATGAATGATGAAAACATGTTTTGCAGTTGCTCGTGTGTTTTTAGCCTTATGCATTTATGTCTGCGCCGATGTGTCGGTCACAAGTGTGTTGAACTAAAAGAGTGAAAAAAAAAACATCTTTCATTGCGTTAATATTCGTATAATTCCTAACCCTGACAAATAGATAAAATGAAGAGTAAATAAAATATTGACCACATAACGGCGAACTCTCAACATAGTGCAACAACTACAATTGCTTTGGTATGAAAAATGAAATTAATTAAAAGAATTCTTGGTTTACAGAACACATTTTTTTACACCGTGCTAATTGTTTTGAGCAAAAAATCTTTCATCCATTGGACGAATACCCGCCGTGTTAATAAGCTGTATGCGAGGTACGCGACGACGTTTAATAATAGTTTTTCGTGGATTCAATAAATCGAAAATTTCCATGTAAGCTAAATAGGTCGCCGTCACTACAGATGCTAACATAACAAATAGAAACACTACAGCTCCCAGGAAGAAGAACAGGAATACAGATGCTATGATTATAAGCGTGCCTGTTGAGGATGAAAGTTTTTTCATGTTTTTAGGAAAATATTTATTATTTCACTTTTTCTCACCTTCTAGTACAACAAAACCAAAAAATGTGAAAATGACTGTAGCCATACAGAATACCAGGTAGATAATAAATGGCATCGAAATGGATAATATGATAGTCGAGCACAGGAATGCTATAAATGGATGTTTGGCGACTTTCTGTCCAACTTTATCCAAAAACAAATAAACTCCAAAATCATCTAATGCGCGATCGACGATATCGGTAACTGAACCGGATGGACCTTCAAAGGAAAATCGTATTGATAAATTGAAACTAAAATATAGATAATAATTTGTACTTACACATGCTGCGGAATAGATAGGAAGAGAATTCATGCATATTTGTTGGAACTTCTGGATTTTGATCGTTGCTTATTACCTCTTCAACTTCGTCATGAGCTGACTCGTTGAATGTGCGCTAAAATGTAGTTTGATTAAAAAATATTCTTTTGTTATCTTTTTCTATTGTTTACCGGTGTTGCACTCATCTTTACACAATAAAAACAAAACAAAAGAATTTGGGAGATTTTGGCATTTTTTTAGTTGTCACCGTTGTCGACAATTCTCATTTTACTTTATCGACTTTATAGTTTAATTTCGCGCAAAATTCAAAATGGCAGACCGAAACATGAGTATTTTTGTAATTTTCTTGATTGCTCATGAGTTAATAAATATTAGTAAATGAACTCAGAGAGATCTGAAACATTTCTAAATTGCTAATATATTACCCACACCAACGTTACAATGAACAAACGGACGGTAATTCCTTTCGCTTACGTTTGTTCGCATCTTAAGGAATCGGTTACAGATTCTGCAATTGCGAAATTGTATCATAGCTCGAGTAATCTTTTCCGATTTTCATAAAAAACATAACCAAAGATCCGTACGTATCAGAATAGATGTGTCAAACAGAATAGATGTGGCAAAGAGACTCGAACGTATCGAAGTATACAAATAAGCAAACAATCCAACGTTTTCTGTTCTTTTATAACTGTAAGAATTTCAAAGATCCATAGAAATTACTCAAGGTAATGTCAAAGTCCCTACCGAAGTACGTCTCAGACCATTCAAATCGAGAAATGGTTATATCCAAGGATTGGGTCATTTTCCCCTAAAACCCTGAAACACGTATTCTCTAAAATTTTGTTCTATACAACTTTGCCTTTCGAAGCAACTTTCCCAGATAGCACAGATCACACGTTTTAATGTGATTGCCCACTGAATGTGCATTAAATGTGCGAGATTCAATGTTGTTGAGAATATGTACATAGAATGTACAAAAAATGTGCCTGTAAAGTGGTACATATTTCGGTATACATAAAAAGCAAATTTTTTGTGCTATTAAAACTCGAAATTATTGCACTAGATCACAAGTACATTTTTCGCACATTTTATGTGCGTGATAAGGTGTACACTAATCATATCACATTCAATGTACCAAAAATGTGCTTGTGATGTAGTACATTTTTCCATGTAAATAAAAGACACATTTTTTGTGCTATTAAAATATATGTTTTTAGTCCGTGAATGGATATCACGGCTGATTTTGGTTGGGTAATAAATCGAATTTTTAAAAGAAAAATGTGTTTAAAGAAAAAAGCTAACGGGGAATAGATTTTTTATTGTTTCGCATAAAATCAATTTCAAATGACAATTAAACAATGAAGAAGATACAATAATTTGAATGCAGCATCAACGTGGCAGGGATATATAACCTTTTTGTAAATGTACAACCGCTACAGTGTGTTCGATCAAATAAATTTAAATAACACTCTGGTAGAGTTTGCTTAATTTTCATTTACTAGCGTGTCTTCCAAAACTATTTCTCTCAGTACAAAAAAAGTACATTTAATGTACTTTCTATAATTCAACACCTTATATTTACAAGTTTAACACACCAACACAGAAGTATCCTGGGGCACAATTGGTAAAGCAGTCGACTCATAATCCCGAACGTCTTGGGTTCAAGCCCCGCAAATGGCAGAAATTTTTCTAATAAAAAAATGAGAGCTTGGCATAAAAAAATGTAGATGGAGGACGTAGCGATCATCAGAATATGAAAAACCGAAATAGAAACGTCGGAAAACTAAATTAAATTTTTTTTCTTTTCCTTCATGTGTACATGAAATGTGCTAGTAATTTACACTAAAAAGTACATTGAAGGTACAATAGTTGTGTATTCAAAGTGTTTTAAATGTACATTAGATGTACATGTAATTCACATTAAATGTACATTAAATGCACTTCACGTTCCAAAGAAAAGAAGTAACGGTAAGGGCGCTTTTTAATATACATTAAATATCCTGGAACTGGAGCACATTAAATGGGATTAGCACATTTTCCGATGGCACTTTATGTGCATTTCGGGGGGTCAATTTCAATTGTTATCTGGGTTTCTACCTCTCATAGTTCTGGAGATTCGGGTCATCCTGCCCAATTATGAAAATGGCCATATACCAAGACTGGGCCATATTTCCCAAAAACCCAGAAACACGTGTTCGCTTAAATTTAATTCTCTACAACTTTGCCTTTGACAGTAAATCTCCATTTTGCATAGTTAAGTAATTATGGACGAAAAACTGTTTTCGTATATGGCCAAGAATCTCAATTTCGTCGATTCCATTGGTCCCAGTGCCCAGACCCCTAACCCGATTCCCACAAAAAAAAATTGCCCAGTTTCGTGACATCAAATGCTTTCATTTGACACAAAAATGAGGAATTTCCGTGCTATACTTGCTGAGATATTTGCGAAAAAGTTTCATCGACCCTCGAAAATTTCATGACCGACTTCCACTTCTTCGACCATATCTCCGGAACTACTTCGCCGATTTTGCTCATCTTCGAACTTGAATCATGGGAGGCATGTACCTTTAAGGGCTGATCGGTTGAGTCGTTTGGAAAAAAGTGGAGACGGACGGACATTTTTTTTTATTGCTGATTCGTCATCTCTAGACGATAATAGATGCATCCCTCCCCACCCCCTTACCTCGATCTACCCCATATTACAATAAAATTGTTTGTAATAAACGTATAGGACCTTTGTACTTCGTACGGGTCCAAAAATACGTGTTTGAAAGGTCTGGGCATGCCCGACAATTTATGGAAGTAACTTTTTTTGAGTTTGGGTCTTTGGACTCAGCTATGGCATTCAAAACGAGTCTCTGCTAGGGCTCTACGTGTTTTTTGTACCTACATAACACGAGTAAATCTCTTCCGATTTTCAGAATAAAAAAAAATTTTAATCGAAAGGCCTGGGAATGCCTCACATTTTAAGAAAGACAATTTTTTATTAAAAGCCAGTGGACTCAGCAGGGACCCTAAAACTGAGTCTATACTAGGGCCAAGTGTGTTTTTAGACCCGTACGAAAAATGTACAGCTTCGAAAAGGGGTCTATTGTGTTTACCGCGTTGTTTGTAATTACTTTTTCTAACTTTTTTACTAAATATGACAAATCTGTCCGTTCGTCTATCTGTCCGTCAGGACGATAACTCAAGTAAAACTTGAACAAATTTTCAAAATCTTTTCTTACACTGAAAAATAATCCAAAAATCTGTTAAAGGATTAAATTTGGGCATTGTCAGGCCAAACCCCGCCGAGCTAGGACCATCTAAGTGGCTTTAGGTCTTTTGTGCATAACTTGATAAATTTTTTCCGATTTTCAAATTCTTTTTATTAAGTCGGGTAAATATCATCTGTTTCCCAAAAAAAAGTTCTGAAAAATAATAGAAAAAGTAATTACAAATAGTAGAAATTGGGCAATATCGGTCAAGAACTTTCGTACTTACGGTCGAAAAAGTGGTTTTTTGAAGGTGGATAGAACTTTTTGACTTATATCTCTGCAAAATTAGAACGGAAATCGCTTTTCAAGGTTCTGAATGGAAGATATGGACCTCAGGGAATCATGAAAATTAAATTAGTGAAAATCGGTTGACCTGTACGGGCTGTAGGGACCTTAGTGTAGGACCAACTCAATCTACGCGATCCTAGACGATATTTTTTGGTTTTTCGTGAATGATGAGGATTTTTTGCATTGCAAAATTGAGGAAAATTTGTTTGCCCATGTGGGGACCACATTAGAGCCATAGATCGGACCCACCTCGAAAAAATTTGTTTTACTAAGTTATGGAATAAATTGTGGGTAGAGGTGTGCGCCGGCGCACGTCGCGCCGATCGCAAGCCGAAAAAGTGCAAAAAAAGTGCGCTGCCGCCGCCGAAAATATTTTTGACGTGTGCCGATTTCCCGAAAGTAAGAAAACTACATCGCCGCCGCCGCCACCGACCGTTTTTTGTCGGCGCGCATAATATCAATTTTCAAACAAAAAATGAAATTAAAAAATTGAAAAAAGTTGAAAATTTAATTTAAAAAAAAAGAAGCTGCTGCCAGCCGAAAAGGTTAACAAAACGTGAGCCGCCGCCGCCGAAATTAAATTTGAGTCGCGCCGATTTGCGCCGTCGCCGAGACCCCTCTGCGCCGATTATCGCCGCCGCCGACCAAAATCAAAAAGTGCTCACGGCGCGCCGCCGCCGATTTTTTTGACCGCCGCTTCGATTTTAGGGACCATTCAAGAATCCAAGAATTTCAGCGAAACTTATTATTTCTAAAATTGTAATCTGCCTTTTGATGTTACTCAAACAAATTTAGATCGGTTGTAGTAAAAATATTTTTTTTTAACTTTGGGGTTTTTGAATATTTGGAAGGGTAGGATATTTACACCTTTCCTTCGAACGGGTTTTTGGCCCTATCGGCAATTTAAAATACAACTTAATGTCGACGTAATTTCATACACTTAAGAGTTAAGGCAATATTTACTTAAATGCCTTCGAGTCTTTTCGTAGCATCAAATCTGTTTGCCACATCTATTCTGATACGTACGGGTCCGTTGCATTATGTTTTTCTTTTATCTTACCAATAGCAACACATGAGAAGCGCCTCTCTTTAAATCAGGGCCTATTTTCTAGAATTGAATTCTATAAAATTTCTAGAAATTCTTGAAAATTCTATAAAATATTTTGTAGAATTTTGAAGAATTCCTAGAAATTTTAGAATTTTGGTAGAACCTTCTAGAATTCAATTATAGAAAATAGGCCCTGCTTTAAATAGTCAATTAACACACACTTACACTGATGAAAATATCTACATGCGACGTAAGAATAAATAAATTATGCGCCGCCGAAGTATTTTATCTCCTGTAAACGTGTGCACTGTGCACGTATTAAGAACGCCGATAACGTGTGAGTATTACGTGGGCTATTCCACTCAAAACTTGAAAATAAAAAATTTGACCACATTTTCCGGTTAAACTGTTCGTCTGACAATGTTTTCTTGCATGAGGGACTTATAGATACGGGTTTTCCTGAAAAATGTTTCATACATCACACCTCTCGCATCTTTGTACGCTTCAGGAGATTGATACGGTTCCCAGATCATATACAAAATTCATTGCATGGAATTGCCCACGTATTATATACATTACACGATATATAGTGTTCATAATACGTTCACCGACCATATAATACGTTGGTGGCGTATATTATAAACACAATCTTGCGTCGCTTGTAGTGCTGTTTTCGTGACAAACGTTATGTACCGTTTTCTTTAATACGGCAAAGCGACGGCTATGCTTATGACATTTCCTTAACCTGCACATTTACGGTGAAAGAATTTCTGCTGATTTTGTTGTTTTCCTTCCTTAACTTTGGGAATAACAAGAAAATTCATGGCTAGTTTGGTAAAGTTATTTCAAAACTGCAAAATCAGTGGCCTACTAACAAATAGCGCAAAATGCATAGTAGTTCCTGAACGAACCATCTACAAATTCATAAAAAAACCATCGCCTGGTACAGGCCATGCATATCGTAGAATTGTTCATTACCCCAAAGAATATACGGTGAAACCATTGGATGTGACAAACTTAGCCGGTCGAGACCCAGTCACCGGTCGCGTTGTGGCTAAAGGTATCGGTGGTGGAATCAAACATAAATTTCACTGGGTTGTATTTACACGCGATGGACCGAAAGAAGGACCACCACAAATCGAAAGAGTGATTGATGTTATTTTCGATGGTTGCCGAACAGCCAAGGTAGCGCTGGTGGCCGTAGGTGATCAATTGAAATACATCATTGCCAGCGAGAACATGAAACCAGGAGATATAATTAAAACGTCAAGATTTATTCCTAGAATCCCAGGTTCGGATGAAACGTTTCATTTCCATTTGCTCTTATGGTTAAACCTTTTTTTTACTCTAGTTCGTGCAAATGAAGGCGACGCCTACCCATTAGGTGCTCTTCCTGTCAATACAAAAATCCATTGTTTAGAGAAAAATCCGGGCCATCCGTACCATATGATAACCGCTGCTGGTACATACGGCACGATAACACGAAAATTTGGCGAACACGTTGTCGTTCAAATCCCATCAAAGATCGAGATCGCTTTTCATCAGACTTGTATGGCAACTGTTGGTAATGCAATTTTTTTTTCAATTTTTGTTTATCGTCAAGTAACGTTAACGTTAACGAATAGGACGCGTATCGAATATTGAACACGGCAGAACTCCGGTCGGTTCAGCCACACGAAAACGTGAGCTAGGATATCGTCCAAGATCGGGTCTTTGGCAAAGAAAGACGGGTAAACACGGCCGAAAAATTCGCAAACCTCCCCCGATGCGCATTGCAAAGCCTCCAGGAGCACCGGAACCTAAAGCTATTAGGTTGACAGAACCAACATTAGCACTGAAATCAAATTACTAAGAGTTTTCTTACAAACTTTATTCAGCTAAATGCAAGTTAATAAAAAACTATTGAAATGCTATTTTGTAAACATCTTCATAGTTGCTGGCGAAATGAACTTCCAAGCCGTCGGTGATGTAGTCAGCTAATTCAGTGTAATCTTTTCGATTTTCTTCTGGTAGGATAACACAACTAACTCCAGTTCGTTTGGCCTGGAATTTCAAATAGTGAAAGAGTTTAACAGCATTAAATTAACGAAATTAACGAAATTAGTATTTTATACAATGCGCAAGTATAATACACAACCTTTGAGCATATTATGCAGCCTGGAAGTATTTTGTACTATCAACAGGCCAACTCTTTGGATTTTTACTACTAACATTATTCTTCCCTGCTGTATAATATTCATGCAGGTTCAATAATATACTTCACATGGGTATAAAATAGTACTAAGTCAATTCTTTCGCTTTCTTTTCGTGAATAAGTCTTACAGCAATGATTTTTTCCTTAATACCGCCAACTTTTAACACTTTGCCCATCAGAGAAATTTCACCAGTCATAGCAATATTTTGTCGAATCGGACGATTCATTGCTAACGATAACAATGCCGTAACTATTGTGACGCCAGCGCTCGGTCCATCTTTTTTTGTGGCTCCTTCAGGTACGTGCAAATGAATGTGACTGAAAAATTATATTTTCAAAAATTATTTACTGACACAATTCCGTTCAGTGCATACCACTCACTTCGTTTCTAAGAAATTGCTTTTTTCTCCTGTATTTTGGATGAAATTTCTGGACACAGTTAATGCTATTTGGGCAGATTCTTTCATTACATCTCCCAAATGTCCTGTTAACTGTAAGGAGCCACTCGCCTTGTTCGGTTTATCATCAGATGTGTTTACTTTTCGTTTAGCAGTTTCAATGTATAGCGTTGACCCACCTGTATTTTTTTAAACAAATCAAAATTAGAAAGGCACATTCATGCAGCGAAATCCGAAGAGGAATATTCAAACAAAATCGGAGGAGATGTTAAGATCTACCCATCCAACACGTGAAAACTAAAACTTCTGCCTCAATTCATTGATTGAATGGAGGCAAACGTATACTTTGTCTCTCAAATTGTGGTATGTACAGGTTACAGATTCTTGCATAGACTTATACTTCTATCCGGTTCAATGTACATTTCTCAGGTATGTTTGTTATTTCCACCGTCGTTTATGTATCAGATGGCGATAATGTAAATATCGATAATTAATTAATTAATTCACTTAATTAAATCGAACGTCGTCTTGTAACGTAATTGGCGATTTTAATTCTTAAATTTCGCTTCAAAGTAACTCGCCCATTTTAAAAGACTTTAGCAATCCGAGACGAAAGAAATCGTTGTGTGAAATTTCACACTTAGAGTAAAAGCGCCATCTGTAATGTAATTGATGTGTCACAATTAACACTCATTTACGAAAAGTGGGTAGAGAATTTCGACCGCGAATAATTGCGACACGCAAAAATCTATAATGCACTGAATCGCAGTCGAATTTTAGAATGAATCCGCAATATGTCACAATTATTGTCATAAAATGTCATAAATAAATTAGTGAAATTGTCTCGTACGATAGAGTAACTAAGTCCATAGGAGGAACTAGCAGCTGTCAATTATTAAGTCACAATTATGACGCCACAAAAATTACATTAGAAAAATGACGTCATAAAATAACGTCACAAAAATGACATTAGAAAAATGACGTCATAAAATAACGTCACAAAAATGACATTAGAAAAATGACTTCACATGACGTCACCCATATGAAGTCACTAAAATGACCTTACAAATACGACGTCACATAAATGACGTTACCGAAATGTCGTCACAAAAATGATGTCACAAAAATGATACCACAAAAATAACGACACAAAAATGACGTCACAAAACGACGTCACAAAAATGACGTCACAAACATAACGTCACAGAAATGACGTCAAAACTACGATGTCACAAATATAACTAAAAGTTATGACGTCATAGATATTGTTGCATTTAATTCTTCAACAATACACTATCGCTACTTTTCTATATCCATGTCAATGGCTTATGCAAAACGTAACTTACCCATAGCGGTCCATGCTAATCCCATTACCACACCCGGTGGCGTATCTTCATACATTCGATCGTGAGTAAATATCGGTTGGCCTATAAAAGTCTCAATATTGTCTGCCGACACCGTCATCTGTTCGGCTTCTTTTTTCACAATTTTAAAGGCGACCTTTCGTACAACCTGAACAAAGGAAGTTGGACTCTCTAAATCATTGTATGAATTTATCCGTTTACCTTTTCGATGTGTTTTTGTAGATTTCTTACACCAGACTCACGGCAGTAACTTTTAATCAAAGCTAGTAAAGCATCGTCGGTGATTTCCAGCTGATCGGTTAAGCCACTTTCCTTCGTTGACTGAGGTATCAAATATTGGCGTGCAATGGCAACCTTTTCTTCTCCCACGTAGCCTAAATATTTCGTTTTAATGACATTCGGTATCAATGTGAAACGAAACCACTAACCAGACATTTCAATCATTTCCATTCGATCTTTGAGTGGTTCAGGTATCGTGTCAAGTACGTTGGCAGTGCAAATGAATAGAACTTTTGATAAATCAACCGGTACATCCAAGTAATGGTCCAAGAAGTTTGCATTTTGTTCAGGATCCAACATTTCTAGCAATGCCGAACTTGGGTCGCCTTGGTGACTCCTGCAAGGAAGTAGAATCGTTTGGTGAATTTGAATTAGTCGCGTCTTCTGCACTCACCTTCCCATTTTATCGACTTCATCGATCAGTACCAAAGGATTTTCAGTTTTCGTTTTCTTTAAACATTGAATCAATTTTCCAGGCTAATGGGAAACATTAATTTGCATAAAATATGAAAGGTAAACAACATACAAACCATTGCGCCGACATAAGTTCTACGGTGACCCTTGATTTCTGCCACATCAGTCATACCACCTACGCTGAATCGAAAATATTCCCGATTCAATGCACGAGCTATCGATTTAGCTAAACAATTACACAAATCGAATGAAATCCTAATGTTTGACATTTAAGAAATGTTTGATATCGTCTTACCGATACTTGTTTTGCCAACACCAGGCGGACCATAAAAACATAAAATCTTTCCCTGTGTAGACCCTTTCAATTGACTGACAGCAATAAATTCTAAAATTCTCTTCTTTATGTCCTCCATACCGTAATGGTCAGCATTCAGGATTTCAACCGCTCTATCAATATCTAAATTTTCTTCACTTGTTATGCCCCAGGGAAGGGTCGTCAACCAATCTAAGTAATTCCGCGTTACACTAAAAAATCTTTTAGAAGAAATTCTTGTAAATTGGCGATCAACTTACTTGAATTCCGAACTGAAACTTTCCAAGTAGCCTAATTTAGTCAGTTCCTCTTCGATGACATCGGCGACTGCTTTCGGAACCAATTTATCTTTTATTCGTTCACGATATTTGTCACCAATAGCATCCTTGTCCTCCTTTTCGATGCCAAGTTCTTTTTTTATCACCTGAAAATACATTGAAATCATCATCCTACATTTTCAGAAATAGTATGATCCAACTGAGCGGAGAGTTTGCGGATAAGAAGCGTGCGCCTCATTTTAATGGAGAATGGAGAACGAGATTCTCTTGAGAATTGAACAATCAGTCGCAATGCCCAGAGTTCCAAGGCTGTATGCTTACACGTTCCTCTCAGTTCTAGCATTCATGATCATGCAACAGTAAAAAACAGCGACGGAAAGCCTTTTTTGAAATTTCAAACGCAGTTGAAAAGAAGGACCGGAGATTTGAAATTATAGTGAAATATCGACAAACAAAATTCGAAATAGATTGACAGATAAGGCTCTAGGAAGCGACACAGGCACAGAAACCGACCCCATACATATGACAATCAAAAGAATCAGTCTTGTAAACATGTCAATAATTACTTGGCAGATATTTTACCCCTTGTAGATTTACATCTTTTTGATTCTAATTCAAATCAATAAAGTATGAAATGTCGATAAGAAAAATGGGCAAAAAGTGAAATGTTGATAAAAAACATAACGAAAGTGTGACAAGTCGACAAGAAAAATCGACAAAATATAAAATACCGACGAGAAAATCGATAAAATGTGAAACGTCGACAAGAAAAATCGACAAAATGTGAAATGTCGACAAAACTTCGAATGTTTATAAGAAAAATCGGTAAAATGTCAAACACCAACAAAAAACATATGCAGGGGACCCGTACGTATCAGAATAGATGCGGCAAACAGAGTTCATGTTACGAAGAGACTCAAACGTATTTAAGTAAATATTGCCTTAACTCTTAAGTGTATGAAATAACGTCCACATTAAGTTGTATTGGAAATTGCCGGTAGGGCAATATTGAAAAACCCGTCCCAAGAAACGGTGTAAAAAAAACCTTTCCGAAAGCACAAAATTGACCCCCAAATATAGAAAAATGTTCTACTCAATTTTCTCTACAACATAGAAAAAACCATTTTTTGGGCTAGGGTTTACCTTAGTACCGACCTAGGGCCCTAAGTAGAGGCCTCGGACACACAATTCCATAGCCAAAAATGTTTCCCTCAATTTCCTCTGCAAAATAGCAAAAAAAATGTTTTTTGGCGAGGGCCGACCTTAGGACCGACATGGCCCACTTGAGCCCTAAGCAAAGGCAAAAGTTTCTTTTATAAACTGTCGGTCATGCCTAGATCTTTCAAACAAAAAAAAAATTGAAAATCGGAAAAATCTTACTTGAGTTATGTATAAAAAACACATAGAGCCCTAGCAGAGACTCGTTTTTAGTGCCCCAGTTAAGTCAAGGAATCAAATTCAAAAAAGTTTCCTCCATAAAATGTCCGACATGCCCAGGTGTTTCAAACAAAAAAATTTTTATGAAAATCGGAAAAGATTTGCCCGATTTATGTACAAAAAACACATAGAGCCCTAGTAGAGACTCGATTTCAGTGCCCTAGCTAAGTCCAAGGACTCAAATTCAAAAAAGGTTTTTCCAAAAATTGTCGGCTATGCTCAGGTCTTTCAAACAAAAGAAAATTTATGAAAATCGGAAAAGATTTGCCCGAGTTATGGACAAAAAACACATAGAGCACTAGTAGAGACTTGATTTTAGTGCCCTAGCTAAGTCCAAGGACTCGAATTCAAAAAAGTTTCTTCCATAAATTATCGGCTATGCTCAGGTCTTTCAAACAAGAAAAGATTTATGAAAATCGGAAAATATTTGCCCGAGTTATGGACAAAAAACACATAGAGCACTAGTAGAGACTTGATTTTAGTGCCCTAGCTAAGTCCAAGGACTCAAATTCAAAAAAGTTTCTTCCATAAATTATCGGCTATGCCCAGGTCTTTCAAACAAAAAAAATTGAAAATCAGAAAAGATTTACTTGAGTTATGAACAAAAGACTTAAACGACTCTGGCCCGGCGGCCCTTTTTTTCCTGAGAGGTAATCGAAAAATCTTTTATGGGATTGAATCTGAGTAACTTGAGTAAATCTTTTCCGATTTTCAAAAAAAGAAATTATTTGAAAGCCCAACAATTAGTAGAAGAAACTCTTTTGAGATTAGGCCCTAGGATATAGCCAGGGCACTAAAAACGAGTTTCTGCTAGCGATGTAGAGTTTTTTATATATAACTTGAGTAAATCTCTTCCGATTTTCAATTTTTTTTATCGAAAGGTCTAGGAATGTCTCACATTTTATGGAAGAAAATTTGAACCCTTGGGCTCAGCCAGAATCCTAAAACTGACCTTATACTAGGGCCCAACGTTATTGTTTACATAAATCGGGTAGATTAGATTAGATTAAAGTAGGTGGATCGAAGTCCCGCACCTAAGCCTCCAGTGGGCCTGTTGTGCAAACCCGCAATCGATTACCTAAATTCGGTTGGTACGATTAAGGTAATCCAAAATGTACTTCGGCGGAATGTTCCATATGATGTTATATGGTCCAATGGTTTTGACTCTGGCTGAGATATATGCAGGGCATTTGCAGAGGAAGTGCTCCGCCGATTCTATTTCGCCACACTGGGACAGAAGGGGCTATTGATGACACCGATGGTGTGAAGATGCTTGTTGAGAGAGTGCCGTGTCAGAATTCCTGTCATTCTTCTAAGGTTACTTTTGCTAAGTGATAAAAAGAATCGATAGTTACGCACATTGATGCTTATACAATTTTTAGACTGTCTTGCATGGTTAGTAATTTTCCAGTGTTTTTTTAACGTTTCGCTTTCCAACTTGAGATATATCTTTTTGCAATCGATGGAGGGGTTTTGATGAATGGTTCAGGGCCTATAAATCCTTTCATCGCCCCCGCTTTCGCTAAGTCGTCAGTAGCTTCATTGCTCTCGATGCTACTGCGGCCTGGAATCAAGGTTAAAGTGAGGGAATTGTTTTGAGCCAATAATTGTGCTTTCTCTCTGCACTCAAGAACTAGTGACGAGTAGAATTTGTATGACTTAATACTGTCTAGAGCTCTTTGACTGTCTGAGCAAATGAAGATGTTGAAATTTGTTATTTTGTTATTACTTTACAACATCGCGCGATGCCAAAAACTTCAGCTAGAAAAACAGATGAGTAAGAGCCTAAGCTGAAAGTTATATGCGCCGTGGAGTTGTATATACCCGCACCGGCTGCTTTAATGGATTTTGATCCATCTGAAAACCATATATGATCGGCTTGAGCCGGAATGATCGAGTCCCTAGACCAGTCTTCTCTAGTGGGGACAGACACTTTAAATTTATTATCAAAGCGGTACGTAGGGGTCATAAAGTCACAGGGTATTTCGATGCAAGGAGGTTCTTTAACCATTGTGTTCCACAACCTAGCGTGACCATAGTTTGCTTTGAATAGGAGGTTGGATCGCCGCAGTCTCACACAGGTGGCCCTAGCGATAGATTCTACACAATTGGTTCAATATTCAAGAGTGCTTCCATGGCTGATATAGGTGTCGTTTTCATTGTTCCGGTTATGCTTATTAGAGCTAGTCTTTGAATTTTCTCCAATTGTTTCTGAACTTGACCTATGTGGCAGCGAGGCCACCAGATAAATGCTGCATAGGAAATTGGTGGTCTGACTATTGCTGTGTACATCCAAGTGAGAACTTTTGGGCTGAGACCCCAGTTTAGCGTTGATATGGCTTTCCAGCAGCGGTTGTTCAGGTGAATATTGAAGTTTAATTTTCTGTCTAGATCTACCCCTAATGCTTTAGCCGAGACTTATAGATGGATTTCTTTTCCAAAAACTTTTGGCACCTTAAAGCCCTCAATTTTTTCTTTTTTGGTGAATAAGACAAGCTTGGATTTATCCGTATTTCTTTATTGTTCGTGCTTGATGCACCAGTTTTCTATTATTTTGAATGTTGATTGCATTACCGATTCCTAACCGATTTTTTTCTATTTGAGAGGTAACCGTGTACCGAATTATATTCAAAAACAAATTTGAGCCTGGTGCCTGTGCTTAAGGAGAAATTGGGCCTAGGCGGTCCTAGGGTCGGTCAGCCCTAAACAAAAAAAAAAATTTTTTCTATGTTGCAAAGCAAATTCATTGAAACATTTTTGTCTATGAAAGTATGTGTCCCTAGGTCGGCCCTAGCCCAAAAATAGTTTTTTGCTATGTTCGAAAGGAACTTGAGGAGAACATTTTTCTCCATTTGGGGGTCAATTTTGTGCTTTCGGAAAGGTTGTTTACACCGTTTCTTCGGACGGGTTTTTCAATATTTCCCTATCGACAGTTTCCAATACAATTTATTGTGGACGTAAGGCAATATTTACTTAGATACGATATAGTCTTTTTGTAACATCAACCCTGTTTGTCGCATCTATTATTGCTGATTCGCCATCTAAGGACCATGATCGATGCTCCCCCCTACTCCCGGGTCGAAATTCGACTGGTTACAAACGAGTGTAAAAGGCAATAGACTTCGTTCTTCGTACGGGTCTAAATATGTCGACTTTGCTGACATATATTTACGACTATGGTTTCGAAAGCGCGAGGAACGGAAGAGGTGAGTGAAAAAACATCTATTTTGTGCGTACGCAGTATTCCAAGTGGTTTCTCGTACAATAAATTTTTAACGAAGTCTTACCTTAAGTTGTTCCTGTAGGATATATTTTCGGTGTTGAGTCTTGATTTTGTCTTCTATTTCGTCGCCTATCTTTTTTTGTAGCCTTGAAAGTTCTAGCTCCTTTTTCAGCAATGACAAAGTACATCTTAACCTTTTACAAATCTGAAAAGGAAAGCGTTATACTACACGAATCAAAAACGAACGAATTGCTTTACTTACGTCTTCTTCATGCAAAACTTCTTGCAATTCACTGGGCTCGGCGGATGCCAACGAAGCGCCCAAATCGCATAAATAAACTGGATCGCTAACTACACGGAAATTGTGACGAATCATGTGTTGCAGATTTTCTCTGTACAGTGAATTCAATGAAACGATTTCGCGTAACGTTTTTATAACTTCTTGTGTTAAAGCTTTGACCTCGTCCGTTTGGGGAATTTCTTCCGTTTTCACATTCTCTACTTCAACCATTAGAACATTTTGTTGTTCTCCTTCTCCTAATACTCGTTGCTTCTTGTCAGCATCAAGTTTTGCTATTTTTTTACTGCGCTTTATTCGTCCTTTCGGAGGCTGCACATACTCTCCATTTTCTCCAACGTCAACTTTTACTTCCTTATTCAATATGTTGAGAACGACCTCTTTCTTTTCGATTGGCGGTTCATACAATTGATTGACTATTTTAATACGACGATGTGCAACAAGGATCATTCTGATTCGATCTTCCAAGTCTTGGAACTCATGAATTTGACAAAATGTTCCCACCGGATAAATTTCGGACAATTTACTGACAACTTCAGAATCATTGCTGCTGTCTTTCTTCAGGAAAATGCCGACATATGGCTGTTGGAGGTTCACTTTACGGCGTAAGATACGCATCAAATCTGGATCAGCTACCTAAGCGGCAGATAAAGAAATGTATTTAGCGATTGGTTGAGTTTGGCTTGGAGTTACATTCTTACTTCTACGATTTTCATAAATTTTGGAAAAATTAGATGTTTTTTGCTAACGATAACTGGCAAATGAGGCCATACTTCTGGCACATTTACAACAGCCGGTAAAGTTTTGAAATCGTCACCATCATCATCGCTATCAAAACCGTCATCGGAAAGATTTTCATAATTGTTAGCAGACGAGAACAAGGATGACGGTACTTCAATACGAGGTGCTAAAGTTCTATGCAATAAAACATTTCTACCGATAAACCGTCGAGAATGTCTTGAAAAACGATTAATGGAATATTGGCGAATTGGAGTAAAATTAGTTATGTGTTTGGATTGTGCAAAGACGTTTGATTTCGAATTCTGCACTAACACTCGCAGTAGCGAATTCATTTTCGATTCTTATCGATCAACGTTTGTTATAAATTGTGCAATTTTACAAAAACTGGAGATAAAAAATGATATTGATTGTAATACACACACGAGATTTCTTATATGAAAATGTCATGCAATTCATGCAAGTCCATTATGAAATACCATTACCATCAAGCAGCAGAGAAAATTTGACATGAAACACATGAACAGAGAAATGATTACAGAGTCGTTTAGGGGGTCTGATATACCAGTCATCGCCGTCGAAAAATAGTAAGTCGACGCCCCGATGATAGAGTTACCTCAATCGATTTTTGAAGGAGATCTCCGTCGCCGTCGATTTTTTTGAGAAAGTTGTTCGATCGACAATTGTAAAGTGCGACATCTATTAACGACTAACTAAGATAATCTGCTCCAAATGTCAGAATTTTCAAATATATAGTCTGCTTTAAATATAAGTGCATAGAATGTGCTGCCATCTATCTTCGTTAAGAACTGCCTTATACTTTGACAGAAGTCGATTCGCGCTAAGCCCGCTAAGCCCCTCAATACACGCTCTGAGTGTGGCGTCGGCTTTATATCTCAAACAACGAAAAATGGCGTGTTCGTCAGCGTATGTATTTCAGCATGAATGAAATATTTGTTCTTCAAATGTTGTAAATGTCAAGTTATTCATTCAGTTCACATAGACAAGTTACATATGTGAAGTTCAACAATGTAATTTCCTTGTGTCTCTATGGCGTCACTGTATGCGTCAATTCGACTAGACAAAATTTCTGTGCGCCTCCATGACGGTGCTGCTACAAATCTGTAGTCGTCGACCCAGATTTTTATTTTATCTACACAAATAGTTTGTCCTATGCGTCCGACAAAAAAAAATTGTCCTACCTTGGGGTCTGAAATATAGAGGTGCGCTAAAACGCCAAAAAGCTCAAAATCACTTTTTTTGAAAACGATAAAAATTTGAGCAAAATTGGTGATTCCATTAATTTGTCCCAAATTCTTGACACTTTAATGTTAGTGTACTGACACTTCGATAGTGTAAAATTGTGTTACTAGATTTTAAAGTGTTTCGTACTAAAAAGTGTAGTACAGTAAAAATTTGTCCTCAATTTGTTCTTTCAGAATATCGCAGAAGGCGATTTTTAGTCCTTCTCTCCTCTGATTACGGAGCATGCAAAAGAGTGAAATTTGAAATAATAGTGTTTCAAAATTAATACAATAAATAAACCATTGAAATGGGTATAGTAAAATAGCGATAGAGTGCGACAACTGCGCGGTTCATAGCACTTCTAGCATACTTATAAAAAAAATAGAGTACCGAAAACGTACAGTGTATACCGATGTTGACACTGTTAATAAAATCTGTTTATGAAGTCTATTTGACAGCCGTCAAACTTATTAGCAATGCTAGATTGAAATGTTATGCGCGGGCCCTCAAGGTCTAAACATATTGCACGCGATTATTCGCTCAACTATCACAGTGATAGGGGGCCATTCACAAAGTACGGACGCACCCAGGGGGGGGAGGCGGGGTTTAGGCAAAAGCGTACGGAAGCGTGCAAGGGGGAGGGGGGGGGGGTTGCCAAAAGTGTGCGTACTCATGTGATGAAAATGTAAGATTTTTTTAGATCAGTTTCTTTAATATAAATTAAAAAGTCTGTTCGCTGCTATTTAGAAAATGATGTTTAGACCCGTACTATGGTGCCATTTATAAATTACGTAACGCAAAAATGAGGACTTTCAGACCCCCCCCCCTTCCCCCTGTCACGCAAAAAAGGAAACCTTTGATCCAATTTTGTTTAGACTGTCACGCTTGCCTCATACACATTTATGAACGACCCCTACATACGAGGGCTCATGCTTTGACGCACACGTTTGTAACACATCGGCTAAGAATCGCTGAGTAAGGGGAACCTTTGGTGGCATGTAGAAAGTTTGGGTGAAGTATCTTTTTACTTCGGACGGGAGTATCAACATTGCTTTTAGCAATTTTTGTAGTCTTTTATAGTACGTGGTATATCAGATCAAATTGCAGTCCAACACAAATTTGTACTTTCTATAAAGTTATTGATGCGATTATCGACATGAATATTAAAATCATTGTACTAAAGCGACAAGAACAAAAAAATAGGGTTTCATACAATGCTTTTGTTTCTGTTCAAAGTATACCCGTCGGAGGTGCACACAACACAAACAGCGGTACCATAAAATTTAGCAACATTTCTTCGATACTATGAAATGAGAATTGCTTGCGTACTTTTAGGGGGGAGGGGGGGTGTCTCGAAAAGCGTGCAAAAGCGTGCAGGGTACCCTTCCTGTCCGTCCGTTCGTCTGTGCACCTTTCATCGAGCAATCACCGATGATTCACTGGGGAATGACCGATGATTCCACGCTGAATCATCAGTGATTCATTGTTGAATGACGGGTGATTCCTCGTTGAATCATCGGTGATTTCCCTGTTAATCATCGGCGACTCCACTGTTAATCCTCAGTGAATCATCGGTGATTCACCTCGGTGATTCCACGATTAATCATCGGTGATTCAACTGTAAATCATCAGTGATTATGCGGTCAATCATCGATGATCTAGGTCCAAAATTAATTTTTTTGACTACACTCTATTGGCACTTTTCTATACCCATGACAATGGTTTATTAAGTAAAATAGCG
This sequence comes from Pseudolycoriella hygida, assembly GCA_029228625.1. Lineage (NCBI taxonomy): Eukaryota > Metazoa > Arthropoda > Insecta > Diptera > Sciaridae > Pseudolycoriella > Pseudolycoriella hygida. The sequence goes on along the minus strand of CM055405.1, from coordinate 28,911,602 downwards.
ATGACCACTTTATGTTTTCATCCCTCCTGCCCGTCCGTCTGTGCACCTCTCCTCTTACGTTATGCTACGTCACGTCATGTGTTATGTGTCATGTGTCACAGGACGGGTGCTCTAACGGACGAACAGTGACGTAACCGAATCAACTTCTTTGACTACACTCTATCGCTTCGCTATTTTCATATACCCATATTTCAAGGTTTTATTAGTCAAGTCGTCAAGTCGGTCAAGTCCATGGAGAGTAAAGAAGAGACGTTATTGCATTGTGACGGATAGGTAAAGCAGAATATTATAGTAGTCTGATGTACGGTACGCGTGTATTGTGTGAAAACGTCAAAACGGTTTCGTATACGTGTGTGTGTCTGCCAGATATCAGAAATCGTCATTTTTATGAATTTTACAATGATTTTTATTCGATTTGATTTAATTTAAAAGTTAATAATTTCAATGTGTCGACGGTTTGAATTGACGAAAAAAGAAAATTCTAATTCAAACTGAAAAAATACAACGGAATATTGAATGGTCGATATAGGCCGAGGATATAACGCAAACAAAGTGCGGACGTGAAAGGATGTAAGTATGGAGAATATTTTGGTCTTCTAGCATGGCATTGTACGTACGTAACTGTACGATGAACGACGAGAATTTCAGATTACTGATTTCTTATCGAGAAATGTATTATATTTTAGTCGGTTCAAGAGTAATATCCAGCAAAACAATTTGGTTGGTTTATTGTTGCCTTTGTTCAAGCGTCAAGAAACTTACTCTGAAGTTTGAACTTCTTTATTCAATTTGTTAAAAATTATAGCAAAATAGCAACAATTGAGATTACTTTGAAGTGGTGTATTTCAAATCATCCAATGGGTGCCATCATTTCTTATAGACTAGAAATGAGTCCTGAAGAAACTCTTTTTCTAAGGTAAAAAATTGAGAAAATTCTCGTTTTGGTACAATTGCAACCATAGAAGTAATATTTTACTATGGCTGCTGTACCTTCGGTAGATTAAAGTCCACCCGCTTGAATCAACATTTAAAAAAGCCACTCACAATTCTTCATCCTACTTCCAATTGTTCAACAAAAATTGAAAAACTAAAAGTGCTGATATCGTCGTTTACGACTCATCAGTACACCTTGTCTTAAGACCATGTGTATATCAGCAACGATGGCCATAGAATGATACCCAGACTATGTCAACTCGCCTTTTATACAATCCAGATCCTACGATTGGATGCATGTCATTTCGTTTGAACAATTTCGAAGTAAAAGAATTGTGAGTTTGTTTCGGTTATTTTTTAATTTGGATTATTCTGCTAAGCAGATTACCACAATTCAACGACTATCGAAGATAGTATTTACGTTGAAAATAATAAACCGAAACCGAAAAAAATAACCGAAACAAACTCACAATTCTTTTACTTCCAAATTATTCAAACGAAATGACATGCATCCAATCGTAGGATCTGGATTGTATAAAAGGCGAGTTGACATAGTCTGGGTATCATTCTATGGCCATCGTTGCTGATATACACATGGTCTTAAGACAAGGTGTACTGATGAGTCGTAAACTACGAAATCAGCACTTTTAGTTTTTCGATTTTTGTTGAACAATTGAAAGTAGGATGAAGAATTGTGAGTGGCTTTTTTAAATGTCTTTTTCTAAACCTATGAACATTTTGTCCTCAAATGTATATTGTGTTACAGATTATGTTGAGTGTTCCTTAAGTTAAATGTAACCTTCATCGCTTGTGGAATCGAACTTTGGGCGGAAATTATACTTTCCTTTGCTAATTTGACAAACTAATAATCTTTCAAGAGGCTAAAAGCGCGGATCTTGTATTCCTTGGGGTGAAAACCCTCTAGAATTGTTAACCAACTCTGAAGGTCTTAAAGCATATATGGACGTCTTTCGAAAATATTTGAAATTCCCAGAGACGTCTGAGAAAGATATTGAAGATATTAAAATTCGTTGGTAATCTTTTATTTTGAAAATCTTGTCTGTCCGATTGCGGGAGTTGTTTACCTTTCGTCTCAATGAGTTTTTCAAGTTTCATTATAATTTAGACATCATTCTGAAAAGAAAACCTTCCCTCATGCTCCCACTAAGATCAATCAATCCGCAAAAAAACCTCTTACAGAGGAGGTGTGACCGGTGTGACGCAAGTCTTTATGCCTGCTTACAAAAGCTGTGAAATCAGAAAAGTGTGACGCATTAATCAACTAAGGTAAAACTATTTTCTTCCAGTTACAAAAGTTCTGAAATCAGAGGGGGGTGACGCATTAAGCTTCGATTCGCAACAAAAATTTTTAAACAAAATTATGTTGAGATCAAAAAATTGCGTCACAAATGCCAGACCCAACGACGAAACAATTTTTCTGTACTTTCAGTTTATACGCTGCGAAAATTTGACTTTTATTTCTTATTACATCGTTTAGGGTAAATTTTAATTTTTGAGTCTAAAAACTGAGTGTTGAAAAATTATTCCGCTGGTGGTGGTACTTCGTTCGAGTTAAATAATTAACATCTGTGTCACCAGAAATAAGTGCAATGCATCTGTTGAGCATTGGTTTACTGCTTCTGTGTCTAGGGGCCGAAAGGAGAGCCACACTATCTTTTAGGGATTTTTGCTTAAACTACTTGTAACCATATTTTAAGGTAGTCCCAAATTTATTGAAAATGTATTATGACTATTGTGTACTTTCTTCGCACTGTAATTTTGAAC
>CM055405.1:28896901-28908384 GCA_029228625.1 Pseudolycoriella hygida | reverse complement strand
AAAATGCTCACAGAGTGAAAAGAATGAAAAAGCTGATAGACAGACTTTTTATAAACTCCCATGGTAACAGACCACAAAGTAGTCAACATATGCCTTGGAGTACAGTCTTTCACGTTTTTTGAAACCATTGCCCTACGAGAAAAACTCTCGACCGCGATTTCAACAACGGATTAAAGGCCGCTACCTTACTTCAATTGTTTAAGGAAAGACAATCTAACGAAACAAAACAAAACATGCTGATTTCGGCGTATCACGCCCTCACATACCAAACAAAGTATGTGATTTCATCAGTACACCTTAGTCTTGCAGGACTATGTGTATATCAGCGCAGACACAGAACAACAGATTTGTGCAGTCCAGTGACGATTTTCATTTTTTAATGTAAATGGTCAAGAAATGAACCATCTCACAATCTGCCGCATCTGTACTTCCAAAAATATTAACAAAAATGAAGAGTTTTGTTAATAGATTGCGGAAGTTTTTCAGTGTATAAGCGCTGAAAGTTCAAAATTTGTATTTGTTCTGTGTCTGCGCTGATATACACATTGTCCTGCAAGACATAGGTGTACTGATGAAATCACATACTTTGTTTGGTATGTGAGGGCGTGATACGCCGAAATCAGCATGTTTTGTTTTGTTTCGTTAGATTGTCTTTCCTTAAACGACTCAAAAAAAAACCACTTTTTCGACCGTAACTTCGAAAGTTTTTAACCGATTTTGCCCAAATTCAATAACGTAATCAATTTTATGATTATTTTTCAGGAAAAAATAAGTTCTAGAAAATTGGATAAGATTTACACGATTTATGTGGAAAAAACACGTTTGGCCCTAGTAGAGACTCACTTTTAGGGCTCTGGTTGAGTCCAAAAGCTCAAAATCAAAAAGTTTCTTCGAGACATGCCCAGACCTTTCAAACAAAAAAATTTTAATATTATCGGAAAAGATTTACTCAAGTTATGAGGAAAATACCAAGAACCACTTAAACGGCTCTAGCTCGACGGCCCTTGCCCCTTGGGCCGACAGTGCCCAGATTCAATCCCAAAAAAGATTTTTCGATTACCTTTCAGGGAAAAACAGTTTTTGAAAATCGGTCAAGTTTTACTCGAGTTATCGCGGTGACAGACGGACGGACGGCCATATTTTTTTTATTGCTGATTCGTCATCTAAGGACCATGATCGATGGTCCACCCTACTCCCGGGTCGAAATGCGTCTGTGGGTGGAGGGAGGGTTCGAAAAAAGTGTGTTGCTATACATCCTAATCTATGAAACCCTTCGTGCGAAGGGGGAGGTCAAATAATGCTTTTTTAGCTTACGTACTTGGTGAATGGCTGTGGGAGTATCCAGCTGGGAGACGTTAGCTGCGAATAGGCCCGGTTGGAGAAGCATGTTGAAGAAGGCCAAGACACTTAATGGTTAAGTAAGTAAGTAATTTGGTGAATGGTCCTCACACCATGGAGATGAAACTAAAGAGACTCTTACGATTACTTTGTATCGTGCGAGTCTAATATAATCAATTTATTGTAAGATGCTTTTCATTGTAAGTGCTGATTCGTTGTCTCGATTTACTAAAGATCCTTTGGCTGTCGCTGTCGGAAATTGACATTTCTATTGCTGTTGTATTGCAGTATATTGCTATGTCTTGTTAATCGAAATTTACAGCCAAACCGAGTGGAGTTTTGTGATAATGATTAACAACAAATTACTGATGTCATTAAATGACTATGAGAATTAATTTGCAAAAAAAATAAGAAAACTAATAAGTTCTATCGTGTGTGATAGGGCCTATGATCAATGATGGCGGTCACGAACAGAGAACAGATCATCAAATAACGTAATTAACGCTACCACATCATAAATGCAGACAAGTAAACGAAGATATTAGTTTCGTAATAATGTGTTTTTATTATTTGCTGATTATATGCAAGTATATGGTAGAAAAATTAGAAAATCCTATCAGATTTCAAATAAAAAATGCGGTAAAACAATAATCGAAGAGTAATATTGTAAATAAAATAAGAAATAATCTCATTAAAACTTTTTAGTACACAGCTCCTATCAAATTACCCTCTATTTATAATATTCATCTAAGAAAAAAGAGAAGAAAATGCTTGAACGGATGATCATTTAAAAAGATTGTTATTAATACTTTCCCTTATTTGTTACACGATTTAAAGCATTCAAAAGAATAGAAAACGAGTGACAAATAGGGATTAATAGGGAAAAAACCGTATTTTTTTAAATGAATTGCAATATTATTATTTATAACGATCAAACATCCCACATTTTCTCACTTTGAGCTGTAGTTAATGTTCGTTACAAAGTAGAAAAATGTTTTCAATACACCACAAAATAATTGGCCAGCAGTCGGTCACGTGTCACGAAAGGAATATATTTGTAGCCGAAAATATGTACATTACGCATTGAAGTGATGTAGATAATTCGAAAATGTTTCTTTGTTGTTTGTAAATAGATGAACAAAAGAAACTAGTGATTGTAAATTGGATTCATAGATAATAAGATGTGAAAATTACTTATCGATGACGGTAACTATCAAATATTGCAATCAGGAAAATAATGAATTCACTTTAAACTTATATGTTATCTGCTTCGCACAGTGGAAAATATATTTGTGTGCTTCCATAATACAATACGACACTTTGTATTCCGCGAAGGAGTACTGCAAAGTGTTATTTTGCCGGCCTAGGCCTACGATGGATTGTCATGTATACTTTGTAGCTCGCAAACAATTATGCAGTAGAAAAGGATGCATTTTTGTGGAGTGATTTTTGTTTATGTTTTTTCTATTGTGCTATAGAAGCACACTAGTTACACAAGTAGAATTTTTCCGGGCCTTGTTATAAATTGGTCCTACTCGGCTTCGTCTCGTTATGACCAATTTATAACGCGACCAGCAAAATTCCAGTTTGTGTAACTCGGTACACAAATTACTATTAGCTTTAATAGCATATTATAACTCAAAGTGTGTAATGGCGCAATTATAGTCTAGGTGAAAAGAATAATATGGACGACACCTCTTGTGTTGTTCGTACATTTTTCACTTTTTCGTCATGTACTATTTCTAAGTATTGTACTCGATGTTATTAGTAGTATTATCGATAATATTATGAAACGGCTTTCGAATAGAAAGCTCAACATTACAGTACCCTTCATAATTCCCTTAACTAAAGTGCTGATTTTGTCGTTTAGTACTCATCAGTACACCTTGCCTACTAGACCATATGTACATCAGCACCAGGGGCGTGGCAGTCTTTTGTTTTGATCTATGCAAGTAATATTCAACGTGAAGTTAGCTGCAGTTGCAACCGAAATCAGCTGTTTTTTGAACTTTTCAATGAAATCAGCTAATTTAGGTAAATCTATTAATGAAATCAGCTGATTTTTCGCAATGAAGTTAGCTTCGGTCGCAGAATGATGACTTCTATGAACAGTGCACTTTTTTATATCCCACCTAAATCGAAACGACTGACTAGGTGAAGTATTGTTTTGAACGCTTTGAAGTACAGGAATTATGAATTCGTTTGATTATTTTGCATTTGTAATTCTTTCTGCAACTCAAATTACCCAATTTAACGACTATCTATGATATTATTTACGTTAAACTTTTGGCTCTTCTTGCCTGTTGAAAAGCTACAGTGTGGAGTGGAGTGGATCGGTTCGAAATTTTTGTTTTTTTATTGAATTTAAACATAGTTTCTAGATACTGTTAAGGTCCCCGAAAAATTTTGTAGAAAATAGTTATTTACATAACTAGGGGTGAAAAGTCTAAAAGTCGAGGTTTCGCGTGAATATTGTTGATCTGAGGCGAAGCCGAGGTCAATAATCACACGAAAGCGTGACTTTTCATTTTTATACCGAGTTATGTAACGAATTTTACATGCTGGGGCCGTCGAAAGTTCATGAAACTCGATGTAATGAACGACTTTCGACCCGCGAGCACGTAAATACTTCTCTTATTATTGCACTTTAGTCATGTCAGTAGTTAATTTTTCGAGTAGAAAAATTTCTTCATGTAGAGGGTTTTTGAAGCGATCATTGCGCGAAGGGTGCACAAGATGCGTTGTAGCTCTTTTCAGGGAAAATGTCAGGAATAGTCTAAAGTTTATTTTGTCTGAACATTGTTTATGAAAAAAATCAATTGAATTCTGGTTCACAGCTATGAGTGAGTCAACTTTGAACATACATATACAGACACTAAACGTCAAGAATGTAATGACTTCTGAATGGACAGCGTAATAAAGCTCCCTAATACTTTATCTACTTGGGCCTTCTTGTCGCAACAGTGAAAAAATATCACAAGAATATATTTATGTTTTATATTTTAGGGTTCGCAACAGATCAGATATATCTGTTTTATTTCAGATTAATCTGAAAAATTTTCAATCTAAATCAGATCTGGAAATGTTACTTTTGATCCGAATTCGATCTGATCTGATTTGATCTGAATTTAACAGAAATCAATTTGATCTGAAACCTCTGAGACACCTGAACCGATAATTTGAATGGTATCTCGATAGACCTAAAACAATTTTTTGTGCTCGGAATTATAACAAAGGTATGGAGACTACATCAAGGCGCATTAAGACTCAAGACCCAGAATTGTGTACCCTATGGTGTGGGATGAAGTGGGAATTGTGTGGGATGAAGTGGGAAGTGTGTAGGACAAAGTGGGAAGTGTGTGGCAAAGTGAGAAGTGTGTGATAAAGTGGGAAGTGTGTGATAAAGTGGGAAGTGGGAGATGAAGTGGGAAGTGGGAGATGAAGTGAGAAGTGGGAGATGAAGTGAGAAGTGTGTGGGGTGAAGTGAGAAGTGTGTGGGGTGGAGTGAAAAGTGTGTGGGGTGAAGTGAGAAATATGTGGGATGAAGTGGAAAGTTTGTGCGATGAAATGTGAAGTGTGTGGATTAATATGAAAAGTGTATGTGGAAAGTGTGAAAACACATCCCACACAATTCCAACTTCATCCCATACACTTTCTACTTCATCTCTCACACTTTCTACTTCATCCCACACACTTCCCACTTCAACCCACACACTACTCACTTAGAAAACCTAAGCATTTGATGGCACCAAATTAAGTTTTGAATCCAATCTGAAAAAAATTATAATATGATTTGAATCTGAAAAGTAAAGATATGAAATTTTCAGATCAGATCAGATAATTATTTACAGCAATGTGAACTGATCTGAAAATTCAGATTTTCCTTTTGTCAAATGAAGATCAAATAAAAACCATCTGTAGCGAAACTTATTTATATTGCAATTCTAGTGTTGGAAATTCTCTGTACTTATTTCACTATTTTCGCAGCACATCCGGCCCATTATAATTTTTTTCTTCATCCAACATTTTCCATGGCAAAAGTATCAGCATTAGAAACGTTATGTTGGGTCATCTAAAAAAAAATACCCACGAAACACAACTTTATGGACTATGCAGATACAGTTTGATAATTAATTCATTGCCCAAACATATCAAACGCTGAAAATTGTATCATTTTAACAGCTCAACGAACAAGTTTATTGTAAAAGTTGGTCTTGGAAATTTTGTAGCTTATTTCTCATTCTAATTATCATACAAAAAAAATACAATCGAATTATTTACCATTTCAGCACGTGCTCCCTCACACAAAATGTAGCGCATTTTCTTGCAACTTTGCAATAACACAGACATCACACTGCGCCGGCACGTTCATTTTTTTTCTTGCTTTTTCGTAATTTATTAGAAAAATGGAAAATTATGTACTGGAGACACCCTGCTGCGAAGGGAGTGTGTAACTTTTATATATACGAACATAACAAGCACTTCTCCTACAGTTGATATAATGTCGTGTGGATATTGTGGGATAATTCAAAATTATACATTACCTATCATAATATTCACATTTTAATGTTAATATTGAATTGATTATTTATTTGAATGGGGAATATTTATTAAAAATCTTTTATATAATGGAAATAACGATTTCGTGCTGAAAGAGGAGCTATTAAATTATCAATTGCAGACATCGATAACAATGACGATCTCCATAAAGAATCACATTTTGTTGTCGAAAATATCTCAATATTCTCGTAAAATACTGTACCGTTCGTTTGAAACATGAAGTAAATAATTCCGGTAATGTTGCAGAAACTTTTTACATAGCCCGTATATAAGCCCATAATCCAGTCAAATTGTCTACTGCCTTACATGTACATGAGGCACATGGTAAACAAATGGCGTCCAAAATAAAATTTACGATATTGGACCATAGTGCAGAAATTCGATTACGAAATCAATGGGTGGTTCACGTAGTGGCTGTGCAGATAATATCGAAAACAACAGCATAAAATGCAATATTTATTAGATTTTTGGTTGACAAAATTGTAAAAAATTCATTGAGCAACGAAAATGTTGGTCGAATGTTTTTATTATCGGTAAAAATGTTTTATTGAAATTCTGATTTTAGAGAAAATTTGTTGTGGACTTTGTGTGAAGTACATACAACTGGTTCCAAAAAATAAACGTCCATTTCGTTCCAACATCCGTCAGCGCCGTCGTCGGTTAATTCTTTTCGACTGAATAGAGTGGTGAAAGAAATTTTGATGGTAGTTCGTGTATCGTTGCTAGCATACTAGTGAAGGTATATTAGCATACACATGGTGTCTTTTTCTCGCGGAAACAAATTTCGAAAATATGACAGATCTTATATTTTCGAAATTAATTTACAACGCACTTTCCAGTTTTGAAATATTTTCGGTATATTTTCGAAATTTGTTGCAAGCGAGAAAAAGAAACCAAAAGAACGAGTTCCATTCTGGCAGCCGAAGGGGTAACATCGATGTGTTCTTAGGGGCAAGGATCGGACTAAATAGTCCCGCTTGTTTAAAAGGCTTGTTTTCGGGGTGTTCGTCGTCGGTGAGTCGCTAAGGGTGTGCGGGTTTTCTTGTTTAAGGCCTGCTGACTCTAATTTAATATAAAAAAAAGAAACCAAAAGTTCGATGTGAAAATGCTAGAAAAATTGAAAAATATAATCATGCGACACTCTTTGGCAAGTTCTGTCAAGATTCTTAAAAAAATAGGAAAGGTGTAGCTCATAGAGTTTAGTGTTTTTAAGCTTCGAAAAATTCATTCATAGCTTTTTGACCCTCGCAGCCAGATTTTACACGGCGCCACTGTTACAAACTAAATTGCACAAATAACGTTCCATTCAAATTCCTTCAACCTTTACTGCACAATGCATGAACACATGTTATCAAAGGTAATTTGAGCAAATTAAAAAAAAATATTCAGTCCAATTACAAAAACCGAAAGTCACCAAACCATAAGTTGTAAGTCTGGATTTGTTAGCAATGGTAACGGTTGGATGGTTTTTATTTCAGTTATTTTACGCCTCCAAACATTCAGAAAATTATTACTATTGGATGGTGATTGTATGTAACGTGTTGTCAAGTTCTACAAGACAGTGTTTCAATTAGAATGTAAGTATCATGGATCGATCTGTCTGGAGCGCGTACAGCTGGTGAAGTTCACTGGTGAACATTTTGACAGATCTATCCATGTAATTTATATGGGTAGACCTGTCAAAGTTAACTTAGCGAATAATTACTGTACGCACTCCTGGAATAACACGAGAAATGTTTGGCTTATAACTGCAACTTCATATCAATTCTTTGGTGAACAAATCTCAAAATTTGCTATTCAAACTCACCACCATCTCTCATGGGAACTTAATCCTACATATCTCTTTTATAAATTAATGTGTGGCATTGTCAATAATCAAAGAATATAGGAAGATTTCAAAATAATTTGACTTTTAGAAAAGCTTGTATCCTACGCATCCTACTTCACTTTTGACAAATTTCTAAATGTCAAAATATAAGGATTCGAAATTGTACTAAATCACAACCTCAAGTCTTCTTCCTTTGTAACCCATTGAGTAATATCTTCATATTGGCGATCAGGGTGAGTAAGAATCCAGAAAGAAGTAAAAAAGGTGATTGATTACAATTTTATGGTAATTTTTATATAATTTTTGACGTCCAACTTAAAAAGTCACTGTACATAGAACAATGGAAGCTTTAAAAAGAACAAAAAAGCTTTTAGCCTTTTTTTTTATTCTATGTACAGTACAGTGACTTTTTGAGAGCTTGGTATATGGAATCTTTTTTAAAACTTCTGTCCAAATTGGTTCAAAAATATTAGATTTACGAACACAAGTTTGACGCGAAAAACTGCTATCGGTTCCAATGGTGAATTTCACGGTGAATTGAATAACCTGCCAAATGGTTAATATTTTTTATAAATTGTATCTTGAAATTCGCTATAATTTGGCAGAAGCCAACGCCACAAATTTATTCATAAAAAAGATGCGTAAGATTAGCCCATTTAGTTCCTACGAGAGGTGGTGGTGAGTTTTAAGAACAATTTTTCACCAAAAAATTGAAATGAAGTTACAGTTAAGCCAAACATTTTTCATGTCATAACTTCCCGGGAGTGTTTTTTGACTAATATGAATTGATCCGTTTTGTCTTCGATCAATTTCGAATCCAATTGAATAATCTGCCGCTGGTACATGGATGTCAAACGTTTCAGTCAAAAATCTTAGAAGATTTAATGTCGTTCACATGACCAGCAGCAATTACTCCATCATCAATGAATAAACCCAAAACGATCTTTTTTCCATCCTTGACACTGACAAAAACACGCGGGTCAGCTGTACTTACTCCCAATTTGTAGGATTTCAGAAATTTAGTAAATTTCTCGTTACATGTTCAACAAGAATTCTTCGTTATTTTTCGGCAGTTTAGAGTTCGAAGCTTTACGAAACGATGAATATTTTGTTTTTTTTTTCGGAGGGTTACGAAACGTCTTTTTGTTATATTCCGAGGTTTACGAAACGCCGAGTTTTAAGTTGCTGAATTTTAAATTTGGAGGTTTACGAAACGCCGAATTTCTCCTCCCTTGACGGGGGCTGCCGCCTCTCGACCTAGCTTTTTTATTGGCACATTAATTTAATGGACAGCGGTGCTCACTATTCTCCGTTTATTTTGAATATAGTTAAACGTTTTCATTTACGACACAAGCTTTCCAATACTTTTGATTTGTTGGCAAACGCAATTCATTTCAAACATTTATAACATAAACATAACCAAAGACCCGTACGTATCAGAACAGATGTGACAAACAGAATAGATGTGGCAAATAGAACAAATCTTGCAAAAAGACTCGAACGTATCTTAATATAGTAATAAGAAAACGATCCAACGTTTTATGTTCTTTTATAACTATAAGAATTTCAAAGATCCATAGAAATTACCCAAGGTAATGTCAAAGGCCCTACTGAAGTAAATCTCAGACCATTCAAATCTAGAAATGGTTATATCCAAGGATTGGGCCATTTTCCCTTAAAACCCTGAAACACCTGTTCTCTAAAATTTTGTTCTATACAACTTTGCCTTTGGAAGCAACCTTATACCTCTTACAGTTCTAGAGATATGGGTCATCCCTCCCAATTCTTCAAGTGGTCATATCCCAGGATTGTGGCATTTTTACCCAAAACCCTGAGACACGCGTTCGCTAAAATGTTATGCTCTACAGCTTTGCCTTTAGAAGCAATTTTGTACCTCTTATAGTTCTAGAGATATGGATCATCACTCCCAATTCTAGAAGTGGTCATATCCCAGGATTGGGGCAATTCTACCCAAAGCCTTAAGAAACGTGTTCTCTAATATTTTATTCTCTACAACTTTGCTTTTGGAAGCAACTTTCCACTTCTTATAGCTCTAGAGATATGGATCATCCCTCCCAGTTCTAGAAGTGGTCGTATCCCAGGATTGAGGCATTTTTAGCCAAAACCCTGAGACACGTGGTCTCTAAGATTTTATTCTCTACAACTTTACCTTTGTCGGTGGACCTCCATATTGCATAGTTAAGGAAATAAACACGAAAAACTGTTTTAGTATATGGACAAGAAACTCAATTTCGTCGATGCCCCGACCCCTGACCCGATTCCCACAAAAATTTTGAGCCGTTTGGAAAAAAAGTGGAGACGGACGGACGGACGTTGTTTTTATTGTTGATTCGTCATATTTAGACGATAATAAATGCATCCCCCCAACTACCACCTCGATCTACCCTATCTACATTAAAATTGTTTGTAGTGAACTTATAGGACCTTCGTACTTCGTACGGGTCCAATAAAATTAACCGTTTTGTAAACCACCGAACTTTTAACCTCCACCCGGAGAGAACCAAACATTTGGCGTCTCGAGAACCTCCAAACTTCATCGTTTCAAACCTCCGACATTATAACTTTTAAAACCTCCGAATTCTCAAAATTTGGAGGTTTGCGATTGAAAGAATCGTCATGGCAACTAGGCTATACCATAAAAAATCCGTGTTTTTTTCGGCGATCCTTCTTGTAGATGTCCATGCTACCCTATCGAATCTTCTCTTAGACTTTCACCCTACTAAATTCTCAATCCCTTTCCCAGCTCCCTTGCAATCTTCGACCAAAGTGATTTTTCATGTTACAGCCATAATTTGACTAATGAGAAATTAATGATAAAAACTAAAATTCCAAATTCATGGATACAAATTTTCGAAATTCGAATTGAAGATAAAGTTCGTAAACTTGGTCATGAACATCAGTACTAACTTCCAACCCTGGTCAAGAGACGCATCTAGTTCACCCTATGGAAATGCTAATATCAGCTAAGTCAATCCATTACTTTTTATTAATGATGTTCCACGATACCCTTGCTCTTAAGTTAAATTTTACACACGTCCGCATAATTTTAAAAAACATCAAAATACATTTGCACAATAATATCAAGTACCGTGGAAAGTCAATTAAATCACATTTTCATTATTTCATATTTTAACATCAACTTATTAAATTACCATTTTGTAGCGATGTATGATTTTCATTGAATTAAAAAAATGAATTTTATCTATTTTAAGGGTCGAAATTTTTCTTTCTAAAGTATGTGTACCAGTACAGAGTACATGCGGTAAAATTTGCTGGTATAAGTTTGTTTATGTTGAAAAAATTTTTAGGGTTACATGTAGTGTCTAGAACTAAATACACACCGCACACAACATAATATATTCCACATTAGATACAGAACCCTATGCAAAATCTCACCCATCCAAGCTTAGTTCACGAAATTTACATAGCAGAGTGTCTCGTCTAATTTGTTAATAATTTGATAATAGCACAAGCAAACAACATTAATTTTAATTGTTTGAGTTATTTTGTAGGTTAAAGAAGCTATACAGAGCATTTCGGGCCGAATAATGAATTTAATGTTGGTGTATTTATTAATCATGATTTGTGACTGCGTCTGCCATCCCAGTATCAAGGGTAAATTCATGTGTAATTGGTTCAACTGAACAATTTAACTTTTGTGTCAAATGAATAAGCAATTTGTTTACATACTGAATTCATCAACAGGCCAGAGGCATCGTTACAATTTTTTTTTGCA
>CM055405.1:28807884-28896401 GCA_029228625.1 Pseudolycoriella hygida | reverse complement strand
TAGATAAAGTATTAGGGAGCTTTATTACGCTGTCCATTCAGAAGTCATTACATTCTTGACGTTTAGTGTCTGTATATGTATGTTCAAAGTTGACTCACTCATAGCTGTGAACCAGAATTCAATTGATTTTTTTCATAAACAATGTTCAGACAAAATAAACTTTAGACTATTCCTGACATTTTCCCTGAAAAGAGCTACAACGCATCTTGTGCACCCTTCGCGCAATGATCGCTTCAAAAACCCTCTACATGAAGAAATTTTTCTACTCGAAAAATTAACTACTGACATGACTAAAGTGCAATAATAAGAGAAGTATTTACGTGCTCGCGGGTCGAAAGTCGTTCATTACATCGAGTTTCATGAACTTTCGACGGCCCCAGCATGTAAAATTCGTTACATAACTCGGTATAAAAATGAAAAGTCACGCTTTCGTGTGATTATTGACCTCGGCTTCGCCTCAGATCAACAATATTCACGCGAAACCTCGACTTTTAGACTTTTCACCCCTAGTTATGTAAATAACTATTTTCTACAAAATTTTTCGGGGACCTTAACAGTATCTAGAAACTATGTTTAAATTCAATAAAAAAACAAAAATTTCGAACCGATCCACTCCACTCCACACTGTAGCTTTTCAACAGGCAAGAAGAGCCAAAAGTTTAACGTAAATAATATCATAGATAGTCGTTAAATTGGGTAATTTGAGTTGCAGAAAGAATTACAAATGCAAAATAATCAAACGAATTCATAATTCCTGTACTTCAAAGCGTTCAAAACAATACTTCACCTAGTCAGTCGTTTCGATTTAGGTGGGATATAAAAAAGTGCACTGTTCATAGAAGTCATCATTCTGCGACCGAAGCTAACTTCATTGCGAAAAATCAGCTGATTTCATTAATAGATTTACCTAAATTAGCTGATTTCATTGAAAAGTTCAAAAAACAGCTGATTTCGGTTGCAACTGCAGCTAACTTCACGTTGAATATTACTTGCATAGATCAAAACAAAAGACTGCCACGCCCCTGGTGCTGATGTACATATGGTCTAGTAGGCAAGGTGTACTGATGAGTACTAAACGACAAAATCAGCACTTTAGTTAAGGGAATTATGAAGGGTACTGTAATGTTGAGCTTTCTATTCGAAAGCCGTTTCATAATATTATCGATAATACTACTAATAACATCGAGTACAATACTTAGAAATAGTACATGACGAAAAAGTGAAAAATGTACGAACAACACAAGAGGTGTCGTCCATATTATTCTTTTCACCTAGACTATAATTGCGCCATTACACACTTTGAGTTATAATATGCTATTAAAGCTAATAGTAATTTGTGTACCGAGTTACACAAACTGGAATTTTGCTGGTCGCGTTATAAATTGGTCATAACGAGACGAAGCCGAGTAGGACCAATTTATAACAAGGCCCGGAAAAATTCTACTTGTGTAACTAGTGTGCTTCTATAGCACAATAGAAAAAACATAAACAAAAATCACTCCACAAAAATGCATCCTTTTCTACTGCATAATTGTTTGCGAGCTACAAAGTATACATGACAATCCATCGTAGGCCTAGGCCGGCAAAATAACACTTTGCAGTACTCCTTCGCGGAATACAAAGTGTCGTATTGTATTATGGAAGCACACAAATATATTTTCCACTGTGCGAAGCAGATAACATATAAGTTTAAAGTGAATTCATTATTTTCCTGATTGCAATATTTGATAGTTACCGTCATCGATAAGTAATTTTCACATCTTATTATCTATGAATCCAATTTACAATCACTAGTTTCTTTTGTTCATCTATTTACAAACAACAAAGAAACATTTTCGAATTATCTACATCACTTCAATGCGTAATGTACATATTTTCGGCTACAAATATATTCCTTTCGTGACACGTGACCGACTGCTGGCCAATTATTTTGTGGTGTATTGAAAACATTTTTCTACTTTGTAACGAACATTAACTACAGCTCAAAGTGAGAAAATGTGGGATGTTTGATCGTTATAAATAATAATATTGCAATTCATTTAAAAAAATACGGTTTTTTCCCTATTAATCCCTATTTGTCACTCGTTTTCTATTCTTTTGAATGCTTTAAATCGTGTAACAAATAAGGGAAAGTATTAATAACAATCTTTTTAAATGATCATCCGTTCAAGCATTTTCTTCTCTTTTTTCTTAGATGAATATTATAAATAGAGGGTAATTTGATAGGAGCTGTGTACTAAAAAGTTTTAATGAGATTATTTCTTATTTTATTTACAATATTACTCTTCGATTATTGTTTTACCGCATTTTTTATTTGAAATCTGATAGGATTTTCTAATTTTTCTACCATATACTTGCATATAATCAGCAAATAATAAAAACACATTATTACGAAACTAATATCTTCGTTTACTTGTCTGCATTTATGATGTGGTAGCGTTAATTACGTTATTTGATGATCTGTTCTCTGTTCGTGACCGCCATCATTGATCATAGGCCCTATCACACACGATAGAACTTATTAGTTTTCTTATTTTTTTTGCAAATTAATTCTCATAGTCATTTAATGACATCAGTAATTTGTTGTTAATCATTATCACAAAACTCCACTCGGTTTGGCTGTAAATTTCGATTAACAAGACATAGCAATATACTGCAATACAACAGCAATAGAAATGTCAATTTCCGACAGCGACAGCCAAAGGATCTTTAGTAAATCGAGACAACGAATCAGCACTTACAATGAAAAGCATCTTACAATAAATTGATTATATTAGACTCGCACGATACAAAGTAATCGTAAGAGTCTCTTTAGTTTCATCTCCATGGTGTGAGGACCATTCACCAAATTACTTACTTACTTAACCATTAAGTGTCTTGGCCTTCTTCAACATGCTTCTCCAACCGGGCCTATTCGCAGCTAACGTCTCCCAGCTGGATACTCCCACAGCCATTCACCAAGTACGTAAGCTAAAAAAGCATTATTTGACCTCCCCCTTCGCACGAAGGGTTTCATAGATTAGGATGTATAGCAACACACTTTTTTCGAACCCTCCCTCCACCCACAGACGCATTTCGACCCGGGAGTAGGGTGGACCATCGATCATGGTCCTTAGATGACGAATCAGCAATAAAAAAAATATGGCCGTCCGTCCGTCTGTCACCGCGATAACTCGAGTAAAACTTGACCGATTTTCAAAAACTGTTTTTCCCTGAAAGGTAATCGAAAAATCTTTTTTGGGATTGAATCTGGGCACTGTCGGCCCAAGGGGCAAGGGCCGTCGAGCTAGAGCCGTTTAAGTGGTTCTTGGTATTTTCCTCATAACTTGAGTAAATCTTTTCCGATAATATTAAAATTTTTTTGTTTGAAAGGTCTGGGCATGTCTCGAAGAAACTTTTTGATTTTGAGCTTTTGGACTCAACCAGAGCCCTAAAAGTGAGTCTCTACTAGGGCCAAACGTGTTTTTTCCACATAAATCGTGTAAATCTTATCCAATTTTCTAGAACTTATTTTTTCCTGAAAAATAATCATAAAATTGATTACGTTATTGAATTTGGGCAAAATCGGTTAAAAACTTTCGAAGTTACGGTCGAAAAAGTGGTTTTTTTTTGAGTCGTTTAAGGAAAGACAATCTAACGAAACAAAACAAAACATGCTGATTTCGGCGTATCACGCCCTCACATACCAAACAAAGTATGTGATTTCATCAGTACACCTATGTCTTGCAGGACAATGTGTATATCAGCGCAGACACAGAACAAATACAAATTTTGAACTTTCAGCGCTTGCTTTTATACACTGAAAAACTACCGCAATCTATTAAGATCAAGAAATGAAGAGTTTTGTTAATAGATTGCGGTAGTTTTTCAGTGTATAAAAGCAAGCGCTGAAAGTTCAAAATTTGTATTTGTTCTGTGTCTGCGCTGATATACACATTGTCCTGCAAGACATAGGTGTACTGATGAAATCACATACTTTGTTTGGTATGTGAGGGCGTGATACGCCGAAATCAGCATGTTTTGTTTCGTTAGATTGTCTTTCCTTAAACGATTGAAGTAAGGTAGCGGCCTTTAATCCGTTGTTGAAATCGCGGTCGAGAGTTTTTTTCGTAGCGCAATGGTTTCAAAAAACGTGAAAGATTGTACTCCAAGGCATATGTTGACTACTTTGTGGTCTATTACCATGGGAGTTTATAAAAAGTCTGTCTACCAGCTTTTTCATTCTTTTCACTCTGTGAGCATTTTTTTTGAGGTTTGTGGAACTTTTTCTCATATATTTCTGCGAAATTAGAACAGAAATCGCTCTTCAAGGTTTCGAAAGAAAGATGTGGACATCAGAAAATCACGAAAATTAGTGGAAATCTGTTGAGTTGTTCGGGCTCTAGTGTCCTTAGTGTAGGTCAAACTCACGTTTCGCGATCCTACCCAATATTTGGTAATTTTTCGTGAATAAGAGGAGACTTTTTTGTCTGTGGAAGTATGGGCCAGAGGCCTCTCTTAAGCTCTCTTAAGGAATTGAAGAGGTTTTTAGCGGTTTTAGCTACTTCGTACAAGTTTTTCAATGTTGCCCTTTCGGCAATTTTCGGTCCAATTTAGTTAGGACTTAATTGCATATACTTACTCTGTAAGAGGTTTTTTTGCGGATTTGCATATAAAATTAGTTAGGGTCATTGATGAGGACGGCTTCTGGAGAGTCACGCTCGAAAGATTTCTAATTACAGAGGATTTCGGTTGCAATTCAGAGAGGCAATTCGGCATGCATCCTGGCAACATTAGGGAAAAATAGAATAGATGACTTTTATTTATTGTAATGTTGTTGAAAAGATCGTTTTTTTACTGGCTGCGCCAATGTGAGCAGTCTTTTTTTTCGCTAAACTAGTTTTGTTCTTGTTGGGTACCGCTTAATGTCGGCATAAGTCAGTTGGGAGACCTGCGTCGATCGGTGCCAAGAAACACTAGAGAAATGTTACAGCAGAGTGCTTAAAAGTGTGTCAATGACATCTACACTAGTGACGTTTCATGAATCTTATATGTATGCTTATAATGATGAACAGCAACTTCATGTTTAGGTGTTCTGACAAAAGTTGAGCGCAGCTTAAGTTGTTAAGAATAGAATCGCTTTGAAGGAAATGGATGCAATTTCTATCGATATTAAAGGACAAGTGGCCTGAATAGCTTTCGAGGATGGTAAAGTCGTCAATTCCGATTAGTACGCAACAATTTGATTGTCAAAAGTGTTCACCAAAATAAAAGAAATAGGATCGAAACGCCCCAATCGACTTGTTCCGCGAAAATGCCAGCTATCACACCACTTGTCGTACAAAGGCTTTTTTGTGGTTATTAAAAACGTTTGATTGGTCAGCTATCTACCGTACAATGAAGTTTAGGCAATGAACTATTAGTTTTTTCCGTTTACGTGAATACAAATTTCAAGAGGTGTGATTTTATTAGCGAAAAGCAACAGATGATGAACTGAGGTCTATAGCTTTGCATCGACTGACGCTACATAAAAGTGATCTAAGAGAACTTACCATAAGAAATAGTTAATTTTAAAATAGGATCGGCGAGTTACGGGCTGGAAGTACTCTAGGCCAGAAACATTAAAAGGCAACCCTCGTATTAATAGTTTATAGATGATAGTTGATAGTTGATAATTGACTCTCATTTTGCGAGGAATGTGAGCTGTTTGAAAGCTAAGTGCCGACTTGGGAAATTATTTTGTATGATCGCGATTTCATGCGAGTACATTCATTAGGCGTTTGCATATTTTTTACTGGATCTGGACACTTTCTATGGGACTTTTCAAACTCTTCTGAAACGTGCACCTTCAGGAGTGGCGTTTAAAAATATAAATGTAATGACACAGAAAAGAATTTAATTTTTCCACTCTCTTGTTTGTCTAAATTAATGAGGTGTGTATTGAGAGTGACATAGAGACAGACATTCATTCATTCATACTTTCTACATCCAAGTAATTTTGACCGATTTTTGTAGATTACTTTTCACGTGAGCTGAATAAAAGTGGGAGATGTTTCTGTAAAATTTCAACGTTTTGGTAACACATTCCCAAACATGAGGGAGTTATAAATGAAAAGCAATGACGTCACCCAAAAAAACCTTTTGTAAGAAAGCAAAAAATACGAAGCATTTTTAATTTCAATACTTAATTAAATTGTCAGGGAAATGGCGCAAGAAGTGAATAATTAAACGGTTTATTATGCAAATTATTTTGCTCTGATGCAGTTAGCATAAAAATAAGGAATTTAAGAAATAAAACTGAAACGATTTATTTTCTTAATTTCTATACCACGACCAACCTTTTGCTTAATAATTTTCTTTAATACGGCTTTTACAAGATTTTTATTATAAGTTAATTCGTCTGAAAATTTGCAAAGTTGAATCTTTTGTTGGATAATTGCATGATTTTGCAGTAAATTATTCAATGGGAAATAAAGTGTTTTCAAATTCTGACACATTGAATAAGAAAGGTGGAAAACATAGATCTTTGATTCCGTTGAATTCTAATGATTTTATTCATATGTCACGCTCTAATTCATTCGATTAAAATGAAAACCGTTGTTTACATCGCATCTGACGTATCTTGTGATTTTTTATATTTCAAGGAAGATTTCCGTTCACAATTTTATCAATGAAGAAGAACAGGACGCATGAATCAGAAGATTCTAGTTCTTAGTCACGATTACGTGCTAGCGACTTCTGTTTTCTTTTACTGATGAGATCTGCTCAGGAATGTGAGATAGAAATTTTTACTCTTCAGCATAAAATGGAGAAAACCTTTGCTTAGGACACTTTTTCCCATCAATTTTATTTCGGAACTTAGGAAGTGTTGAAGCCAACATTTCTTGAAAAATTCAGTCTGGTCTAAATTATAGCTCATCAAGAAATTGAGATAGAAATTTTTTGTCTTCAGCACAAAATTGGGAATAACTTTAGTGAAGGAACAATTTTTGTATAAAATTTCATTCTTAAGTTATGCGTGAAAAAAATTTGGAATTTTCCGCCGAAAAACAATTTAGAGCATTAACAGTTCACAACTTAAGGCCAGATTTGTTTTGAGGTTGATGTTGTATGGGGCGACTCTTTCGCAAATTTCTACAAATCTGCAGACCATCCATCATGAGTGGTGTTGCTAAACGGTTCTTGTCACCGATGCGCGTGTCCTGATACCTTTATAAAGTCTGATTTACCAAAAGTTTGGTTTGGCAATCCGATGAAGTTTATTATTATTATTTCGTATGGTCTACATTTCAGTTTTTACATTTCATTCTACAGTTCATTACACTTAACATTTTTATCCTATTTGAACATTACATCTAGTAGTTTTAGTTCTTATTCTAGGCCTATGTTGTCGTGCAGTTTCCATGTAATCAGCCGGGAGGAAGGTTATGATACCAACAGTTCGGCCACCAGGTGATGACATTTTTTCGGACGATGGACTTGGCGTTGTGAACCACAGTGTTTGCTTGCTGGGCTGTCGTCATTTTCATCATCATTCATATTCTGCCATTGGCTCCATCGGAAGTGAAGAAAGAATGCCCACCACGTTTTTCTGTCTTTTGTTCTTTTTTGCGTGTACATACCAGCGCTTGGCAACAACCGATGAAGTGATGCAACTTAAAACAGCAAACAGCAAGCATTGTTGGAAAAATTGTTGTTTTATCTTTCCAACATTGCTTGCTGTCTTATCGTTTTTAGTTGCATCACTTCATCAGTTTTGTTGCCAAATAATAACAAACTTTTGGTAAATCATTGGCATCAGGACACGCGCATCTGTGACAGATTCTGTTAGCAACACCACTTATGATGGATGGTCTGCAGATTTGTAGAAATTTGCCAATGAGTCGCCTCATGCAACACCAAGCTAACACCAACAAAACAAGAAAAAGCTCACTCAATTCATTGAATAAAGGATGACTCAAAAGTAATTTCCGAAAATTTAAATTTCGCTAGCGCGTCAAATACATTTTTTTCACGAAATTTCTTTTTTGCGAAAAATTTCTTATCACCTGAACTTTCGAATGATATCAAGACATTTGAGTGACAATTGAAAATGAGTGTGCGATCTGCCCAGCAGAGGGCACATGAAATTGTTGATTTTTTCCTGGCTTATAATCAAGACCGATCCGCTACCATTCATCACTTCAAAAATCAAGGTGTACAAGAGCGAACCATTCGAAAAGTTCTGAATCGATTCGTTAATGAAGGGAGAGCGCAATTCAATCAAAAGCCTTGCCGAAAACATTTTACTCTAACTAAACGAAAGCTTACTACGATCAAAAAGCAGTTCATCCGGCAACCGAATGTATCAGTGAGAACAGTGGCTCATAAAATCAAAATCAAAAATCCAGCGACAAAGAGCGAAGAAAGAGTTAAATATCCGCATTCGCCGTAAACAGAAAGCCCCTTTACATTCAGATCATCAACGAATTCGAGCAGAGAAGATCAATTTTCTAAAAGAAGAAAATATTCAATTTGTGAACAAGGAGGACAACGCACGCTCGGCACATTGCAGACCGATTGAACGCTTCGGGGCCTTGTGCAAGACCTAATATAAGAAGAGAAAGACTGTTTGTAATGATCAAGGTGCGTTTAAAAGAATTTGGAAGAATATTAGTGAGAAAATCACCACGAAATCTGAAAAAAACCTATTTTGTAACTTTCGAACAGATTTATACAAAACTAGCCATAACGCTCCTACGTTACACTGAATGAACATTTTCTCGTGGAAACACTCACGCGCAAGCACAAAAAATATTGAGATACACTTGGGGAGAAAATTGAATTCCAACTCGGTCGAATTACGGCACTCGCTCCGCTCTGACCGCAAACTATCGCTCTTGTTGGAATTCACTATTTTCTCCCTACGTATAACAACAATACTATTGCTTTTTTGATCTAGTAGTCTATTAAAACTTTTGTTACCACAAGCTTTCACAGTCAAATGGCAATGTTAATTCAAATATTAATTATCGGATTACCAAAGAAACCCACATACGAAGACCATAATCATATCATTTTAAATGCCTATGTGTGTACATACGTACACTTGAAGTGTTTTCAACAGAAAAGTACCTCAATTATTAGTTTATTCTGCGCAGAGTTGTTTGTCATTGTTAAAATTATAATTTTTTTATTTACTTAAAAAATTATTTAATAAATAATGAAAACAATATTCCAAGAATCCCACCATTTAACAAAATAAAAATTAAAAATACAATTTGTTCGAAAATAGGTGTAAAAGTACCACATAAGATCCAATTTTCATGAATACACAAAATTGTTATAAAAAAAAAAGTTCTCAACAATACGATGACAAGCTACTTTTCAACAACAGTCACTTTCAAGTGGTTATGTCAAAAAAATATAGAAATACTCCTCAATATGCACATATGAATAAATGAGAATAAAAAAATTACTGTCTAAAATTCAAATATATATATTTTATGCTTCGATACACAGCTCGAAGCGTTAAAGCCATATTTTTTGTATTTATGGAAGGAAATCGTTAATCTTTTGATTTTGTATGTCAATATTATGTACACTAAATCGAAAAATAAATATTTTTTATTAGTAACCTCGTCACTACTTGCATATGCACTTACAACAATTTATTGGATTTTTTATTCGATTTCCAACCATTTTCTTATATTTCCGCCAGTCATTCACTGCAAATTGAATGTGCATTTTTATTTATGAGTATTTACCTTACCTCATGTTGTATTCAATAATACTACATATAAATAAGCAATGAAATACACTGCGCTGTAGAGTAAGAAAGTATTGGATTTATGAGAGTAAGAAAGTGTAACACAACTTCGTATATACAATATTTTGCTCGTTAAATCGACTTCAAGAGCTTTATTTAGAACATGCGAGGTAGTTGCGAGAAAAAAGTAAATAAAAAAAATGAATTTTAGTGTGTGCTTGTATCACAGCACTACTAAACCGATTTCACTGGTATTTAAATCTAGTGGATCAGTTTCCAATGTCTGTAACCCGGAAATATAAAAAGATCTTCTTGTCAGACGTCTGGAATGAAAATTTTTAATTAAATACAAAGGCTCTTCACCTTCCCATTGGCGAGTAATAATAGATTGTAGTTTATCGTGCGGACGGCGAACTCTAGAACGCACTTTTGAGCAATGTGAAGCTTAAAGCTTTTAGGTGCAGTTATACTAAGAGTGCATTGCAAAAATCTGAAGTGTCAAATTGGCGATGTTTTTTACAACAGAATCATGCGTAAATGACAAATTATTCAAAACTATAGCTCATGTACTCTTACACATATAATAGATGGATCAGTATTCCAAAAATTCAAGTATGAAAATAAAATAACATCGCAAACGAACTTGGAATGCGATGATTTTTCAGAGCAACTTTCCAACTTCTTGAATTCTGATTCATCTATTATGCATTTTAGAGTCATCCTCTCACAGTACATACATGAGCTATAATTTTGAATAATTCGTTTTTTACACAGGAATCTCCTCTAAAAAACATCGCAAATTTGACACTTCACATTTTTGCAACGTGCTCTTAATGAAGATGCGATTACGTCGCACAAGGTTTGTATGAAAGCTCAACTTGACAGAAATAAAAATAATTTTATCAAGTTGAGCTTTCAAACAATCTCTAGTTTTCTTTTCAATTTCTGTGTAAAAATTTAACAATTATCTTCTCAGAGTGCCTAAAATCTTTAAAAACTCTCTACTCCACCTCCAAAATCACAAGTACTGAACGAGCTAAGACAATGTGAAACTTATGTGGGTTCTAAGCCACCGTGGCATCATGAGAAACGAGGAGGCAGATCGACTAGCCAAAGAGAGCAGATCGGGACCTTTTTAGTGACCAACCCTATGATACCGTACCCAAAGAAATATAATTCGAAAAATTTACAAAAACAAACACTATTTAGAGTGGAGAAACTTGCCTAACTGCAAGCATAGCAGAACCATAATAGATGGCCAAAGTAGAAGGAACAGCACGTATTTTGATAAATAAATCTAAGGCGGACCTGCGACTACTTGATAGGTGCTGTAACAGGCCACTACAGGCTCTACACCTCATGACGTCTTGGACAGCTCTAACAAGACTAAGAGAGGAAATCTTTAACACCAACATCACTATAATTGAATTAGGCTTTTCTACATAAGCTTTTTACTGTGCCTACACATAGAAATGCGAAAGTGACAGATGCGAAATTTTTCTAATATGGCAACACCAAGTTTCATTCAAAACTTTGGATTTATGAATGCATTGAGAGGTTACCTAAATCAAAAAAGTTCGCATCTGGCACTTACGAATTGCTATGTAAATCTACAGTTACTGTGCTCACCACGTAGCAATGCGAAAGTGACAGATGCGAAATTGTTCTAATACGGCAACACCAAGTTTCATTCATAACTTTCGATTTATGAATTATTTATTTATTTAGCGTATGGTTACATTTCAATAATTCTTATATTACATACCATTCTTATGTTAATACATGTTCAATCACTTTTACACCGTTCATTCTTATTTGCCGAGAGGATGGCCTAGCCACCTGATTCGGAAACCGACGTTTGATGGCATTTTTCGTCCAGTGCAGACTTCGTGAAGACCCATTGTAAATTCATACTGGGTTGCCATTCGATTCACATTCCTTTCTTGCCAATCACATTCGTTGATTGTAGGCTCCATCTTGTGTCGATTAGTTGTGACAGATTCCATTGCTGAAGAGGTCGAAAATCGTACACCGATGCGCCATGTATTTGACTGATTCACGCTGACATTGCTTCTCCTATTGTTCTACAGGTGGCGATCCAGTCGTGGCGAAAGTACACATGTGTGTTCTCCTCTCCATATGTGAGTGACGTCACATATTCGTGTACCTTGATTTTTCGTTTCGGGCATCGAATACCGAAACTACCTAATTAATGAAGCTTGGGTGAACTTAGGGATGTTGTCCAGTCTATAATTTCTCAGGGAAAAATTTTCCGTTCCGGGGCTTGAACCCGGGTCTTCTAGGTGGCAGTCCAGCGCGTTCACCACTGGACCACCCGTATGAATGAAGTTCGGTGTTGCATAATTCGAAAAATTTCGCATCTGTCACTTTCACATTGCTATGTAAATCTACAAAAAGTCGAAAAGGTCGTGAATGTAATGATCTCTTTTAATCGATAAATTTACATGAAGAATAGAATCTGTAGATGGTCGTGGTATCACACTCATCGAGCATTACACTCGACCCAAGTTAATTTTCCTAATAATGAAAGCTTTTCAGGAAAGCAAACAGGAAAAGTTGAAAAATGAAGTCTCAGAAAAGTGAAAACCGACATACGAATTTGCCATACAAATGAGAAACAAGTCGGTTTTGACTTTTCCGTTCGTGTATGAAATTTATTGATCTGAGGTAAAACCGAGGTAAATATTTTTACAAAGTGATGAATCTTCTATTACGTAATTTCATGAAAATCGATTCCGCTGAAGTATAAAACGAATTGCTTTGAAATGTTCTGAAATGATTCAGTTCATCAAATTAATCTGTTCGCATCCATATCCGAGGATATGTCTCATATTGAACACATACGACGCGAACGTGGATTTTCGTGTCACTGAAATGCGTTAGCACAAAAATGTCTCATTGTAGTCTGCTTGGAGACATTAAAGCAAATCGAATAGCCAATTCTTTTGTCTCGTAAATTATATTCTACGAATTGTAACAGATTCCTTTGAAACAAAGAATAAAAATTTTTCGCCGAAACTTTTTAAAATTACCAATGTGTTCGTTACGAGGAAAAAGAAATTGGTTTCTCCTGAGTGTCTTTTGGAGAAAAAATATTCTTTGAAGTATATCAAACAACATTGGAAATTTCGCACTGTAATGGAGCTCCTCATAATAATAATAATAATGGAGAGCACCTCAGTAAGAGAGCCAGTCAGGTACACCGCTGTCTGCAAATTTGTGTGATGCCTAAGAATTCGGTGTGGCCACCATTTTACGTACGGCCCGAATACGAAGGAAAAATTGAGCGAAGCCATTAAGAAAATCATTTTTAATTGAAACACCTCGAGCTTCGCTCCCACAGATAAAATGTAAAATTGACACACACACACACACACCCCCTCCCCCTTTCAAATTGTTTTTCGCGTCTCCGCATCTATTTTTAATTACACACTGGTGCATGTAGCCTTTTTATCGTTTCCCCAGTTCATCACATCATAAACAATAAACGGAACTTGGTTTGAGTTGTATGTATATTTTACGTACGAAAGCTTTTTCATCATTCCCAAGCAAACTAGTGCGTTATATGACTCATTTCGAATACATTTTCTAACACCATTCCTCTACGACAAAGTTTAGTCGACGAACATTCAATCCCCAATACCACTATGCCATTTCGTTGCAAATCGTAAAATCTACCAGCCGCAAAAAGCAGCCGGTAGTATTGATTTTAATTGTAAAATTGTTAATTTGGATATAAAGCTATGTAATTTAATAAAAGGAAGTTTTGATAAATAATGTGTGCGATTGTATTAGTTTATTTTATATAATGCCGTCATGAACAGTGGCGTCATGAACATTTTAATGGGGTAGTAAAAGTATAACAACGTATTTTCATGACCAAATGAGGGTTCTTACAGTGCTTTTCCTCTGAAAATATACCCTCGAGCATCCCGAATTAAATTTACTTCCATCAATTTCTTTTAGTTACTTCTTATCTCTATGGCAATTTTTTTTAAACCAATAACTTAACGAGAGATCTGTGTGAAGCTTTCGAACATTTCGCTGACTAAAATAAAATTGGCACCCAATTTCATGTATACAATCGTTAAGCATCACAGCATCATCCATATCAACAATGCAAAACGAATGAAATTATATCAAACTCACAATACAGTTAAAGGTCTCCCCTCGTTGCCGTTGTCATGGTTATACTGGAAGGCTGGTGTTTCAGTATAAGAATGCGCAAAGCTTTTTTCATATCGTCTCATGTATCCCCCTTTCGAAACTAATTTTCACCATTGCCATGCTGTATGCTTTATTTACGATAAGTTTACTACGCTACGAATGTAATTTCACGAACGAACTTGGTATTTTCGAGTAAATTTGAATTTGGTTCTGTTCTTCGGTCGCTGGTAAATTTTCTTGTTTTTTTTTGTACTGTGCAGTATTTTCTCTTTCATTTCCGATTTCGACGATACGAAACTTATTTATTTTCCCTTTTGTCTGATGAAACGATTGCTTCCATCACTAAATACGTGAGAAAATTAGCTCTTTTAGTACGACATTCGCTTCTGTCAAACTATAGCAAATTTTCTTGGAGAATAATGTGAAAAAGGCAAAACTCGCAGAGGCGGATTAAGGTTTTCAGCCGTAGTTACTGGCAATATCTATTTACGACTATTTCGGAATGTGACTAGCCATCTGTAAATCCACTTGCAAACTATTGGAAAAGGTGCAAAATGCGTGAAAGTTGATAAACCAGCAATGATTAGGGTATCCATATAATCAATGTTAGAAATTAGGAGCAGACTCACGTTATAAGGTTGTAAGCCACATAATTTGCTGTAACGTTTTATCGCGCAAATGTTAAATTTAAAACTGACCAAGTGAATTTAAGTCTAATTGCGAACCGATTCATTAGGGGGATCAAAAATACATGTAGTTTGACATTGTTTCACGTAGAATACAGCGCCAGTTTTATTATAAACACCCCAATGTTCGCTGGAGAGGTGGCAATTCTATGTGACTTACAACCTTATAGCGTAAGGGGGCCATTATATTGAGCGCTATGCGAATCGCATCGCGTAAGATTTGTGTGAAAATTCAACTTGACAGAACAAAAATTGTTTTTGTTAAGTTGAGCTTTCACACAAACCTTAACGCGATGCGAATCGTATCGCGCTTAAATAATGACCCCTTTAGAGTGTCGAGTTCTGAATCGCCTCGTTCTGAACACAATACACCACTCTCGTTCCAATTCTCGTTGTATTTTTTTCGCTGATTGTCTTTTAATGTTTGCTCTGTTTTTCTTTCGAATAAAAAGATCTAGTGTGTGTTCCTCAAGCATTTCACTCTATTATCAGAACGAATTATATTCATCGAAAGTTATGTTATTGCCGAATGACTTATGTAATGTCCAAAGAATATGTAGAAATTAAAAAGAGACGATAAAAACAACGTGTAGCGTGGAGAGTATATAATAGGATTTCCAACTCGGTTGTGAGTTTGTTGTTTGGGTGATGCTTTCCACAGCTTTACAATTTTCAATGAAAATATCGTGTTTTTTATTTATATTCATGGTGAACATTTCTATATCATGCCATTGTTTTCAAGTGTGCGGAAATGTGAACGCCTTGTGTCTACAAAAACAACATTAACGTAACCATATTTGGTGGACTATGAAATTTCTTTATGGGGATAAATTTTATCATTTTCTGAGGAAAGGTCGGATGGATCCCAATGCTGAAAGTAGAAGTGGAAGTAAGTGCTTCTTCTCTTGGTCTACAATCCTTCCCGTTTATGGGTTATGGACAAGCTTGTATTAGAAAAGACGCTTATGCATCGTGTAAGTGCTATGTTTCTCAGACGCTACAGACAAACAACACTGGCCTTTTTAGACCGGTACGTAGATACGAAGCTCTTCGAAAACGGGTCTGATGCGTTTACTGCGACTGGTCACAAAAGTCGAATTTCGACCCGGGAGTAGGGGGAGCATCGATGACGATGAATCAGTAATAAAAAAAATGACCGTCCGTCTGTCTGTCAACACGATAACTCGAATAAAACTCAAGAGATTTTCAAAAACTTTTTTTTCTGAAAGTCAATCGAAATATCTTCCACGGGATTGAATCTGGGCACTGTCGGCCCAAGGGTTGCCGAGCTAGAACCGTTCAAGTGGTTTTTAGTCTTTTGTACATAACTCGCGTAAACCCTTTCTGCTTTTTATAAATTTTTTGTTGTTTGAAAGGTCTGGGCTCCCTTGATAAATTATGGAAGAAACGTTTTTGATTCTGAGCTTTTGGACTCAGGCAGGGCGCTAAAACTAAGTCTTAGCGGCCCAACGTCTTTTCTCTAAATAAATCGGGTAAATCTTATCCGATTTTCAAAATCTTTTTTTATCCTGAAAGGTAATCGAAAAATCTTTTATTGGATTGAATCTGGGCACTGTCGGCCCTAGGGCCGCCAATAACGAGTACCTACTAGGGCCATACGTATTTTTTGTACCTAACTCGAGGAAATCTCTTCCGATTTTCAAGAAATTTTTTTTGTTTGAGAGATCTGGGTACGACAGACAATTTATGGAAGAAAATTTTTGGATTTGTGTCATTGGACTTAGCTACGGTAATAAAAACGAGTCTCTGCTAGGCCCTACGTGTTTTTTGAACATAACTCGAGTAAATCTTTTCCGATTTTCAATTTTTTTCAATCGAAAGGTCTAGGAATGTCTCACACTTTATGGAAATTTTTCGTTTAGAAACACTTGGACTCAGCCAGAATCTCAAAAGTGAGCTCTCTAGGGCCCAACGTGTTTGTTTACATAAATCGGGATTCTTTTTCTATTTGAGAGGTAGCCGAGTACCGAAATATATTCAAAAACAAATTTGGTCTCGGTGCAAGTACTTAAGGGTCAAGTGAGCCTCAAGTCGGTCCTAAGGTCGGTCGGCTCTAACCAAAAATGTTTTTTCCTATGTTGCAGAGCAAATTGAAAGAAACATTTTTGTCTATGGAAGTATCTGTCTGAGGCCTCTACTTAGGGCCCTAGGTCGGCCCTTGCCCAAAATTGGTTTCTTGCTGTGTTGTAGAGAAAATTGAGGAGAACATTTTTCTCTATTAGGCGGTCAATTTTGTGCTTTCGGAAAGGTTTTTTTACACCGTTTCTTCGGACGGGTTTTTCAATATTGTTCTATTGGCAATTTCCAATATAATTTAATGTGGACGTAAGGCAATATTTACTTCAATACGTTCGAGTATTTTCGTAACATCAGTCTGTGTGCCGCAACTATTCTGATACGTACGGGTCCCTTCATATGTTTTTTATTGCTAATTCGTCTTCTAAGGACCATGATCGGTGCTCCCCTCGTCAAAAGTGATATTAGGGAATGTTTGAGCCAAAAGCGTACACTTTGAGTGAGTACAGTAAGTGTCAATGAAATTTCACCTGGTGAAAATGTTGAAAGATTCTATTTTAAAGAAGTGGCAAAATGTTCACCCGTGAAACATATCAAAGAATAGCTGTACGCACTCTTAATGGAGAAATACTTGTCAATTTGACACCGTACTTGCGTACATGCGTACTTTTTCATGTTTCAATGACGCAAACGCATCGAAAATAAAACAGATTGCTTTGACGGCATTGACGAATACTTTACAAGACAGTAGTTTTCATATTGGCACAAGGCTGTGTTCTTGAACTATGTTCGTGAAAATAAAAATGACAGCATCAGCCTCGTGTATAGTTGAGAATTGTGCGTTTAAACGAATTCGTCAATGACGTCAAAGTGATGTATGCTAGACCGTTTCACCCAAAAATTAATGTTCACATTTTCTAGCTCCGCATCGTTTTTTCGGTAGTTCTAGTATTATAGGGAAATATTGTAGAGGAAACTAAATAAAAATAATCGCGTTTAGAGGTCCCGCGAGATTATTTCAGTTTTCCTATAATTCACAAAAATCGATCAGCTGATTCAACGAAATCCATTCATAAATTTCAAACAGCTGATCAATTTTTGTGAATTATATGAAAACTAAAATTGCTTTGCGGGACCCCTAAACGTGTTTATTTTAATATAGTTTCTTCTACAATATTTCTCTATGATACCAGAACTATCGAAAAAACGATGCGGAGCTGGAAAATGTGAACATTTATTATTTGAGTGGAACTGTCTAGTATGCATTAATTTTTGACACCAGGCAGCGTTCTTTGTCATAGTTCAACGACAGCAACCTGATGTCATGTTGTTGCTGATATGTACATGGTCTCGTGACAAAGGTGCACTGAAGAGGCGTAAACGTCCCAATCAGACAAACTTTGTTCGGTGATAGATGAAAATTAATTTTTTCTCCTTTATTGCTTATCAATACATTTGGTCTTCCCAAGCAATACAAAATTATAGATATGAGCTCACGACCAAAGCAATACAAAATTTAAGTAAAATCGAACTAAAGTTATTGGAATAAAACACACCTTTTTTTAAGTGTCGCTACTAATACTTAAAAAACATTAGTAGACTTTTCTTCACCAACAAAGGCATTTTAGATGTTTGGATCACACCATTCTCTGCCTTTGCCAACAACAAATGTTTATTAACCCATTCTGTGTTTTTTTGCTGACATGCACATGGTCTCCCGACAAAGGTGCACTGAAAAGGCGTAAACGTCCCAATCAGACAAACTTTTGATAATTGATTTTTTTCTCCTTTGTTGCTTGTCAACGAATTTGGTCTTTCCAACACAAAATTATAGACAAATTAAATAATATTGAAAAGTATTGCGCCGTACACGGACATGGCAGTTGTGATATCACCTTAAGTCTTTTTGCATAGGAACACTCTAAAAAACGATCAAATAAATTTATTCTTTCATATTATCAAGTTACTCCTGGAATTTTTATAAGTTGAAGAGTCAACGACAAGGTTTCTCGAGTTTCAAAGCATTTATTCAATGTAATTAATAACGTAAAAAAAACTTTCCACTTCACTCGCATCTTTCTTTACATAATCGCTTGCAAGATTATTGATTATGGAATGAGAATAAAATTTTAAAGTATGACAAGAAACGGAGTAAGACACAAATGTTGGCCAACTTAGAAAATTTGCTCTTTAAGCAACATTCGCACAGGCATTCTTCATTACAATGAAGCCAAATGTATACAAAATCCTTATTCTTTTCATAGAATTTCTTTCTAAATTTATCTCGACATTATAATACACGTGTATCATTTATATATAACTTGTATGTTTTTACTGCTTCAAAAAATAACACAAAAAAGCGTCTCATTTTCACTTCGCTTTCTCAAGTATTTCTTACCGACTGTAAGAGTTAATTTTTTTATTTTCTAAGTAAGGCACTTCAACGAAAATGAACAAAAATCCTGAAGAACCAGCAAGAGAAAAAAAAAGTTGATGAGTAACATTTTGTATTATTTCTTTCTTTTTATTTTCAATAATCATATATTTTTGTTCCTTTGTTGCATTTAAAAATATATCTAGTTTGTGACGAACGAGAGGTTTTATTAAAATTTCTGACGACTTCAATATGTCTACATTTTTACGGTCTATGAAATGATGCAACGTGTAGATTGCTCAGGAATTATTATGTAACAAAACGTCAATACAATAGCGTTTTTGTTATACATCAAAATTTCAAGTAGCAATCATTACGTTTGGAAATGACGCAGCCTTTAATTTTGATCATTTAGAGGACATGACACCTTTTAATTATACTCTAAATATATTTTAGGGATCGTATCTTTTACAGTTGCCTTTCTTTTGTAATGAACTCGAAGACCTAACTCAACTCGTCTCGCATAATCTCGCATAAGTAGTTTCAATTAGAGGATTCGCTTCGTTGCATTTATTCGAACAGTTATAATTCTCTTGTCCATAAAATGTAATGATAAAAAATAAACGTAGCCTCAACTTATCGTTGCCGTTATCATAACACCTTAAAAAGTAATGAATAAGGAAAGGTCTTAAGAAGAGTAAGATATTACACACTTAGAAAGACTAAAAATATGCAGAATTTGCACCAACTGGTCTACTTCACACAGTTGTCCTTCATTCTAATACATACATTGATATGATGTGCACACTGATGTGCATATGCAGAACGCATACGTATAGAAATGAAAGGCAGCTGGTTCAAATTCTGCATTATTGTAAATTGTTCTAAGTGTAATCGTAGAGTGATAGTGTCCGAAGTTGTTACCGTTCTTTTCATTTTAAATCTAGAAACTAATTAGGAAAGAACAATTCTACCAACTATTTACTACAGGAACGATTCGACAGACTTTTCAAAAATGTTAATCTATTCCTCCACAAAAGTATACATTATTTCCCCATTTAAACGAAAGTAAATATCGGCCACCCTCATGAAGCATATAACAGCAGTCAGAAAACCTTGTCCAAACACATAGCCTAACAATGTATAAAATGAAAGCACTTAGCGTTTAGCGTATCGTATTATCGCGTCAATAAAACAATTAATCAACAAAATGTAAACATTGAAGCTGAAGCACTAATGAGATAGAGTTTTAAAACACTTGGGTGAGGGTAAAAATGTTTATATCTATACGACCGACGGTGTTGTTACATAAACAAACGCGGTGTCTTCTTTTCAACATACAAATTGGAACATTTTGCTTGCGTTGATTAATGGTTTATTTTAAGATTTTTTTTTGTACATATTAACCAAATTTGCTACTAAGTACTTAGTGTCAAAGGTAACATAGAAATTAGATTAATTAAGATTTAGATTATGAACGAGACGAGGTCGCCGTGAATTCCTTGAATGCCTTCATAAAAATATTGTTTTCTTGTCTTCCTTTCCCCTGGAATATTGATTATTCAAGTCCCTCGACTAAACTTTATATTATGTAGCTATTGTACTAGAACAATTCTTTCATTCAGAAGGTATACGACCTAAAGATGACGGAAGCAATGGCCACTATAATCTCGAAAATCCCATTCACGATATAGGTATTGCTGGCCATTATCAACATTTTGAGGGTCATAAGGACGCATAATAATGTTTCTATTGAGTCTGGAGATAGCTATGGAGACAAAATAATATCCTTGTACCAAGGGTAATTTGCATGTCACAGCGATAAAATCATAACATTGTGCAACTTTGTTATTAGCATTACCAGCTCGTCAGATGATACAAAATACGTAGCAACTCGATTGAGTTGCCATTGTGAGAGTTCAAAACTCAACCGAAAAAATAAAAAACCGATTATAGAATGTGTATACAAAATACAGCTGATATTGAATTTGGGTTAAAGTCTGGGGTGGGGGTAGTTGAAATAATAGCTTTCCCACAAATTACCGGTGTGAAAGACGTCGTTTGGAGCGGCCGGTATTTTACTAGTTGTGCTCCTAGTAGACATAACAAATGGCGCTAGGTTTGTGGCACAGATTAGCACAAGCAGCGAAACTAGAGCAGGCTTGAAGCCGAATTTTCCGGCTCGAGCCATTTTTTTTCATATAATCAATATTGGGAATACATTGACTTTTTTCACATAATAATTTCACGTACTGAAAGAAATTAGATTTACATTAATTTTTGAACAACCGTGAACAGATAGGATCGAGTCGTATTGTTCTTTATCAAATTTTTTCACTCATTTAGTTCGTATGTAAGGCATCATGCCAACGCGCAATAACAAAGACATTAAATATTCTAATATTTTCATTCTTGGTTTGGTAGATAAGGTACCTCCACAATATCCCAAAAAGCTCTCAGCGATCACTCTGTAACATTTTGACAAAATCGTCAAAACAATTTAGGTTAAGTGTAAGATTTTTGTTGTTATTCGACGAAGATCTGAGTTTTCCAAATTTTTCTTTTGCAATTATTTTTCCCGGATTCCACATACTGCAAATTTTCCAAAGAGTATCATGACAACAATTTTACTCATTTTTTGCGTGAGATATGATTTTTCAAAGTCAAAAATTCATGCAAAAATTGACCCCGGCGAACAATTTTTTTCCGAGGGGTTATCCACTTCATTTTTTTGGTACAGACTGATGGAATTTTTGCAATTTTTGGAATTATTGGAATTTTTGGAATTTTGATGGAATTTTTGGAGTTTTTGGAATTTCCGGAATATCGATGAAATTTTTGAAATTTCGATGGAATTTCAGTGGAACTGTTGGAATTTCTGTGGAATTTTTGGAATTTCTTTGGAATTTCTGTGGAATTTTTGCAATTTCTGTGGAATTTCTGGCATTTCTGTGAAATTTTTGGAACTTCTGTGGAATTTTTGGAATTTCTGTAGAATTTTCGGAACTTCTGAATTTCAGTAATTTTGTGGAATTTTTGGAATTTTTTTATGGAATTGAAATTTTTGGTAAACATTTTTGACCAGTGGATAACCCCTCGTTTTTTTCACATTATACTACTTTATGTTTTCACTCTTACTGTCGGTCCGTATGTCCGTCTGTGCACTAGTCCTCACTATTCGCTCGCAACTCAAAGAGGAGTTCAGCGAGGTAGATATGCAGACTCTATGAAAGCGCGTTTCTGCTTCGAAAGAAGTTTCGAAACGTACCTGCCAAAGAGGCCTGAATCGGATTTAGGGACACCTCCAGCAGAGGCGAATGTCGGGATTTACACAGATGGATCGAAGACAGATGAACGAATGGGCGCAGGTGTGCACTCAGTGGACTTGGAATACGATGTATCCATGGCTCTGGGTTCATACACCACCGTTTTTCAGTCAGAGATAGTCGCCATATGTGAAAGTTCAGATATGATGCAGCGAGATGGCATCAGAAATAAGAAAATCTTGATCTTGATCTGTCCATAGAGGCGCTGTCATCGGTCAAGATTTCGTCGAAACTGGTTTATCAGTGCTTCGAGACTCTGGAATTCTGTCAAGAGACAATAAAGTCACATTGACATGGGTACCAAGTCACTCAGGAGTGCAGGGGAACGAAAAAGCTGATCAGTGGGCCAGAGAGGGAAGCATCCCCACATTCATTGGGCCAGAACCTGCTGTCAGCAAACATGCAGGCTTAATTAAGTCCTTAGTGAAGGCGAAAATGAATCGGTGCCACCAGGATAGATGGGAAACGCTCCCAACGTGTAGGCAATCTAAAGAATTTTTGATGGGATGTAATGCCGAAAACACAAAATTTCTGTTGAGCCTCAACAGGAGAGAATAAAGCAAACTTGTAGGAATCTTAACAGGTTGAATTACCATCTCAGCAAGATGGGAATCATTGCAGATCCGACATGCAGGGGTGCGGACTAGAACCAGAAACGGCGAGGCATTTCATATGCACTTGTCCGGCTTTAAAGGGTCTCAGAACAAAGTTCTTAGGAGACTTCTATCTGACCCCAGAAGAGCAGCTGAAACTGAAATTAGTTAACATGCTTTACTTTATCATAAGGAGAAGGAGGCTGATGGAACCCGAAAGGGGAGTTTAAACTTAATAGGGAAGGAGATGCAGAACAATAGGCCCAACAAAGATGGCCTCAGTGCTTTAATTCAGGACGTTAAACAGACGGAGGTACAATTAATTTAGCTTCATATTATTTAAGTGTATTTTGTAAACTGTTGTAACGAACAGAATTATGTTTCCTGAATAAACCAACCACTCCTCACTATACCTCACTGCACTTAGCTGGACCTCACTGCACTTAGCTGCATCTCACTGCACTTAGCTGCACCTCACTGCACCAAGGGAATCAACTTCTTTGACTTCACTCTATCGCTACTTTCCTATACCCATTTCAATGATTTATTTTGATTTATCCTCAAAATATTCAATGTTTTTGTCCCACGTAATCGTGGTAAGGCAGTTGTTAGATCTGCAGAAGTGTTTCTTGTTGTCTTTTAGAGCTTTTAGATGATGGTGTGACCAAAAACATGGCTAGCGTTGGCTAAAATGTCGCCACCAGCGAATTTTTTTGAAAAGTACCAATTATAGCGGGTTCGTTAGCAGAATATAACGAATTATTTACTCTAAAACATGCATTATTTTCATTAATCCGCTTCTACGGCTTCAAAAGCGTCGTCGTTATAAATTTTGTCAAGACAGGAAATATGTAATATATAGAATTCAATTCGAGCAAAATTCAAATGTCTATATGAAAATAGTAATTTCACGTGACGACCAAAACGACCCAATAAATAAAATTAAAAAATAAATATTGGAAAAAAAATTGCAAAAAAAAACCTACAGCCGCCGGACTCGAACCCACGGCATGTAGATCAGAAGGATACAATGCTAACCACTGATCCAATACGGTCATTTGTTAGTCTAAATTTCGTTGATACTGTCTGTAATAGAACCATATACCGGGTTTTTCATATGAAAGTGTACAGCCTACTATGATCCTCTCATTCTTCGATGGTACGTATGAAAGAGATAAAAGGATGGTCATGTTCACCTTCATATGAAAAACCATATATATACTTAAACTTTTGTATTTTGAGTGGTTTTGTTTACGTTTTTGTTCGTTTTGTATCTGAATCAGTTTTTATTTATGTCATAAATGTTTTCTCACAGAGCAAAATTCAAATGTCTATATGGAAATAGTAATTTCATGTGACAAAACATAAATAAATAGAATTAAAACAAAAATATTGGAAAAAAATTGAAAAAAAGACCTGCAGCCGCCGTGTCCCAGGACCATGACACTTCGAAGCAATGATAAATTCTCGCACCTATCACATTCATGCGCTCGAATGAATAACGTACGATATTCTCTCGCCTAATGAAATAAAATATTGTATTGGTGGGCGTGAGAAATCTCGGATATCTTCTTATGTAAATATTGTACTTTCACTTGTTCGCTACGCTCACTCGTTATGTACAATATTTACATTAAAAGAAATCCTCGATTTTCTCTCGCCCACCAATAAAGTACTAATAGAATTGGCTTGAGACGAAAAAAATTGGCTCGAGTCGACTTGAACCGCCGTTTTCGAGCAGAGGACTATTTTTCCTGGTCGGCTGTCGTGTCTGCTCCCCAGACCCCTGACTCTTGTAGTAGGACTAATCCGAAGTTTCTACGTTCAGTCATACACTCAGTTGCAATACTATAGACGCACCCGTATTTGAGCTGCCTCAGTACGTTCTACGGTTCAATGTGTGGATATGTTGGTGCAGTGAGAACGAGTATCATAAAATACAATATTTCAAGTGGGCACAGTCGATGTCAATCTGATTTATTTACCGTTAGATGATTTTTGCACTTGTTGAGTGGTGCACTACCATAGACGCACGATGATTTCAATTAGTTTGCACCAGCTAATTGTCGATGAATGCAATTTCTTTTTGGCTACTTTAACATTTTGTAATAATTCTCGCACAATGCCTCGAGGCAGCTATTTAAGTGACGTAGAAAAGGGCAAAATTTTGGCTTTTTTTGAAGAAGGAGAAAATTTTCATGAAATAGCTCGTCGTATCAATCGATCTGACAATGTAGTCGGAATTTCTTGAAAAATCGAGAAAATTATGTTCAAAATAAACGTGAAGGAGGAAAACAAAAACTTTCGAGACAAGCGTCAAATAATAAAAAAGCCAGCAACTCAATGAACAGCATCAATCCAATATTGAAGTATCTTCAATTAAATGTATCGAAATGGACTGTTTATTGTGTTCTGAAACATTCGCCGCACATCAAAAGACAAAAACTGGAATCCGCTCCACGATTATTACCACACCATAAACAATCCTGCCTCGAATTTGCACAAAATAACATGAATACAGATTGGAAGAAAGTATATAGTTTCAGTTAAACGGCCCAAAAACTCTCAACTTCATTCTTATCCATTTTTCGTGTATTAGATAGTTTTTTCTGATGTGAAAAAAATTCAATCTAGATGGACCATATGGTTTTAATTCTTAATTGGCGTGATTTGTGAAAGAAGCCACGATATTTTTCTAAACGGAATTTCGGCGGTGAATCGTCGATGGTTTAGGGCGGCTTTTGTTACGACGGAATGCTGAATTTTGAGTTCACGACCACAAAAATGAATTCGGAATACATAAAAGTGTTAGAAACAAGTTTGATGCCATTCGTGAGAAAGTATAGACGAAAAAAGTATACTTTTCAGGAAGATAATGCCTCAATACACAATAGCCGTCAAACAAAAGAATGGCTGCAATCAAAAAAAAATTGCTGTTCTTAATTGGCCGGCGTGTTCATCGGATCAAAATCCTAACGAAAACATTTGGGTGATCATAGTTCGGGTCGTTTATGCTGGTAATAAACAATATGCGGATGTTAAAGAGCTGAAAGATGCTGCTATGAAGTCGTGGCAATCAGTCGAAGAAAACATACGTAAAAATTTGATAAATTCTACTGCCAATCGAATTTTTGAGCTGATCTAGAAGAATGGCGGTGCTACACATTGTTAAAAATAACAATTTTGCTCATATGACATTATTTGCTGATAATTCGTTCAAAGTTTCATGTCATTTTCAAAAATGCGTCTATAGTTGTGCACCACTCAAAAAGTGCAAAAATCATCTAACGGTAAATAAATCAAATTGACATCGACTGTGCCCACTTGAAATATTGTATTTTATGATACTCGTTCTCACTGCACCATCACCAGCACATACACACATTGAACCGTGCAACGTACAAATACGGGTGCGTCTATAGTATTGCAACTGAGTGTTACAACATCATCAGCTGCTAATGCTAACAACAAACTTGCACAACCTCACGATTCTTTCGTTGTATGTTTTTCTTACAAATATATAGTGCTTCTTTCTTCAAACATGTAAATGATGCCTGCAAGCATGTAACATGGAGGTGCAGGGAAACCACCTTGAAACTTCAGGTTATACGAACATTTGGAACAATATGGAAGCAAAATTTACTGTGTCTATAGACAAATCTTTATGTAGATCAGTGCTTATTTATGTTAATAAATAATTCAATTCAATTATGAAAAATTAAAATTCGCATCGGGTAATAATACTGCCGTGCAACCCTAAACATTGCGATGAAAGAGAGAAAAGGTTTTGTATGAAAAAATTCGTTGCAAGGCAGAATAGACTCTAAGAGTTATTAACACCAGGTGATAATAGTCACATAGATATCAAGAAGTCTTAATCAATTCAGAGTGTAGTTGATTACTAAGATTCTGCTCTGACTGGTTTTTTGCTTACGTCGTTAAATTTGTGTATTTGAACAAGCGGTATTTTATCAAACGGTGGTGTTGAATAGTATTTTGTAGTAAATAATAAGCAATTACAATTCTAAAACTTAACAAATGACAGCTACCGACACTTCGCGAAAAAAAACCTTTTGAATTTTGTTGGAAGATTATTTAATTAACAATAAACCATTTAGCATCGCATGTAAAAAATGAGACGTTATGTGCCAAGATATTAATTTAGTTGAAAAGAGCATGACGACGTTATATAAGAAGGCTTCGTCAGCAAGATGTGTACGTAATTTGATCGTCGTTCATGGTGTAAAGCTGTTTAATTCATTAGTGAGACAAGAAAGCAAAAAATGAAAAAAAAAACAATTCAACAGCACAAAGGCATTTACAAAATGCTTATTAATGAAAAGACAAAAGATTTTTTTTGAACAAAAAATAAATAGAAGGTGTGATGTTGGCAAAATAATCAAATATGGCTGCTCAGCAGTTCTTATAGACCCTTGTTTGCGAGCTGAGAGTCCGTCGTAGTTAGCAAATTTGATGTAACTTACTTGTATTCGATCTTCAGGAAGGTCAGTTTTTAACGATAACATTTCTCGAGCATATACATCTGGATAATGAGCTTCTTTGAAAGCTTTTTCAAGTTCATCTAGCTGATAACTGGTGAATATTGTTCGACTATGTCTTCGTTTCTTTTTCTTTTTTTTACCACCGAATCCATTTATACCATCAACTGTAAAATCCTTGCTGGAGTCTATACTATGACCTGAAAATCGAAAAAAAATTGAGATTAACGCAAAAGTCCGGAAACTATAAAAAAAATTAATTTAAATTTATTAATTTCTTTGAGTTAAAATAGGCGCTTCAACAAATTTTTACAAAATTTACGATGAGAACTATCAGCTGGTGTATAATTTTGCTGATGTTGTCGTCTCCATAAATATGTGCGGGTTTTCACTCAAGTGTTGACTAGTTGACAAAAGTTGAGATGTACGGTATTGAAAGTGTAACAAATAATATCAAATTTCAATGTGATTCATTAGGGTTGTGGTACACATTTTAAATTAGTTTTTGTAGTCGTCGGTAGGACATATGGGTAATTTGAACCATTTCGCTGCTTCAACTTTTCACTTTTATGAATCAACAACATTTTGTATCATCGTACGCAAAGACCAAAGACGTATTGTTTCGGCGTTATTTACAGGCTCTGGCGAATAGTTTCCCAGGCACTGAACAAAAACATTTAACGTTGACATTAACATTAATCATATTATGTTTTTGACAAACATTAGTTTGGACTGAACTTTCCGAACTAATTTTTGTCAAAAACATAATAATGATCAATGTTTGCCTCAATTATATTAACATAGCTTTTGGTTAAAAGTTAATAAAAATAGCCATAAAAAGCTAAAATTGTAAGTATCTTTGTGGCAAAATTATGTTTGCAATTTTCATGTTACCTTTCTTGAAAAACATGAGTATAGTAGCAATCAAAATACATTGGTCGAAGTATATTTCTGAGAAAGGGCACTTCGGATATCATCTTTCTTTATGTAAAATTTTATCATATTTACGTCATTTCTCTTTCGAATTTCCTTAGTAGAAAATAAAGGCTGAATTCGAAGATGAGCAAGTCAGTCAACTCCCTTAACGAAGAAATTGTTGTTTAGACCCGTACGAAGATCGAAGTTCTTCGAGAAAAGGGGTCTTATGCGTTTACTACGACGTTTGT
This sequence comes from Pseudolycoriella hygida, assembly GCA_029228625.1. NCBI lineage: Eukaryota > Metazoa > Arthropoda > Insecta > Diptera > Sciaridae > Pseudolycoriella > Pseudolycoriella hygida. Next base: position 28,867,805 of record CM055405.1, on the reverse strand, counting down.
AACTACCGCAATTTCGACCCGGGAGTAGGGGGGGAGAATATCGGTCATGGTCCTTAGATAACGAATCAGCAATAAAAACTGAAAGTTAATTGAAAATTCTTTTCTGGAATTGAATCTGGGCACTGTAAGCCTGAGGGCCGCCGAGCTAGGGCCGTTTAAGTGGTTTTTGGTCTTCTGTACATAACTCGAGTAAATCTTTTCCGATTTTCATAACTTTTTTTTTGTTTGAAAGATCTGGGCACGGCCGACAATTCATGGACACTTTTTCAAATTTGAGTCCTTGAACTTAGCTAGGGCACTAAAACCGAGTCTATGCTAGGACCATACGTGTTTTTTGTACATACCTCGAGTAAATCTTTTCCGATTTTCATAATTGTTTTTTTCATCGACAGGTCTATGAAAGCCCTACTGTTTGTAGAAGAAACTTTTTTGAGATTGGGCCTTAGGATATAGCTAAGGCACTAAAAACGAGTCTCTGCTAGAGCTCTACATGTTTTTTGTACTTAACTCGAGTAAATCTCTTCCGATTTTCAAATTTGATCGTTTGATCGAAAGGTCTAGGACTGTCTCCCGTTTTATGGCAGAAAATTTTTTGATTAGAAACCCTTGGACTCAGTCAGGACCCTAAAACTGAGTTTCTACTAGGGCCCAATGTGTTTGCTTACATAAATTGTATAAATCCTTACTTGTTTTGTTGGTTCTTTTTCTATTTTAGAGGTAATCGAGTACCGAATTATATTCAAAAACAAATTCTAAGGTTGGGCCTAGCCAAAAAAAAATTTTTTTGCTATGTTGCAGAGCACATTGAGGGAAATATTTTGTGTATGGAAGTATGTGTCCGAGGGATTTCCTTATGGCCCTAGGCTGGTCCTAAGGTCTGCCCTAGACAAAAAAATGGTTTTTCACTATGTTGTAGAGAAAATGGAGGAAAATATTTTTTTCTATGCAAGTATTTGTCCGAGGCCTCCCCTGAAGACCCTAGGTCGGTTCTAGATAAAAAATGGTTTCTTCCTATGTTGTAGAAAAAGTTGAGATGAATATTTTTGTCTATTTGGGGGTCAATTTTGTACTTTCAGAAGGCTTTTTCACGGGTTTTTCAATACTGCCCTCTCGGCAATTTCCAATACAATTTAACGTGGACGTAATTTCATACACTTAAGAGTTAAGGCAATATTTACTTAAATACATTCGAGTCTTTTCGTAGCGTCAACTCTGTTTGCCACATATATTCTGATACGTACGGTTCCCTTGCATATGTTTTTGTTTACACTTACAAATGTTTGTAATGTAAGGAATGAAAATTTTTCCTGAGTCGTGCAAGAGCCCAAGTTTTGTGTTCTATGAAAAAATTCTTTACAGCTGTAATACCTAATTTTCTGGCGAACGTATGATTTCGCTATTTCCTACGGTTAAGGCAGTATTTCCGTTACTTACATTACAGGCGTCGCGGTGTGCATAGAATGGGCCTTGTGTCTGAATAAGCCAATTGCGACTAGCGAGTGCAATTATTGGGTGTTACAGAAGATATGAATGAAACGTGGTTAGCTCGACGTCACCTCATAGGAAATTTCTTAGCATAAGCTCATAAAAATTTCGGTGCAGATTGGCCGAGTGGAAATAAAGATACACTCGTTTGAAGTATGGGAATAGACCACTTTGTAATGAGAGCGACGTTTTGTATACTTTGACATTAGCCGATACCGCACAAAAAGTGTGGCTGTGCAGGACTTTGCGAGATTGTCTTCAAAAACGAAGAGCGATAAATTGCTATAAACGAGATTTTCAAAGACTGTACGTTTTAACCGATGTCACTTCATCGTGAGCAACGATTGTTCGTCTTCCTGAGTCATGCTGTTATATTGGTCTTATCGCAGATTTGTGCAGTGCGCCTTTTTTTCGGCTTACTGATCAGGACTTAAATTTTAAACAAGCTGTAATAACTCCAGGTGCCAAGAGTTATCCGTTTTTGATTTTGTCCATGATGTCATTGTCAAAATTAAGCTGAGATCCAAGATATACGAAGTTGTCTAACAAATTGGGTCTTCAATTAGTGTATTTCAACTTTGTACTCTTTATACTTCCTAGCTGTTCCGTTGTTGAACGACTTCCACGAAAGCCACCTTGATACACCTTGATCACCAACAACGTATTCCATTGTATAGAATAATTGCAAATATCTTGTGAGCGATATTCAAAAGAGAAATTCCCCGATAGTTTGCCACACTCTAATTTGTCACTTTTCTTGAGGGACACATGATGCCAGTCTTCCACTCTTCCGGCAACTCCTCGGCATTCCATATGCGATTAATGAGTTCATGCATCTCCATGTATAATGCATTACCGACGATGTTCAAAAAAACGGGGTGATTTTTAAAAATGGAAATGTCAAAAAAAGTCGAGTGTGGCTGAAAAAAGCTAGCGGCCCCTTCGACCAATCCGCAACTGTATCTTAAGGGATGTCGGTGGTTTGAGATTTTGCGTTTGAAGTGATGTGAGATGCAACTTGCAACAATTTATTTTTAACAATTTCTTGATTCGTGAGAGGACTCTAAGCTTCAAATTTTTGTTAGCTTTCTTTTGAACAATAGCTCAATGTAATATAAAAATTTCATCGAGTTGAGTATCTAAGCAACCGGTAGCGCGTCCAATATAACAACGCCTGCCTTAAGTCTTATAGCTTACCTTTATTCCCTACTAACACTTGAATGGTATTTCTGGAAACGAAACAGATGACAAAAGACAACTGATACTATACTAAGAATACGAATTCTACTGGAATATAAATTCCGTAATATAAATGTATAAAGTCGACATTTTCAATTCATTCTTATCCACAATATTCGTAATTGAAAAAAATGTTGTTGAATCATTTACGAGTAGCTAACACAGAAACAGAAATCCCGCAACGGCAAAAGGAAATACGCCACGAAATTGCCAATTTAAATTTATTATGGCAGGAAGAGTAGTATGACGATGAGGGAAATTGGTGGGATAGATTTATTGCCAATAAGTAAATTGGAAAGTAAAATGGAGTATAATCTAATATTGGATTATGAATTGCTCAATTGGTGTATCGAAGTTTAATGATTTTATGTCGGATTTTATTGATTATTCATTGCTATCTGTGTCTACTGGTTGTAACAACATTTTGCAATTTGTAAAATCTATATTCTCACCACAGGTAGTTCTGTTTATAATTTGATCTAATTATATCCACCATTGAAACGCATTCTCCCGTATTGACAAAGATAGATCTACCAAACCCATACACAATCGCCTCATTCAAAACTTTTCACACAGCGACAAGTTTCCCCAAAACAAAAATAAAAATAAAACGAAAAAGGGATGAAAAACAGATTAAAAAGTGGTTTAACTTCTTAATCATCAAATTTGAAAATAGAAAAAGGAGAATTACCCGCAGATACAGGGATTTTCAACTTGTCATTTTCTCTTTATTAGTAGAGTTTCAATTGAAATGCGATTTAGAAAAATTAAAAAAGAAGTTAAATTCGTTTCAGGCTTGTTTGGTTTGAAAAGTGGGGGATATTAGAGAGTTGGCATTATAATGAAATCCGTTTTATCGTTTTGAACGGACAGTGCTTCCGAGATTGCTTTGGGCTTTTGTAGTCTTGGTTAAATGGCTAAATTTTCGTTACATAATTATGAGATTACAAAGATTTCAAAACAAATTAATGAGATTTTCGGCAGATGGTCAGACCGTTTCTATTTAAAATATAATTTCGTAATTTGAACTTCAGAAGTATCCGAAGGCTTAAGCTCGAGATACAACTATGACCATTCTCTCCTTATAGTTGTGGTAAAAATGTTAAACATGCAACCATGCAATTTCGGATTTATCATGACATAACAACTCGATAGCGCAGTGGTTAACACGTCTGCTTGCTACCATGAGATTGAGTTGCCAGTGCGTTGGCTTGAAACTCAACCGCAGACGGATTTGTTCCAATCGGTTGAAGTCATGTGAAATTGAGTGTAGCGCCAGTGTACGGCCTACTTGTGGAAGGAATTGTTGGGAGGTGCCGGTGTTCTACTCCTACTAGTTTCGCTCCTGGCACATCTCATAGGTGGTGCTGGGTTTGTCGCACAGCTTACTGTAACCCGCCTCCGCTTAGTTTTTGAAAATTTGTGAAACCCTAACACTTTAGATATTTTGAATTAACCCGGTGAATAGTTTTGGAGACAATTAGGTGATATCCCGAGCTAATAGATGCCATTCAAATCGTCAAATTATGTAATGACAGTTAAAACGGTTGAGGCTCACGAGAATGTCGAGCGCAGGTGAAAGCTTCATTTCACTTTTGGCTGTCGAACGGTATAGTTGATTAAGTCGACAGTACGAAATTATTTTGTGAAGAACCGTAATTTAGTGAAATTAGACCGAGTAATTTTGATAAAGCTGATGAAGTACCATTAAGTGTTTTGTTAGAGCTTGTGGATAACAAGGTGAGCATTTGTTTTAGAGTTAGACACCGGACGGAGCCTCACCACCATAATAACAGCTTTTAGGTTACACTTTAACTTTGGTTAAGACATTGGACATTGATTTGCAAGAACTGTGCTTTTGGACATAATTTTGACGTGGTTATCAGTGCTTGCAACGTAGAGTCTCATCACCCAACATAAAGTCAGATCAGGTCTAGTTTTAAGGGGTTTGCGCATTTTAGATCAAGAAATAAGAAACATAGTTTGTGAAGTGCTCAATAAAGGTTGTAATAAGAAATTTTGAAGGAATTTGGTTACTAAATTGTGTTAAAAAAGTGAAGTTCTATATAGAGAGTTGAAGGATTTATTTAGTAACGTTACATTACCACTTACCACTGAAAGGATCTCAAAGTGGAACCACAAAATAGCGAAAATAGTAAAGAATCATCTAGTCTCTAACCCTTATTCATGGGTTGTTAAGGCAGATTATTATTATTATTTATACTTGTAACAAACATAAGGTGGATCTGATTTGACAAAAATCTGCATCCAGATTTATCTTAGGCGATATTTCACAAAAGTGATGTTGGAGCTAATATATCTTTCTTTCCAAAAATGGAAGGCCATGACGAATGCTTTACAACGAACTAATTTTGATCTTGATATGAGGTAGCGTTTGATTCATCTCAAGTTAAGGTTCACTCAATTGATTCCGGGTTCAAATCGATCAAAACCTGACTGTACTCCGACCTTACGGACGATTGTACATTTTATTGAAAAGCTTATTCATCACATCCTTAGGCAACTCATCACATTTGTTAATCTGCTTGAAATAATTTGTACCCGAAACCAATCAAGAACCGATAAATTCCCATTCTTTTTGAAGTAATTCAGTCCAACGTACAAGAACTGATATTGCCCAAATCATCATCATTACTACACTGTAACAATATTGCAAAGTATTATAGCTCAAGAAAGGAATACTTTATATATTTAGTCATAATATCTCCTTCGTAAAGACCGTCTAACTAACCATTAAATTCTATTTTCCTCCAATAATATTCTATACAAAGAAGCCAAAACTCAATGAACCACATACCAAGCTAACGAAGTTGGGTTTACGATACAGCATTTGAGGTAATGAACGTGCCAACTATAAATTGCACTAATGGCTGTGTGGTATTTCATATAAGAAATGTCTTCTGTTTTGGCATATTCGAATGCGCATGGATTGGACAATGTGCCACATAATATTAAAATGTCTGTTACGGACATTACGTATATTTTGTACAAATAAAAAAATTAATTAAATTAATGAATTCTATATCAAACTGTTAACCTTTTTTAATTGTTCCATAATTCTGTTTTATCGCGAGGAAAACACCAATCCGCCGATTTTTTTGGTAATAATAATTCATTTACATAACCAATTTTAAATTTCAAAGCATGTTACGAAGCATGTTGGCGTGAATTACTCTTAATCATAGTTTCCCCATCGGGTATGCAGTCGAATGTTTTCACGAAGAATCACAAGAGAGTCCTCAGTGTAGAGTAGACGACTTAACACTGTATGGAAGGAGGGGATTTTTACAACTATTTAGACCCGTACGAAGTTCTTCGACAAGGGGTCTTATGCGTTTACCACGACGTTTGTAACCAGTCGAATTTCGACCTAGGAGTAGGGGGGAGCACTGATGACGCATCAGCAATAAAAAAATGTCCGTCCGTCTGTCTGTCTGTCAACACAATAATTCGAGTAAAACTGAACAGATTTTTGCTGAAAAGTAATTGAAGCAATGATCTATCGACTCCGTAACCGCCACTTAATGTAGCGAGCTGGGTGATCTGTACCAATAATGTAAGTCCTTCACTGAAGCAGTTTGTCGAGTTCAGGTGAAAGCACGGTTGCGGTTATTGGCTGATTTCCTTATTGAGTGAAAGGGGATGGTTATGGTGTTAAATGGTTACCCTTTCTTCTCTTGATATAGAAACTTCGCTAAAATACTTTATACAGATTCAAAGATTTCGAAGAGTTTAAGACATTGTGATATTGTTAGACTTCAATCAACACGGGTAACGTACTGGCTTTCCACCAATAATATCCGGATTCAATTCTGGTGGGAACAAATTCTGTATAGTATATTTCTTCAATGTCTAGCATGAAAGTAACGTTCCTAGGCACACTCAGGCTTCATAATTTTGGGTGGTTGGAATTTGTGAAATTCGATGAATTCTGCGTACAAATATCTGAGTCTAATTTTAGGCTGAGATATAATTAGCACCAGGAGAAATCCTAATGGTAAAGTGCTAGCTACCGTTAGACGTGGTTCGGACTTCACGTTAAGCATGTAGTCCAAAAAATGCCTGCCGGTAAAACACAATGATGGAGCGAACCGGCATTCTAAGCCCTACTAGTTTTCGCACCTCATAGATAGCACTAGGTTTGTGTGCAATTTACCACTGACACAGTAAGAACTTCGGTAACGAAAGGATCTTTTAGAAAAATCCATCTGAGCAAAAACTGGCAAAAACTTAGAAAAAATTGCGGAAATAGTAAATAAAATGATCTAGCCTCTGACCCGGACGGGGCTGAAACTGCGGATTATTTATTATATATTTTTCAATCAACCAAAGTCCTTCGGATAAGGATTACTTAACCGATTACAGTGACTCGATTTATAGAACGACCAACATTTCTTATTACTTTGGTTTCCATTACTTGTGGATTTTAAGTTACATTCCAATACGCCCAAAACTCGTGAAAATGTCGTCCGTGCTATTTCCTCTTCACAGTATATTCAAAAATGAAACAATTAAAAACACTATAAAATATTCGCAAATAAAAAAGATACGAAAGCGCAGATAGTGTGTAGGGATTCCCGTGACACATTGAGTGAGCTGTTGAATGAATTTGTGAATCATGCAATATCACATTATAGCGAAACGACTATTAATCCTTCACACTTTTTTCCCTAAAAAAAGGATACGCTAGGTAATAAAATGTGTGCATAAGTGAACATTATGTGAGTTGGGTAAAATGTGTTTAAGTTAATGTTAACTAACGTATGTAGAATGTTGAAATTAATGTTAATGAAAAGCTATTTAGAGGGTGTTTTGGTTGTACAGACTATGGAAAGTCTAGGACTGGATGGCATATGTTGTGTGTGACATGAAAAATGTTTATTGTTAATTATGATTGCGGAATGTCAAATGAAAATTGTTTCGAAAATTTGAATGTAAAGCGTTGTATGTTGCTTGGTATGTTCAGGGACAAAATAATTTGCTACTTTTTGTGTGATGTGAAATTGTTATATAGAGTAAGAGGTGGGTAAGTGTTGCGTGCTACTTTTACTCTACTACGTTCTAGGTCTTAACTAAAGAAAGAACAGATGAAAATGAGTAATTATCGTTAGCTCGTTTATAGTTTGACCTACACCACTCGATGATGTGAGAACCAGTAATTTGTAATGAAATTTTATTCAATTACTGATTACTTTCCTGTTAAATTTAATTGGAAATTGCCCTGAGAAGAATATTGATAGATCTATCCGAAACGGCTGTGTGACCTCCCCCTTAATCCATTTCCCAATCCACGTCTAATCATTCTGCAATCCCTTATCCCCCTCCCAATTCCTTACTTATCCTTCTCCAATCGCTCGCCTCATTCTCCTCCTAATCCCTAATCGCCTCTCGACCTAACCCCACTTCTGGGAAAAAGAATTCCAACATTTAAGTACTGAGCGTGCTCCTAAGAGGTTTTACGAAATGATAAGGGCCTTCATTATCAATGTTCCCAAAGTTAGGTGTGTATCTAATAAGTTTCCATGTAGGTACTCCGTAGAATTGAAAAAATTAATAGTAGGAACATTCCTAGTTAAACAAAACGTCGATCAAAAGATGAAAAAATTTATTGAATTTTCGGAGGACTATACGTTATTTTCTAATCTGCAGGACTAATGCCACAAAAGCTACGTATCAAACATCGAGGATAAAATATCATTTAATGCGAAGTGTTTCTTTTCATACACTAAAGCCCAAAGAAAGTCTAATTCGCTTTCGATCAACAAAATCCTTCAAAAACCATTCGAGCATCATTAAGCTCTTTAACACATTGTACGCAGCAGATTGAGATATTGCTGCTTCATCTGGAACCCTCAGTATATAAAATACATCGATAAAGAAATTCACTCGTCTTCTGTACTACAGATTCCATCAGGTTAAACCAGATTATAAGACACGACTGAGACAACTAAATATGCACTCACCCGAGACTCGAAGACTTCAGATGAACGAAATACTCTTATAATGAATGGCAACGTCGGTTAAATCGCTAATATCATTCCGCAATCCATAGCGACTCACAAGGAGCCCACCATCATTCTACCTTCCAACGCCATCCAGGAACTACATTGCATTTGCACCAATTTTCCGCATCCAACATCTTCCACAGTCTGGACTTGAATAATCCAAGCCAATATGCTTTCAAAAAAGCAGTGAAACTTTTTTTTCGAATTTTAGCAATTCCATTCTTTATTTTTATATAATCTAATTAATTAATCTAAACAAGAAACATATGACGTAGATTACTTGTAAGGCTGATGCTATTGGCACGCGCGTGTTATTAGCCAGTCGTCACTGGAGTAGACTATTGGCACGCTGCGTGCCAATAGCCAGTCCCCACTGGAGTAGACTATTGGCACGCTGCGTGCCAATAGCCAGTCCCCACTGGAGTAGACTATTGGCACGCTGCGTGCCAATAGCCATTCCTCACTGGAGTAGTCTATTGGCACGCTGCGTGCCAATAGCCAGTCCTCACTGGAGTAGACTATTGGCACGCCGAACAAAAATCATATTCCATTTTGCTTATGACTGAAATTTTGCGTGCCAATAGACCATCCACATAGAAGTGACTTATTTCTTTTCCAAAAGTTGATTTCCCCTAAATATTCCTCATTTGCAACACATTTACTAACATATAATAACTTAATGAATCTACACATCTAGTACTTTTCATTTCGTTTTTTTTGCATGTTACGCAGTAGTAGTTTCGTCTGGTACTACGCAGTTTATTCAGAACAGAATACTACCGCCTTAGTTATTTTCATAGCTGAATACGGTCATTTAACAATTTAACAAACTAGTTTGAAGTATAATTCCGAACAGAACACTAGCGCCAAATTCAGCTATGAAATATTTGCTGTGTGGTAAATAGGTGAATAAATAGCGTAACCTATTCTAATCTGATTTTCTATATGAATTCATCCCTGAACGTAGTATTTTGGTGATCCATGTCAATGTGTAGAGGCTTCCTCTATGTTTCTAGGACGAAAACAGTTCAGCTGTGCATTAATCGTTTAAGTAAACAAGTATCGCTAAACATAGAAAAATCTATAGGGAAAATTAATGTCTTAGTTTTAAAATACAAGTAAGACATTGCCTGATACTCACTTTAAACTTTAAAATTGTAACTGTAAGGATCCTACGAAACAAGAGAAGTCGATACGAATGATTAACTGAGCGGCTCAGAGCGATCGCTAGTACTGCATCATGTAAAACGACTTGTCATAGTCTAATTACAATTAAAATAAGAATAGTAGTTTAAAAGAGGAAAATAATTTGAAAACTTTCGATGAAATATGTAAAAAATACTCAAGACGGACGTCGAATCTGCCTACTGGCAGAATCCTATTTTTGTTTAAAAAAAAATTTAAAGAAAATGGGCGAAAACAATACCTAATCTTTTTTGATGGTACGATTCGTGTGCTAATAGTCTACTCCAGTGAGGACTGGCTAATGGCACGCGCATGCCAATAGTCTACTTCCGTGAGGGCTGGCTAATGGCACGAGCGTGCCAATAGTCTACTACAGTGAGGATTGGCTATTGGCACGCGCGTGCCATTAGTCTACTCCAGTGTACACTGGCTATTGGCACTGCGTAATCGCCCCCCTACCTAACCCCACTTCTTTCATTGGATTAACAAAATATCATGTACGGTTGAGTAGCACAAGCTAGACGCAATCTATGGATCCTGCAGTCTGAACCACTCAACCATTTTTTCTTTGTCCGCGGTCCAAATTACAAAATATATTACAATGAAGAAATTTATATTTTTCACACTTAACTCTTTTTCTATTTTTCTCTTTTTTAGATGTTTTGCTATTGTTATAGCACTGACAAAACAGCTGAAAGTTATGAAACCTGTCAATGTGTAGAATGTGCAAATTATAATCTTCTCCATTGTAGAATATTTTCTAACAAGAAGAAAACGATAAACTTAATTCTTTTGTAGAAGGCGACTGTTCATGTTCATACACTATTTTATAATTGAGCCCGTAAAGTCTAGCTTATGCCTCTTTGTTGAATAAATTCTTTTTGTCAAGTTCACATTGAAAAACTCGAATTAGTTCAAGGCTATGTAAGCAACACTTACCACAATATGCACAGGTCGATTCCATATCAAGTAGACTCTAAACAGAGTTGAAGTAGATTTGCAATTTAATTTCCATAATTCAAACACTGCATCTATATCCTTACTATAGCGACAATTTAAAACTATAACATCTACTAATTGAAAAATGTGTGTTTTGTTCAAACTTCGCATTTGCAAAATGCCAATTAAATACAACAAACAAATTCATGTTTTGCAATTTCAAACATTGACATTTTGAATTAAATATAACTACCAGCAATATGTTCGTTAAATTCTATTTCAGGCACAACTTTTTTATTATTCCGATACAAACACCTGGAAAAATATTGGATCTTTTGCAAGTTTTCATTGATATTTACTCAATTTGCGCGAATGATCTAATATGAATTTGTGTTTGAGTGGATGGTGCGTAATGACAAAAGAACGATATGCCTAATTACGAATGAACAAACATGCCAGTGAAGCGTACGTGTTAAGTGATCATTTCGTAACCGACTGATTAGTTAGAATTGTTGCTAAATATTCACACAAATAAATATTGTTTGATTGAAATTTAAAAAAAAAGGCATTTGTAGATTTTAGTCATGACAGCTCACAACAAAATGTGTTATAACGCAAACAGGTTAAAAACAATTCCAATGAAAGTTGTGTTTGATTACGAACTTGAAATGGATGTGTTCAATATGGATTCATTTAAAATCGACGACTAGGCTATCGCTTATAATGATTAAGTGAAAAAAGAACCGTCAGCGAGTTCAGAAGGAAGTCCCATGATCTTCCACATGGGACTTCCTTCTGATGCCTTCAAATGCCAAAATTGTGGTAATGAGGATCATTTCTGCATTTCGAGTTATAAAACTCAGTGTTATGATGTGAATTATTCGCTTGACTTTATCATAAAAAGTATTTGTCATGGAAGTGCACTGGTCCAAACTAAATGTAATTTATATTCAAGTTGTAAAGTTTTTTGGGATGTGAATTTATTTGAGGAGTTAGATGACCCCCATGAGATATCTGTTTACCTATACGAACAGTGATTCGGGTCGTAGTGAAGACTAGTGTAGTGCAGTCGTCCATATTCGGCAGAGTTCACTAGATACAACAACCCCCGTCTATCAGGACCATAGTCCACCACCATAGTTTTGTTTTAAACAAAAGAAATATCCAAAGTTAAAATCGTGCAGCTGTAATCCAACCACTACCACTTCTATACATTCCATTGGTACCGCCGGACCCGCTCTCTAGGCTGTGGTGAGCGCGTCCGATAAAAGCGATATTTTTCCAGAGTAAATTTGGTTAAAAAACATAATTAAAGACCCGTACGTGTCAGAATAGATGTGACAAACAGAATTGATGTGGCAAATAGAACAAATCCTGCAAAAAGACTCGAACGTATCGTAATATAGTAATAAGCAAACAATACAAAGTTTTATGTTCTTTTGTAACTATAAGAATTTCAAAGATCCATAGAAATTACCCAAGGTAATGTCAAAGGCCCTACCAAAGTACATCTCAGACTATTCAAATCTAGAAGTGGTTATATCCAAAGATTGGGCCATTTTCCCCTAAAGCCCTGAAACGCGTGTTCTTTAAAATTTTGTTCTATACGACTTTGCCTTCGGAAGCAAGGATTGTGGCGTTTTTATCCAAAACCCTGAGACATGTGTTCGCTAAAATTTTATTCTCTACAACTTTGCTTTTTGAAGCAACTTTCTACCTCTTATATTTCTTAGAGATATGGATCATCCCTCCCAATTCTAGAAGTGGTCATATCCCAGGATTGTGTCATTTTTACCCGAAATCCTGAGACACGTGTTCTCTAAAATTTTATTTTCTTCAACTTTGCCTTTGGAAGCAACATTCTAACTCTTACTGTTCTAGAGATATGGATTATCCCTCCCAATTCTAGAAGTGGTCATATCCCAGGATTGAGGCATTTTTACCCAAAACCCTGAAACACGTGTACCCTGCTGAGATATTTGCGAAAAAGCTTCACCGACCCTCGAAAAACCTTGTTTTTGGTCACTTCCTCGACCATATCTCCGGAACTACTTGATCGATTTTACTCATCTTCGAACTTGAATCATGGGAGTCATGTATCTTTTAGGGTGATCGGTTGAGTCGTTTGGAAAAAAAAGCGGAGACGGACGGATAGATGGACGGACATTTTTTTATTGTTGATTCGTCATATTTAGACGATAATAAATGCATCCCCCTAACTGCCACCTCGATCTACCCCATGTTACATAAAAATTGTTTGTAGTGAACGTATAGGACCTTATAGGACCAAAACTTCAAAAAAGTGGCACAATAGCCATATAAAACCATTGTTTTTTCATCTAGTAGTTGAGCTACTTTTTTGAGATTGCGTAGTTTTTTTAACAAATTTTTCGCTAGAAGATAATTCTGTACTTTCAGCCAGGACACTTGGTGCCAAAAATTTGAAAATGCCAAAATTAAGGAAGTAGCGAGTGCATTACATCGTATTAGTTTGACACCTGGCTGCGTAGTTGAGCCCATAATCTGCGAATAAAGAAGGCAGCCTGGTGCTGAGCATCTGTTTTTACCAATGAGTGGAAGGTGGTTAGATCTATACGTCATATAAGTTTCAACTCGGCACCAGGCTGCGTCCTTGAGCTATGAGAGAGAAGTATATCCGGGAAATTTTTGGAATTTGACGTTGGAAGAGGCGATAAAGATTACATGTATGCGGTGGTTCGGGCACTTAAGGACTGTGTGAAAATGGGATGCTAAACGAGGCTTCCATTAGATGATCAAACTATCGATTTGTTGAGTGATAGTGTTGCCTGGAGGATCATCATACAGGAACGGAAAAGTGAAAACCAACAAGTTTCTGATTTATGATACGAATTTACCATACAAATCAGATATTCGTCGGTTTTCACTTTTCCGCTCCTGCACAAGCCTCTCACCGAAAATTATTTAATAATGAATGATGAAAGTGATGATGCTGTAAGAGCAGGATTTTGTATTAAGACCACCGAGTTATTGGGTTTCAGCCTATTAGATGGTCTTTGAACGAATAAAAATAAAAAATAAAATGCGTATGGGTGGATGGATACTTACTTCAAAGTTATCGTCATCATACACAACCTCATCCATATTAAAGGAAATTTGGATACCACGGCCTGAAATACCATTAGGGTGAAGGTACGCATTGTCACATATGGTACAGCACATATCAAAATCATATAACATTTATATGCTGACATTCAACATCTATAATAAAATCCCTTATTTTCCTCAACGGTCGTAAAATGAAAAAGAAACGTTCTCTTATTTATCAAGCATATAAATATTGTACCCTCTTTTTAACTATATGGTACATAAAGTGTTAAATTTTTGAACCCCTTTTCATGTTCGAAAAAAAAGTTTCACATAAAAACATATTACTATGTATAAGTTCCATGAAATTCGCACATTTAACTGTTTGCATGTGAAATTTAATTGGCAATTTGTTTAGAAATTGGACGAAAAGAACGTTTATTTGTATGTAACATACGAATGTTACTCGAAACACCCTTGTGAGAGAACACAAACCTATCAGATCAAATCAACAAAACCTCGTGAATTTTTTCTTTATGATATGTGTGTACGGGCGACAGTTTAGAATGTTTACATTTTTGATGAAACATTTTGAAATCGTTAAATAAGACACTGTGAAAGATAGCAAACATATTTGGTAACCATTTTTGGTGATAATATTGACCCACCCTTCAGATATTCGTCAATTGAGGGAAAAATTTGCAAAACAATCTATCGACTTACGCTGTGAATCCGTTCGGTGATTTACTTTCGCATCACCTGGATAGTTTTCCTTCACTCTTACTTCGTGATTATTTTATTATTTACAAATTTGCTTGATTTGTGGGCTGTACATAACTGACGTCTGCTGATAGGAAGGGGGAGGATTGGTTTTCGAAAGCAGGCAAAAGGGGTATTAAGCCTTAGCAGACGTCTGTGTCACACGATCCAGTATCAAAAATTACCGTTGTCTGACGGCATAATATTCGGTGCAATAAAACATTCTATTTTTATGCCGACAGACTTATTTTTAAATTTAGCATTTTCTTTTTTGAGGGGTCGTCGTGAAAACGTCTATTGTTCCACGGGAACAGAGGTTCATATATCATGAAAGAAAATTATCTATTTCATGTTTTTTTACATGAAAAGTACTGATTTTGATGATCCAAATATGACGTCTGTGCTGGGGGTTGGGGAAGGGATATGGACAGTCAATTATCATTATTTTAAATGGAATAAATATATATTTAAGGGTAGTATTATAATCGATCACCCAGAAATAATTTTTGATCATCTGAAAATACAATTTTGATCACCAATACAAAATAAAACTTAATTAGGGGCAAAATTAGTTACACCTACGCTGAGTTAGCCGCTTTAAAGACACATTCCTCCTTTTACGAAACGGTCGGACACACCCCTGGCCCTAAAAAATTTTTTATTTTTCTGGTGATCAAAATTGAATTTTCTGGTGATCAAAAATGAAGTTCTTGGTGATCAGTTAAACATATGCCTATATTTAACGTACTCATTAGATTCTCAATGTAAACTATCCAGGAGTGATATTATCTTTGCAAAGTCCCTGATTTTTGCGAGTCCTTTGCATACGGATCGTAATAAACGGCAGATATAAAGTTACAAAAGGGGAAATGAAAAAATGCAGATAAAATTTCGTAAAAGGAAAATACATTTTGATATCTGCGTTTTGCAATTTAATATCCGGAATTTTTATTTTTTTATCTGCCTTTTTGAAATTTTTATCTCAACGTTTGTTATAATTCCTTTGCATATCTGTGCGTCAATAATAGTTGGATAGTTGCTGAATGAGTTTTTTGGGTGGGTTGCGAAAATATAATATGATTTCTGAAGGTATTGTATGATTGCTGTTTAGGTTAAGACATAAGAGAGAGAGAGAGAGAGAGAGAGAGAGACATGCGATAGGCAGGAAGAGACTGCGGAGCACGTGTTATTCGTCTGCCCCCGCTTCGAACAAGAACGAGGAGAGCTGTTGATTGTGAGTAGGCCAGATGTAAGTGCCGAAAACATAATATCGGAGATGTGCCGCGATGAGGAGGTGTGGATAGTGGCGGATAATGTAGTTGCGAAAATAATGACGAAGCTGCAAATTGCATGGAGAGACGATCAAAGAAGACTGGCAGTTGATCTAAGAGAGTAGGTGCGAAAGCACAGCTCCTCCCCGAAGTAATGCTGTGAGGCGGTTCCGGGGAGAAGAGAGCACGAAGACTAAGGAAGGAGGTTTTAGTTGGTAGGTCATTAAAGTTAATGGAATCCAACACTACCTTGGTTCAGAAAGACCGGGTGTCTATGAAGATTTCCTCACCCTTATAAAAAAAAAGAGAGAGAGAGAGAGAGAGAAAATCTTTATTTAAGAAAAATGCCTCCTTATAGAAGGTTTTTCTTGTCTTACAGCTACAGCGAAATTTGAATTGGAACACAAAAACATATTCCGTTCGTAGAAAACATACCACTCTAAATAAAGTACGGAGAAAGTATGCATGGTATGAGCGTTTTAGATCGAAAGTCTATCTTTTCCAACTGTGACATTTTAAACGTCAAAGCTACAGATTAAACGAGAAGTTAGAAGAAAGGTCTAAAATGGCTGTGTCGTTAAGGTTGCAGTCCGATTTAAAATAATCGTCAAACTATTCCGTTTCTACTTCAGCTAGCCGTTCGCTCTGTGCAAATGAATACTCTAGGTAAAGCAGCCGTAGAAAATTTGTATTCTATGTGTGCAATTGTACCAAAACGATAATTATCTCACATTTTGACCATTGATTCCAAGTAGTGTGCTTTAATCACACTGGAGGTGAAATTAGCCTGTCGCAGCCAATATTTAACGTAAATACTATCTTGGATAGTAGTCAATATTTATCCGAAATAAAAATAATTTAAAATTCTTAATTCTTTGACTTCCAAATTGCTAAGCCATACCAAGCGTCTCTGATCGTTCGATTTGGGTTATGAAGCGAACTTATCATAGTCTTAAGACAAGTTGTACTGATGAGTCGTAAACTACGAAATCAGTAACATTTTTGTTCTTTTCAGTTTTCTTTAACAATTTGAGTGTATTATGGTGGATCCTAGTGTGCTTTGTAATTGCGCGGTCGTGAAAATTTTATGCTCTACAGAAAAAATCGAAAATTATGTGTGAAAATTGGAAAAATTAACGGTTTTTTATATTTAACGGTTCAAGCGACGGCGATATAACTTTAAATTGGAACGTGATTTTGGCGAGCCAAATATAGTGGCGATGGTGAAAAGGTTGAGGTGAGCGGGGCATTTAGCACGTATGGATGAAAACTGAGACCCCTCAAAATTATTCCGTAACGATCCAGAAGGGCGAAGAGGAGTTGGTCGCCCAAAAATTAGGTGGATCGATGGTGTCGAACAAGATCTTCGGACACTCGGAATAAGAAATTGACAATACGCGGCAAGGAACAGACGCAATTGGATCAGAATCCTCGAGCAGGCCAAGGCGCACAAGTGACTGTAGCGCCGAAAAAGTAAAGTAAACTGTGTTGTTCGGTTATGTGCAAAAAATAGTGTACCAAGTATTGTGCTAAACTATCTTTTTTCGGTGGATAATTGTGATCCGGAATAGGACTTTACATTGCGTAGTTATTCATCTGCCAGAACATTATGATACGTTCTCACTTCAATGCTTTCCGTGGTCATCGGTCGCATATCCTGAGCTGTTAGAATGTAACTCAAAATTTCATATAATTCTATCAATTTGGTGGTCCCCCCACCTCGAGGCATTGACCCTGGCTACGGGCCTGCACAGGGACCAGTTCGTGTGTGCAAAGTCTAGGTTTTGTTACAACAAGCGCAGGGACACATAGATGAATGACATGTAAAATGTTGAAAGAACACGGAAAGACCTGGTAGGCTCAAAAATGGCAAGCTAAAAATGGCAAGCCACACCAGCTATGTACCAGGCAATTAAATTAAATTAGAGATTTACAAATAACAAACAAATTAAGTAGTTAGTTCGACTTTTAGACCGAGCGGCGGCAGTTGTTGTTAGTTCTCACTGTATATTACGCCCAGCGCTGTCCGAATGACAAGCGAACAGTGTCCTGTCTCACTGAAACAGTTCGCCCAAATTTGAACTAGGAAGGACTAAGGAGTCAACGATAACCAAGAGCGAATGTCGCTTCAAATAGAAGCGACCGTATGAAGGGGACGTTGACACTTCTCTAAGAATGTCTCTGACTGGGATCGGCGAGATGCACTGAGTCTGTCATGTGAAGTCTGAGTCTGAGTCTGACAATTTGGAATTATTATGGAAGAATTGTCAATCGATTTTTTGAATGTCAAATGTACGTCAGAAATGTAGAATGTGCATTTGAGTAAATCATCGGCCCTCTCATCGATTTTACATTTTATCCGTAGACGATATTGAGAGAGAAAATTTAATTTATTATTTCGATCTGAAAGAACTACCAAGTCAACGACGGCCGGGTCTTGTCAACTGTCAATTCGAAAGAGGGGTCGCACCAAACTCAGACTTTTTACACTAATGGTGTCTAAAATCATCATTACTTCCAAAATCTTAAGAAAAGCACTCTTTAAATCGATGTGAAATTCAAAAGAAGACGAATTCGTGTATGTTTAAATTGTTGAATACATAATGTATAAGAAATAAAATTTTCTTTTATAGAAACACCGTATTCGATGTGTAAACTGATGTGCCTTTCCCTCATAGCGTACTTTCACCGAAATAATTGGCAACCATTTTTCTTTATAACATCAAAACCGTAAGGTATACCCTAAACCGTTTGCATATTCAATTGTATGATATGCATAACAAGCTAAGTAAAAAAATACATAAAGTAGTCTACTTTATATACTAATGGCTGGTATCTCAGTATATATGTCTATGATGGTAAAAATAAATGGGTGGTTTTGAAGTTAGCTACTACGTGTAGCCATTATACAAAGCACTTTATATCCCGAGAAGTTATTATTGAATAAAATATGCAAAGTTTATTCTGACAAAAGAGCTTTTACCCAATTTTTTCCTTTATTGTATAAAGTTCTTAATTGAGCTATTTCGCATACCTAATTAGGGAAAAGTAGAAAAATTCCTTTGATATAAAATTCAGTTAAAACAAACGGGTGTATCACTTACTACAAAAATCACAAGCAGTTTTTTCGTTTCTTTTTAAAAAAAATTGCATGAATTAAAAAAATGTGAGACAGTAGAGCAACCTGTGGCTCTAAGTGGCTCGCCTGAATTACTTCCATGAAACCACAAAAACGCGAAGTATGTCTTGAAGACTCGTATGTAATCGCTCTCGGTAGATTGAAAATACTAAATAAACTAATGAAACGACGTAAGACTTTTCACACATTTTTCAAAAGGGGTTCGCTGGCGTATTTCCCTCTGATTCCAAATGCTTAAAAGCTTCTAGATTAACCAAGCTGTAATTTGTATAGAAAAAGTTAATGGCTCGATCGTCCTCCGGTATACTCGAAATTTTAGTAAAAACAAGGAAGCGCAAGAATAGAAAGGATATTCCAACGAATCTCAACTCATTGAGACTAAAAAAATTATTTGTTGAAATTCTGAAATTATTGCTCCTACCAAAAAATATGTTTTTTTTAAATTTATTGGAAAAGAAATTTTAAAGTTTGTCTTTCATCAACAGCAGCTGAAGATACCCAACGTTTCTTCTTCTTATCAAACAAAAACCGCTATTGTGTGTGGTCTAAATGTCACTTGAGTCAATATACACAACAATTCGGTGTTGGGTATTTTTTTTTTTTTTTGAATCGATAAGGGATGTAAATCATCACGGTTGTATTAAAAACAAATGTTTCAGATTATCTTGCTAGACAAGTTGGGTTCGTGTTTGTTAACATAATGGTACATACCTCAACGGGTTAAACACATTTACAAATTGTTTATTCAAACTGAATTTCAAACAATTGAATGTTATAACTTTAATAAAACAAAAGCCGCAACGCATTAGTCAAACCATTCCGTATTTAGTAAAAATTAATCAATAAAATCAAAATTATTCACATACACATTTGTCTCCACTCACTTTTAGGGTTACCATACAATTTCATTCATATGTTAAAACACAATACAACCAACATGCACTTTGAATAATCAAAATGGCGAATTTGCGCACCTTGTTCTCAAAGAAAAACAAAAGAAATACAAAGAGGAATTGCGAAATGAATGATGGACGTATTTAAATGAGCCATTGAACTTTTGATGGCTGAATGAAAAGATATTTTTTGTTGTAGTCGCTGGGTGTGTCAATTGATAACCAAAAATCTTGCGGCATTGACTCAAATATTTTCAATGAATTTAATGTGACAATATTTTAAAGAGAGATTGTAGATTTATTATCTTAGTCAAGGAATTTTTTATTTAGTCAGGTACTTTTCGTGGAAGGAAATTCCGAAAATATTTTTCTAGTAAATTTAAATCCTAAACTTTCACATGAAATCGTTTTTCATGCATCAAAATAATTACAAATTTCATTAGGAAAAACTAAACTTACGAATATTTCAAATACGAAGTACAGAGGTCCTATACGTTTACTACAAACAATTTAATTGTAACATGAGGTAGATCGAGGTGGGAGTTGGGGGATGCTTCTATTATCGTCTAGAGATGACGAATCAGCAATAAAAAAATGTCCGTCTGTCCGTCCGTCTCCACTTTTTTTCCAAATGGCTCAACCTTTCGCCCTGATTTTTTTCCCTCATCCCTCATCTATCCCATGATTCAATTTCGAAGATAAGCAAAATCGGCCAAGTAGTTCCAGAGATATGGTCGTAAAAGTGTAGGTCGAACATAAAATTTTCGAGGGTCGGTGAAACTTTTTCGCTAAAATCTCAGCAAGTATAGTTTCGAATGAAAGAATTTTATCTCACAGAACTGGGAAAAATTTTTTGTGGTAATCGGGTCAGGGGTCTGGGCACTGGGATCAATGGAATGGATGAAATTGAGTTTCTTGGCCATATACGAAAACAGTTTTTCGTCTATATTTCCTTAACTATGCATTATGGAGATTTACTGTCAAAGGCAAAGTTGTAGAGGGGCAATTCCACGGTCTTCATCATTCCCATGCACGAAATTCTGAGTAGTTACAAAATGTAGGTCACTTTCCTATGACTAACCTCTAGTTAAAGGATCAACCTTTATTATGTACCTTTTTCTTTGAATATTATTTTGTGACAACGGAGAATTTCGAGCGTGGGAATGAAGTTTTCGTGGAATGGTCCAGAGAATAAAATTTTAGATAAAACGTATTTCAGGATTTTAGGGAAAAATGGCCCAATCCTGGGATATGACCACTTCTAGAATTGGTAGCGATGACCATATCTCTTCAACTATGGGAGGTAGAAAGTTGCTTCCAAAGGCAAAGTTGTAGAGAATACAATTTTAGAGAGTTTGTGTTTCAGGGTTTTAGAGAAAAATGGCTCTGAGGCGTACTTCGGTAGGGCCTATGACATTACTTCGGGTAATTTCTACGGATCTTTGAAATTCTTACAGTTATAAAAGAACATAAAACATTGGATTATTTGCTTATTTCTATATTTAGATACGTTAGAGTCTTTTTGCAACATCTATTCTGTTTGCCACATCTATTCTGATACGACCCGTGCGTATCAGAATAGATGTGGTTATTATGTTTGAAAAAATTTAAATTGAAGAAAACGGACGTTCAATTACACAGCCAGTAAGATGCAAGAATTCTAATAACCTCGATGGTTCTGGGTAATGTTGAATTTTGACTTAAAAAACGCATTCACCGAACTGTTCAGAAGGTTACTGCTGAGTGAAGTTAAAGAAAATGCCCCATCTAACGTGCCCAATCGCACCTCAAGCATATGCATACCCATCAAATCGCTTCTTCGGTGACGAACTAATCGATTCAAAAAGGAGATCCATGTGTTCCAGTCAGCTTCTATCTGGCAATCAAGAAGACTCAATCACTTTGTTCCCGTTTGAACGCATGGTTCGTGGACGACGTTTTCTTCATTTACTACTGTCCAGTCCTGTTGGTTTTCCAATTTAATGATCAAGTATTCCTATAGTTCAAGTTGCCTTGAAGAAATTTAGTAAAAGTAGACAAAGCGTTTAGACGTTCTTTTATTAAATTCATTTCGTAACAAGCTGAGTCTATCAATTCACTTCCCTCTAATTATGAAAAACTAAGGAGTCCAACCCTCATGTATCAGCAGCTGTCCGAAATCGACGATTTATACCGTACGACACTGTGACCAACCACGAACTGAGCGTGCAAGCATCGCTTTCGTTGACATCCACAGGCTTGGCAGATTTGGCTCATCCAGCTTATTTTGCCTCTGTACACCAGTTTCGCAATCTGTCGAACCAAATACTGGCGAAACTCAGCTTGAGTGTGCTAAACGATCGTTTTTTAGCCTCAACCGAGTCATATCCACTCGAATGGATCCCAACTGCACAGGGCCGCATTAAGCCTACTAAGCACCTTGAACCATTTCAATTGAGCGCCTCAATAACTAAAAAGATATTTGGCCGCGCAGCGAAAATCCTTCAGAAATTTAGAAAACTTTCGCTTGTTCTAGCGCTCTATTTTCCCAGCGCCCAGGACCGTGATCCAATTGGTCTCTATGAAACCAGAGGGGTGGTCGCCAACGGTCTTTGCTTGCTTTGACCCGTTGGTCCACTGGTGAGTGGCAACACCATGGTTTTCTGAGCTGGTCCAGCGGTACCTGGAATGATTGCGTACATTCCTACCAAAATGGTCTGGTTAAGAGCCTTACCGCGAAATCCCTCACCGAGGGTAAATTCGGTATCATGGGGCTGGGGGGCCCACTGGTGTAGTGTGCCATGCGAGATGGCCGCATCCGGCCCCAGCACTTGGTTGAGGTGCTTAGTGGCGCTGCAACGGGGGGCTGTGGTATATAGTGAACTGCGTCAGAACAGTTTGCGCTTGGAAATGGGTGACTGCACCCCTAGTCCTTCCTGGGCAACCAGGTTGGCGAAAATACTGTAGAAAGATGATAGTATTTCGGGCCCTACCTAGACCGCGGAGGGTTACGCAAACCTGCCGTTTATAGGTAGAGTCACTTCGGTGACTTGCGCTAATTGGGCGTATCTCAATTCCATGCCCATGGGGGACGGGCGGTTAAAGCTATGCTAAATACGCACGCTAATCTGCAATATCTTCGATGGTCTCTATGAAGATATACTGGAACAAAAAATGACACAATCAGCATGGGATTCCGTGAAAGTTAATCAAATATACGACGAGTTGCTGTCGTCGAGTGGCCTCAGTGTTCGAGCCAGACTTTTTGAGTCATCGTCATCTACAAGATTATTTTCAAAATGGCTGCAAGCGGTTCCGTCTCCTCATTTAGGCCTACTTTTGGACGACGACTCAGCCAGAATTGCCTGGGTGTTAAGACTTGGCAACAAAGTATGCGAGGCCCATTCGTGTGTTTGCGGTGAATTAGTCGATGCTTGTGGCTTGTCATGCATCATGCAAGTTGTCAAAAAGAAAGCATTCCAGACATTTTGAGATAAACTAAGTTTTCTCATCAGCTCTCAGAGCAGCAGGCTTTCCAAAGAATGTAGAGCCACCGGGACTATCTCGACGAGATTGCAAGCGTCCCGATGGTTAATAAGCTATCCGTGGAATCATGGCAAGTCATTGTTGTGGGACGTAACTGTAGTGGACATGATCGCTCCGAGTTATTTGAAAGTGAGGTTCACTCCTGAGTCGGTCAGTTGTGGACAGTGCACAACGGGATAAGCAAAACAGATATATTTGAAGCCTCTGGCGTTCAAAATCAAAAAGCGAAAAAAAATCAAAGTACTCGCGTACAATGTTAGTTTAAAATGTGGTTGACAGTGGACAGAATTCACTTCGGTCAACCACCTAGTTTATACCATAAAGCGTCGGAATCCCAAAACGGAGTTACGCTCGTAGTTGAAACTTGACTTTTTTGAGCATTCAATGAAACCGAAATTAATAGGGTCAATGACCCACATCTACGAAATTTAAATTATCAAATAAATTTTAACTTTCATCGTAATCATCTACTCCTAAAATGTAAAGTAACAATAAATTCGTAGCTGAAAATTCCAAAAAGTATGGCGAAACGTATGTGTACATATATCGCACTAACATTATAAAATTTATAGTGAATTTAATTAATCAATGGCAATAAGTTACCCTCTAGCTATTTCGTTCATTTTTGAACTATAGAAACGTGTACAGTGTGTACATGTATGTTAGGAAGGTACGTAATTAAGACTGGTATATGCGAAGGCTAACACCCTTGTTCTACATATCTTATGGCATGCAATGACTATGTAATGAAACGCAAACATTCCAAGTTACATATATGAACGGAACATATTCAGAATAAAGGACAATAATATCCTTTTAATGTTCACAGTTTACCTTCATTTGAAACGAAGTTCTTCTTTTATCGCAATATTAAATAGCATACAAGTGTTTGATTGTAACCCCTTCTTTATCCGGCGAGCATGACATTTATATGTTGGGAGTAATAAATCACTAATTAGGGTCATTTATTCGCTTAATATGTCTAATGTCCAGTGAGATTAATGAACGATTATTAGACGAACGAACAGTAATTTTTATATGTGTGACCTGAAGCGAATTTTAAATTGTGTATTTTTTCTCTAACCAAATTTGCATACATTCAAGAAATTGTTCGCTACAACTGCGTGAAGTAAATAAATTAGTAAGTGGACCCTAGAAACCTGGCACACAAAAATCCTTCAAACTTGAGAAAAAAAATTGAATGCTTAATTACCTGGAAGACACGGACTTGTCGCCGATGCAAATGATGACTTAAGGTGAGAAAACCCTGAAATAGATATTTTTTGTTAATTTATCGCTAACAATGAATGTAATAGGAAAATATAGTCATTTAAAAATGTATAATGTAAATTGAATGCGCATTTGGCTTTAAAGAAAAGGTGAAGTCAAGGTGTTCTTTACGCCACATCTAAGGCGCTTCTACAAAAGATTTTATTGTATTCGCATACTTCTCTGTGGCGCTTTCTGTAAATATTTTCTATAATTTATTATCTGAAATCAGCAAAATTGAAGCAGATGCGTCTCTGGTGCAGACACCTGCATTTAAAGTTCAACAAATATAGAATTTACTACTAGGGTTGCACTCTAAGTAATGAGCCTAAGTAAGAAAACAAAACATTTCAATTTTGAAATAGACTTTATTGTTTTCCAAATTATTCGCCAAGAAGATCAATACACTTTTTTATTCGTTTGAACCAGTCGTCGTGGCATTTTTTCCACTGAATTTCGGACACCTCAGAAACATGCAATTAGAAAGCCTCAACCGCCTCTTCAGGCATTGTAAATCGCATTCCACGGAGTTTTTTCTTCACGGACGGGAACAAAAAGTAATCATTAGGTGCCAAATCGGGACTATACGGCGGACGACCCATCAATCGAACGTTTTGAGTGGCTAAAAATGTCGTTGTTTGGGCCGACGCATTGTCGTGGTGCAGGATAATCGACCGTTTTGAGTTCTTTTTCTTTGTTTCGTCGAACACTTCAGGCAAACAAATCGTAGTGTACCAATCAGAATTGACGGCCCTACGATCCTCAAGTGCCACAGTTGCCACATGACCACGAATACCGAAGAAACAGGCGACCATTTTCTTCGAAGTGCTGCGAGAACGAATAACTTTCGTCGGATTCGGCTCATCTTGGAACACCCAAACAGTAGATTGTTGTTTCGTTTCTGGTTTATATGCGTAGATCCACGATTCGTCACCTGTATATATATCGTACACCAAATTTGAAGCACCTCTGTTGAATTTTTGCAATGTTTCTTTGCACCAACCGACACGGGTCTTCTTTTGAGCGATAGTCAAATTATGTGGGATCCAGCGAGAACAAATTTTTTTACGGCCAAGTGTTCGTGCAAGATTGCTTGTATGCTTTTCACGCCGATGCCCAAGGTTGCCTGAATCTCCAGGTAGGTTTATGACGATTAACCAATATCATTTCACGCACAGCATCGATGGTTTCAGGTAGAACGACCGATTTTGGACGACCTTCACGAAATTCGTCAACCAGCGGCTTACGGACCCGATCAAATTCATCGTACCAGCGCTTTATTGTGGCAAAGGATGGTGCTTCCTCGCCATATAGTGAGTTAAACTCATATAAACACTCCTGACGAGATAGTCTTCGACGAAAATTATGAAAAATTATGGCACGAAAATTTTCACGAGTTAATTCCATTTCTTCATTGACAAGCAGCTTTCTCATGACTGTAAACAATACAAGAAAGGGCGCGTTGTCAAACTTTAAAGTGGGGGTATGCCATTTTTTCGAAATACGAATTGGTATTGACCGAGGCTCATTACTTAGAGTGCCACCCTCGTACATCATTTCTTAATTGCGAATTTAGATTCACGGGTGATATACTGACCAGTGAGTGCAGAAAACATTTATTTTCTTGTATTTGCAAAAGTTTATACATTGACAACAATTTTAGGCACCTCTACAACCTCTGTAACGACATTGTTGCAACATAAAACTTTCGAGTTATTTAACCATCAGATATCAAAACAGGTACGATGAATTATCGTTCTAACTTCACTTTTCAGATTTAATTTTGGCAAGTACCACATCACTTTTCCATTTCCAATAGCCTGCAGATTAACATGCGCACATCTAGCTTTATCTACAAATCTCAAAAAACTGAGTGATTGGGATACTCCCACGAGCTTGAAAGGTACAGTTAGGTTCCCCATTCAATGCGCAATACTCTCCTTCATCCTATGTGGGAATCGAGACCCTATCTTAGTCTCTACCGCATTTTCTCCTTGTGAAAGGGATAGCTCAAGATTCTACTTCACCCAATGTAACTTAGGTTTTGCTTAGTAGTAAGAAAATTTGTTAACTACATAACACTAGAAAATAAGCGCGAGATTTTGAATAACCCAGTGAAAGATTTTGAGACATAGTGCTGAGCCACAGATGTCACATGGGAAACATGTGATGATCCATTCTGTCATACGATTTGACAACTGATTTGCTAAATTTCACACAAGTTCAGAGTTCGTTCTTTTCGTATTTGGACGCAGAAGAGTAAAGTTGTTTCTTCCGAGTTAACTTGTTGCTCGTGATTGCTTGTCACTTTTGTTACAATGCAAGGCCAGTTGGGTTATCATGTGATTTGAATTGCATTTAGAAGCTCGTTGTTTCGGGGTAAGTTTTAATACCTAAAGCTACTCTTAACAACATCTAAGTTGTGTCGATAACAGCTTCTAGGTTTGGATATAAGGGCTATTGATTTGAACGAATTTTCGGAAACAGATTTAAAGAGAATTGGATGGTTTCGTTTTGGAATTTGTGGACTCAGCACACGTTTGTCTCATCACCCAACATACAGGTTAGGTTAGTTTGTAAGGGGTGCGCAATATATTTTTAAGTGATAAAGTTGTGATTTTGAATAAAATATGTTTAGTGAATTTGCTAGTTATTTGGCTAATTCCATAAGAAAATTGAAAAGATGAAGAGTGGGTAACAACTATTTTCGGTATTCCGTGCAAGAAACTGTTTTCTCATATTTTTTAAAGTGACTAACTATAAGTTTATTATAAGGAAAAGCTGTACCTATCGTTTTTGTAGTCCTTATACTTCCTGAAATATCTTTTGAAATAAGTTGTGACCCACGTTACATCTATACGGAAATACCCATTTATATTTGGAGTTATAATTTGTGTTGAGGTTTGAAATTCGTTACAGCAACCACCAAGTTTCGGCACTGTAGGCACTTTTCCATGATGAAGTCATTAGATGTCTCCATACTGGGGGCTCCCCAAAGCAGAGGCATCGAAACTAGTGGCTTTCGCATCTAATGTCTCAACCCAGATTTCGGTGAGGGTCCTACAACACAAGCTCTGTTGAATCACCTGAGGAACTGATTAATTGAAGTATATGTAATTTGGTGTATGCTGTGTAAAAATTGTGGCATCATTTTTACATTACGGGTACATCATTTCACATCAATTCTATGCACCTTTCTCTAGTATTGCAGATGACTTTCGTGCTTTTTTTTCGCTGTTTGTATGTTTCAACTACATAAACATTTATTTGAATGAACTATTAATGCAATTAATTTGGATTATAAGGCGAATTACATGGACAATCGCTCAACATATTTTATTCAATTGAAATAACACAACACACAAATTAAATATCAAAATTAATTTGACAGTCTTTACACGAAAAAAAAAACGTTAAGTGTGATGAGTAAGAAAGACATATCTAAAGTTACCATGCAACTTAATAAAACAGACATGGTATGGATGAAGAAGCGCTAATACGTATAATTAGGGTCGGATCCAATATAAAGAGGATCAAAAAGGTGACGTCAGACTAAATAATGCCGCACAAAAATATTTTTGGTTGAATGCTATTATGGTGAACAATTGAATTTATTGAATTTTTCTTTAGTTAGATCTATGCTATTTTCAACGTTGTAAGAATACTATAGACCATGATGATGAGTACACATATTTATTTCCCTTTTGTTATTTATTAACATATCAAAATATGATAATTGGGCTTTATATTTATTAAATAATACGAACGCGGGAAGATTTATGAGAAAATATAAGGAGAATATTCGTTTGTGGTATTTATTTGTGTTTTGTATTGGAATAGTAATTTTTGGTCAATTAATTGATTAATGCGAAGTTAGAGATAGATTTGAAGGTGGTT
Organism: Pseudolycoriella hygida; assembly: GCA_029228625.1. Lineage (NCBI taxonomy): Eukaryota > Metazoa > Arthropoda > Insecta > Diptera > Sciaridae > Pseudolycoriella > Pseudolycoriella hygida. Next base: position 28,839,112 of record CM055405.1, on the reverse strand, counting down.
TTGCCGCTTAAACACATTAATTTAAATGATGTAAATTGTTTGATAATTCAATGATATAAAAAAGTGATAGGTTAGTTAACCACTTTTAATTACAATGACCAAGTGCTGGCGAATTTGTAAGAAATCGGATGTTGACTAAGAACGGCTATACTACGGCTATACTACGGAACTATAAGGCTTTATATAGTCATTCGAATAACAAGAGGTACAAGGGGAGAAATAGAACATTGCAACGCGAATAAGAGCCCCGACAAAGAGCAAGAAGAGTGCTACAAATTTTATTCGAATCATATTTGTCAACTCCTCTCCGGGTGTTCGGCTTAGGGGTTGGCTTATGGATTTGATTCAATCAGATCTAGAAGTTAGACTCAATTCAAAAAAATGTGTATAGTACTCGGTGTTTCTGATATATTACTGGGAGAATAGTAAGAACTAACACTTGCGACAGCCATGGTGATGAGATCTGATGGCAAGCAGAATGGAGCTCATAAAAAACGGAAAGAGAGATTCGATTGAATACCGAAACTTAACAAACGTCATCAATAAAGCGATGAGATCAGATCTTAGGAAGTACAAGAGACGATAGAGGCGAACTGCAATATGAGAGTTCTTCGTTCGAAGCTGAAGAATGCCAAAAAGGAAATCTTTAAATTAAAAGACAAAACTGGAACGATCCAATCGGACCGAAATGAAATATTGACTATTGCGAAGGAGCTTTATCAAGAGCTATTCTCATCAGCACGACCGAAACTAACAAACCACTTCACCGCTTCAAACCACCAAGAGAGACCAAGAATCACGAATGTAGGTTCAGAAGAGCTGCCCGATATAACTGTTGAGTAAGTCAATGCAGCCGTAACAGAAATGAAAAATGGGAAAGCTCCGGGTGAGGATGGTGTGCCGGTCGAAGCCATTAAATTAGGTGGTGACAAGTTGTTGAAAGAGATAATGGCTTTGTTCGAAACATCAAATGTATCGGAAAATGCAGTGATTACGCTACTGCACAAAAAAGGGGACATAGCGAAGCTGGAAAACTATCGGCCAATCAGTCTGCTATCAATTCTCTATAAGCTGCTCATGAAGATCATTATGAAAAGGATTAAGATAAAACTGGATTTTTACCAACCAATCGAACAAGCTGGATTCAGACCTGGTTTCAGTACGAACGACCATCTGCAAGTGATGAGAATGCTGATAGAGAAATGCAACGAATACAAGATTCCCATTGTATTGTTATTCATAGACTATGAGAAAGCGTTTGATTCTATTGATTGACGAATGCAGAGTGGACTCAAGATATTCCAATTTGATAAAAAATATATGCGAAAATGTTACGTCGTGCACAAGACTACATGAGAACACGGCTAAATTCAAAATCAGGGGTGGAGTAAGACACCATATCACCAAAACTTTTCACATCGACTATAGAAACTGTTTTCAAAAAATTAGATTGGAGTCAGATGGGAATTAACATCAATGGAAAATACTTGAGTCACTTTCGTTTTGCGGATGACATTGCTTTGATTGATAGCGATCTGGACCAAGTGAAAGTCATGTTGCAACAGCTGAATGAAGAGTCACTTAAAGTTGGACTCAAGATGAACTTAACAAAGACAAAATTCATGACAAACATTGACAATGATAATAATAATATAATAATCTGCCCTACAACCCATGAAGGGTTAGAGGCTAGATCATTATTTACTAGTTTCGCTGTTTGTGGTTCTACTTTATTGAGATCCTTTCATTACCGGAAAGTTTAACTGTGCCAGTGGTAAGCTGTGCGACAAACCCAGTGCAATCTATGAGATGTAACTAGGAGGGAAACTAGTAGGAGTAGAATACCGGCACCTCCCAACAATGCCTTTCACCGGTAATCCGTACGATGGCACTACACTCAACTTCACTTGACTTTAACGATTCAATCAGTTTTGTTTTGTTTACAAATCTAACAATCGGTACAAATCCGTCTGCGGTTGAGTTTCGAACCAACGCACTGGCAACTCAATCTCGTAGTAGCAAGCAGACGTGTTAACCACTACGCTATCGAGTTGTCATTGACAATGATAGGGATATTAAAATTGGAAACACCGTCATCGAAAGAGTCGACAATTATGTGTATCTTGGCCACAAGTTAAAATTAGGTCTTGACAATGAAACGGCCGAAGTCAAACGTAGAATTGGCCTGGGATGGCATTTGGCAAACTCAAACACATTTTCAAATGCTAAATGAACAATAGTCTAAAACGGAAAGTGTTTGATTCGTGTGTCTTCCCGGTGTTGACGTATGGGTCAGAAACGTTGACAGTAACGCAAGCATCCTAGAACAAGCTCAGAGTAGCACAGAGAGTAATGGAACGGAGCATGCTTGGAATTACCCTTAGAGATAATGGAAAGGATCGCATCTCTAAAGTGGAATTGGGCAGGACACATTGCGAGGATGTCAGACGATCGTTGGACGATAAGCATAACGAATTGGAGACCAACAACAAAACGGCCAATGGGTAGACCGCCAGAACGATGGACAAATTCGATAAAACGGGCAGTGGGGACGAACTGGCAACAAATTGCAATGAACCGTTCAGAATGGAGGAAGAGAGGGGATGCCTACATCCAGCAGTGGGTATCAACAGGTGTCACGGTTTTTCTATGTGTGACTGATGCCATATATTATCTTTGTGCACATATCTTTGGGGCATCGAATACTGAAAGTACCAAGATTCTTAAGCTCGTTCGACTTAGGGATACTAGCTAATTACATAAAATGCATCCCGGTGGATTGAATGCGGGATTTTTGCGCTGAAGACCTACTAACCCATACAATCCGGCAGATAGGGTGGCGTACAGACCACACAGACAGACACCACCACACACCACCTTCATTTGAAAAAAGGGTTGTAAACGTCCTTCGCATTGTCTGTGCAGCGACACTGCGACACATAAAACTCACGGAAGTAAAATTTTCAAAGTTTGATCGTCTCAAAATCGTTGTAGCGTCGTAAAAAGCACGCAATCGCAGCGAGCGAAAAATGTCAGAAATTGACCTCGCGCTTTGCCCGATTTTCATTTTATTTCAGTAAAATAAATGATTTTAAGATAATAATTGCCCTGCGACATATCTTGAAAATGTTTATATTTGTTTTTAATTCAATTTCAAATTTATACATTCAAATAATTCGCGCGAATATTCGCTTACATTGGCACCAACCTGATGCGATAAATTCCGTACATTTCTATAGAGTGACCATTCCATAGGTATTTCTACTTTGTAAATTATGTAAACCCTATAGTATTTGAGTGTACACCAAATGTAGTTTCACTCACTCACTATGGTAAATATACCAGTTTGCATAAAACAACGGTAACTCAAGCAAATTTTTAATGGTAACGCATTGTAGAAGGTGTCGTTAAAAAGGAACGCTGTGTTTTATCTCAATTTATTATGTATAATGTAGTAAGTGTGAATGAAATGAAAATAACGTTTCCTCTTAACATACCGATGAAATTAGCCAGAGCTAAGCTGACAGCATACCAGACAACATTCGACCGATATGATGTCACTGAAGTCAGCACAAGATTTTTCATATCAAGACTTTGCTAGAGTACATTTTCCTTGTACGAAATGCAAAGAAATGGATGAAGTCGAAGAAAATGTACTTTTTGATAGTCTTGATATGAAAAATCTTGTGCTAACTTCAACGACATCAGATATGAGCGGGAAAAAATTTGAATTTTTCAAAACGTATAATTTGGATTAAATAAAACAAATCGAGCCGCAAATATTTTTTCCTAGTTTATATTATCAGTACATATAGCATACAGATTCATATAAAAATATAAAAAAAATTACAAGCGCGAGGTCCATTGCCTTTTAGTTGAATTTGCTTAGCTTTCTCGTTTCTCACTAACAAATAATGGTTGCAAAAAGTTGTCGTTTCTATTCTAGTTCTTTACGTTGCATCAGTCTCCGTCAGACTAGTTTAGTTCCCGTGAGATGAAAGCTCACAGACTTGCCCGTGAGGATATTGGCGCCAAAGAAGCCTGAAAGTCTGTGAAACCTCATACAAAGAATCACTGCTTCACTATCATCACGGGTTATAGGTGTTTCAAAATTTTGAAGGATAGTTCCAGGAAGTTTTTTGAAGGTCATCAAAATCTATCTAGAACTCCGAAAGGTATGGTAAAATTGCGACTTTGAGAGTGGCGAAAAAAGAGAAGAACTCAGTTGAGTTTTTTGGCTTAGAAATATTGCCTCATAGACAATTTCATACCAATTTCGTTATCATTTATAGCTACGCTAACGGATCCTGATACTATTCTGATTTTACATCTTCTATCAACAAAAAAATCTCCCCTCTTAAGAACTTAAGTCTTCAAAGAGTTAATGTTGTACCAATTCAACACGATTCTGCTAAAGAATAGCAAATAAAAGAAGAATCATAACTAATGACATTATTCTTCTTTGTAAATAATAAATTCTCATTTTATACACTTTTCAAATTAAAAATCTCGTAAATAGACCGCCTTAGAATATACAGCTGCTCTTTTATTTACCACTCATTCCAACACTACATAAACAAAATCCACTCATTCATATGATGCCACAACAAAAAGTACCACAAGAATGAGATAATTATACCGAAACCGAAAATCACATTGTTAACATCCGTGTAATACAAGGAGTAAAAGATAATTCAACACTTTTTCTTTTTCAAGAAATTTGATATTTGTCGAAAATTTTATGAAAAATTAAAAAAAAAATACGAAATTCCAGGTATCGAGTGTATTTCTGAATTAAACGGAACACATTTTTTCCTGTTGGAAAGTTGTCATTAAATTGTATGAATTAGTCCATTTGTTTTGCTGTAGTCTTTTACGGGAAGTTTTAACCTGAATCATACATTTTCATTGCCCATTTTATCAGTAAATTATCGAGTCTGAACACATTTGAACACATAAATACCGAAAGATATTCTATTGTCTTTTACTATTGTCCTATATCTATGGCACTATGCAGTTATGAATGTATTTGGAAATACTATCATGACACGCTTACACACAAATTGTGAAGAGGTTGAAAATAGAACATTTTTAGGCCTTTTCGAAGCAGAAAGGTTGTAGAGGCTAGGAACAGGTCGGGTTTGACCTGACCTGAACAATTCAGGTAAGGTCAGGTTCTTCTTTCAAATGACTTGACCTGATATATCGATGCCCTGACCTGAACTAGGCTGACCTGATGACCTGACTTGAAAAATTCTTATCATTCTGAATGTTTGACCAAAGAATTTGCAAATAGAGAGTTTAAATCGATTAAGAGCAATCTTTGTAAAAACGATGTTTTTCCAGCGATAGTTTTGTTATAAAAATTTGTCAGTTTCGAAAAAGTGCCTAAGTAGCTGTTTACACTCATCGTTCATTAATCTAGTAGTTGAGCTACTTTTTCGTGATTACTTTTTTTTTGTCGAAAAAGTGTCTACAACAATGTTAGATGGTGGAATAAGTACGCAACTGTTCATTAGTTTCGAACTCGTCACCAGGCTGCGTACTTGATAAATTTGATTGACAGTGTAGAAGGCAGCCTGGTGCCGAAAATGAGTCGGTGTAATCGAAACGGCTATCATGAATACTATACGTCATACAAATTTCAAGCCGGCACTAAGCCGCGTGCTTACAAAAGTTTAAGCACGCAGCCTAGTGCCGACTTAACATTTGTATGACGTATAGTATTCATGACAGCCTTTTCGATTATACCAACCCATTTACGGCACTAGGCTGCTTCTACATTGTCAATCGAATTTATGATGATATTTACTTTTATTGTCTACTATTTTCTAGCCGACATCAAGTAAGCAGCCTGGTGCCGAGTTCGAAACTAGTGAACAGTTACGTACTTTTTCCACCATGCAATATTGTTATAGACACCAGGCTGCCCAGTCTGAAATGCAGACCCATCTTCTAGCGAAAGATTTGTTAAAAAAAACTAAGGAATCACAAAAAAGTAACTCCACTACTAAATTAATAAAAGTTGAGAATAAACAACCATTCAGTTACTTTTTTGAAAATGGCACATTAGTTTGATCCAAAACGAGCCATTCCTTTACTACTATAAAATTAATGTTATTATTTGCTATTAGTCGACGATCCAGTGGACACTATTACTGAGTGTAGACTGTGTACATCAGTACACAATGTTGATGGAGATGAAGATAAGAAAAACTTCACATTACAAAAATGAACGGCAACGTAAATTCATAAATACTCGACATTTATATGCAAACTTTATTTCCTCGGGCCAACCAGGTCGGGTCGAAACAGGTTCATATCAAATCTGGTCAGGTAACAGCTTACAAAATCAGGTTCAGGTCAACTCAGGTTTCAGGTTTTTCAGGTCAGGTCACAGGTTGACCTGACCTGTTCCGAGCGTTATGTAGTAGATGCGGTAGAAAACGTACTAAAGACCACTGTAGACCATGACACAATGAGTCTTGAAGTTCAAGGTAGGGTTCTAGGCTAGTCCTAAGTTTGGTCGAGATCCTAAAAAACAAGTTTTGAATCATTTTTTTTTTTTGGAATTTTAAAAAAATTTTCAATTTCCACGATTAGTTTGAATTAGAGATGAGCGAGTTGCCCGAAACTTCGAAAAACCCGACCCGAACCCGAACCCGAATTGTTTTTTTCGGGTTCATGGGTTTCGGGTTTCGAAAATTTTAATCGGGCCGGGTTTGGAAACAGTTCGGGTTTCGAAAAATTTTATCGGGCCCCAATCATTTATTGACTTTTTATATTTTACAAAACTCGTCTAAATTTTATCATCTTACATTACACGAATTTTGTTTTAGTCTAAGTTCCGTGAAGAATGCAGACGTCGGGCCTTGAAATAATTTTTGTTTCGAAGTAATTTGGGTTGTGAGTTTCGAAAAACTTGAGTGTCTGGTTCGGTCTGGGTCGGGTTTTGAAACGTTTCGGGTTTCGGGTTTCGAAAATTTTCGGGTCGGGCTCGGTCCGGATCGGGTTTTGAAACAATTCGGGTTTCGGGTTTCGAAAAATTTTATCGGGTCGGGTTCGGTTCGGGTTGGGGTTCGAAAAATGGTCGAGCTGCTCATCTCTAGTTTGAATATAAAAAAAAACTGAAAATAAAGTTGTAGAGGCAATTGAGACGCACCTGAGATGCTGTTGGTCGATTTTTTTAACCCGAGTACCTTAGGTGCCTCAGACCACTTGTCATGCAGTGTCTCACTCCATTTAATATTACCCTAAAAAATTCCATACACTAAATTCAATCAATTTTTTAAGGTTTTCATATAACACATGAAGAGTGAAACGTGTAGGCTTTATATTGAATTCGTTCGGGTCCAACGTGTTCTAATGCTTTTTGTGCGTATTGAGTGCATCATAAATTCATTAAAAAAATTCATGTATTCATGGTATTAATCCAATCGCGAAAAAGTGATTTAAAATTACTTGTGTTACCTATTTGTAAACTGTTAGATGTGGCGACTAGGTATCGAAGCACTATATGAAAGTCGAACTTTTATACTGGACTGTACATACCAAACACTTTGAGTAATCTAAAAAACTCTCACAATACATTTACGAAAAATTAATTCGCTCACGTTTTATTGCATACATTAAAATTCTGAGTCTTTCATGTACAGCTTACATTCGCCTTTCGCCCCAATCCATACCTCAAACCACTGAAATATTATTATCCTCTGTGTGAGTTTTATACATCCATCACTTGGAAGTATTCTACCATAATTTAGAAGTGTTAAAGTATGTACTTAGCGAGCCGAGAGAAAAATTGTGTTGTTATTCTGAACATGTCGTTTAAAATTTACATGACTACTAGAGGAAGGACGAAAGAAATGTTACTGTAGATGTTGGAAATTGTTACATGATAAGTCAATATGTACATATCATAGAGGTGCTTTTTTAAAGCGAGAAATTTCTTTTTCCATATTCCATATTCGGAAGCATGGTGAGGAAAATTACCTCGGTCGTTATAAACATTGTGTTATGTCTAGCTAACTATAGAGATTGCTTTGATTTAATGCTTTATTGTTTTTTTTTTTTTTGTTACAGAATGTGATGTATATTTTGCTATTTGAAGTGTAGATTTTTGGTTTTGTTTCAATGCTTTTTAACGATTTTGTCACCTTCAGTAATAAAACCTTTCTTGTCGTATACAAAATGATAAATTACAAAAAAAAAAAAACATTAACTCCGTGATTTTGAGATTAAAAAACTGAACAAGGGGTTGCATGCAACGCTTTTTTTAGCAATTTTAAAGGATGCTTTAACATGATACACAGTGTGCTTTAAGTGATTAAAGTGGAAATTATGTCTTTTCACACATTTCGCGGTTTTAAAAGTAAGGCTTGGGATGGGTTGGCTTATTTAGTCCTTGGGTCAGGACAAATTTGAAGGAACCGGTTCTGACCTCGATCTCAGTTGACTAAGACCTACTTACTTACTTAACCGGCTTTACAACCCATTAAGGGTCTTGGCCTTCTGCAACATGCTTCTCCAACCGGACCTATCCGCAGTCAATTTTCGAGGAGTTGACTAATAATAATCCGCCGTTACAACTCGTCCGGGTCAAAGGCCAGATCCGCAACTGTTTTGTGAGCTTTCGCTCACAGATTCTCTTAGAGATCCTTTCCTTATCGACGTTTTTACTGTGTCAGTGGTAAATTTCACACAAACCTAGTGCCATCCATGATGTACTAGGGCGGAAACTAGTAGGGCTTGGAATGCCGGTTTGCCCTATCAATGTGTAGCTAGCATTTTACCATTAGGATTTCTTCTGGTGCTAGTTATATCTCCGTCCAAAGTCAGACTCAGATATTTGTACACAGAATCATGGAATATGGGTGACGTCATATTTGTCATTCTTCTGTATACGATTCGTGAGCCTGGGAACATTACTTTCATGAAGAAAAATCCTTTGCAGAATTTGTCCCCACCAGGGTTGAACCCGGATATTCTCGGTGGAAAGCCAGTACGTTACCACTGAGCTAACCCGTTCCTTAAGACTAATATCACTATGCCAAGTTAATTTAAGACCACCTAAGTAACACGTATTTTAGAAGTCACGTTATCGATTTGAAATCAGACATGTCTAGTGCTGGGTTTTTCAAATTTTTACATTATTTCCTTATGGCTGTAGTGGCCGCAACTGCGTCACTCCATAAATAAATATTGTTCGCGCATTAATCTTTAGATAATGTTCAATTATGCAAACGACGATCATTCCATCGTCGACTAGCAACATAAGAACATCACAATATCAATAAAGATCTAAAACAGTAACTGTGACTTTAACTTCGGCATTGGTGACCCCGACGTGACCAATGTAGAAGTTAAACTCACACTTACTTCTACAATGGCCTTCGGTAAGTCTGTCATAAGGTTGGTTCCATTTCCTAACCCTAAGATCTCTTGCTAAACCCCCTTGCTATCCCTTAGGTCGCCACTACCACAAAAAATTGAAAAAAACGTTAGGGTTGAATTTAGGAGCGACCACGTACCCTATAGGACAGATGCAGGTGGTAAAAACTGTTGTGACGTACATGGTAGCCCCTTCACCTTCATTTATCTGAATAATCTAACTTCGACACCGTAAAATAGTTACATCCAAAATGAAAATAAATTAACTAATCATTGTCCTCCTAACATGGAAATGGTACTTTTTCGTTCCGTGTACCTAACATTCTCAACTTACGTAACTGTGAAAACCTTAAACTCTTATTTTTACCTTATATTAACGGAAAAGAGAGTGAGAACAGAACAAAGCATGGTATAAAAAAGTACCTAAATATCCGAGCCATTATTTCGAAGAAAAAATATACTCAAATGAAGACATTATTCAGAACAAAGACCTGAAATTCCTTGGCACAATACAAAACCTTCGTTCAATGGCATAGAAAATATAAAAGTTAATTAAATTTAGATTTAATTTATACAAACCCTTCAATTATGCGACTGTATTATTTAATAGGAATTATTCAGCATTCAGCATATATACGACTTGATATAGCGTACTTAAGTGTTGAAAAATGTTGAAAAATTCACAGAGATTTATTTTGGTACCATAAACAGTAGGGGTGTTCAAAAAATCGATGTGGTGGAATATTTAGGTCACCGGCCAGAAAAAGAAACTCTTAAAGAGTGAGCTCAGCTCGATTACCGGGAACATTTGTGTCATTTATTATCTAAATAAAACTAAATTTTCAGTGTTTTTAGGACGTTCACAAATTATTCCTCTTTGTTTTGTGCCTCTCCGGTGGGGACCTGAGTAATTCGAAAGTGTAGGTCTCTCACGCAGTGGAGATTTACTATAATGTACCGGTGAAAGGATTATATTTCCATACGATTTGGCACACCCCTAATAAACAAACGACGGTATTTTATTTTACACGCATTTTCTTCTAATTAAACTCAAACAAAACGTTTAAGACGAAGGTGAAAGTGAATTTATGGCTTTAAAGATGTTCAAAAACATTAAATTACTTCTAGTATATAAACCAAAACAAACGAATTATAGCAAACTAAATAAAAATATACGACAATAATACAGTGTCGCTTTAGACAATTATAAAATTTCTTATGCAATTAAGCACCCCTTTTAGCGAGTGCCGGAAAATTGATGAAAATAAAACTATTTTTCATTAAATTCTTCTTGGTGCACCATCCAACACAGTCATATTAAATAAACCCGTTTACACTTAACTTCTACTCCGTCGCATCTTTCGTCTACATATTTCTCTATTAATGTAAGTACGTATGTATGTAAAGTTACCTATCGTCGTCGTCGCGTCAACTTAGGTATTTTAAGGAAAATGCACGTATTACGTTGACTTGTGTTGCTGTGCTGGTACATACAATATAGACACGCAAAGGAGCTACTTGGCTGGTAACAGAATTTCCATGTTAGACATCCTTCTGTTCGCTCATTTAACTTAAAATATAAGTGAGAGAAGAGGTTTTTACAATGTAAAATAACAAATTAACTTGACAGCGATGGTACTTCTTTGGAATGTAATTCTTTTGATGAAAATCTTTATTACCCATCCCGTGTTGGCGAAAGTTGAAAAAAAAATTTTTTTACTAGATGATAAAGAAAAGGTAATAAAATTATAATAAAATGGGAAGAATGTCAAGCAAATGATGTGAACCATCACTAGGAAAATAAAGTCAGCGTCGTCAGTATTTGATTTTGAATGAAAATAATTGTTCAAAGTCCCCGTCGTTTTATTGAATAGAATCAATAAATATTTGAGCACATACACAATTTACGCTAGTTTGTTCTGCGCAATCCACATAAACTAGGTGGACTCACTAACACCGTATTTTAGATTTCGTCTTAGCTTCGATTTGTGTTAAAGACTGACAGTCTATGCTTGATATGTCATTGGTCAACGCTTGCGAGTTATCATTATGTGATAATTAATTACAATTTTGGTTCATTTATTTTAGGAGAAATAACAGACGAACATGAATTTGACACGGTTGAGTACACCTAAAAAAAGGCAAACTTGAGACTTCTACATTTGTACGTTTGACTTGTACATTTGTACGTTTCACCCGTACGTAGTGTCGCTTAAACCATTGGTTTAGCTGAGCGTACATTGTACTGTACATTTGTACAATGTACAATCTATTTTGAACGCTTTGGCTGTACATTGTACGTGTAGAAAGTACATTGTACATGTAGAAAGTACATTGTACATGTAGAACGTACATTGTACATGTAGAACGTACATTGTACATGCAGAACGTACATTGTACATGCAGAACGTACATTGTACATGTAGAACGTACATTGTACATATAGAACGTAGATCTGCAATCTGTTCTTGAGCACTTCAGCTGTGCATGTAGAACGTACATTGTATTTTCACATAATTTTAATGCCAAAAATCTTTTTTATACGACTTCAATGTTAGTTATTACAATTCCTTATTTTCCTCGCCGTTATTCATCATATTCATATTAAGTTCACCGTATTTCGTTGACAAAAATTCATTGACATAATCTCGGTTCGAGCCCACGATACCTGCACATCCCGTCCTCGTCTTGTCCATTGAGCTAACTTTACAGGAGGTATTTCGATATTTTGTTACTACAATATACCGCTCACTTGTACAAAGTGCAACTCACTTGTACAATGTACAACTCACTTGTCCGTCATACAATGGATTTACACATTGTACGTGCCATTTGTAAATAAAAATCCCGTTGCACATTGTATATATCACTTGTACATACATCACGTAAATAAATCAGTTGTACATTTTACATGTCACTCGTTCATCACGTGAATACGTCCATTGTACATACTACTTGTCACATGGAAAAAAAATGGCATGAATAAGTATACCAATTTGTGTGATTTGTGAATCATTAACTGAAATACATTCAAAAAACTTTTTCATTATACAATGGATGTGTACCAGGGGAGTGACAGTCTTTTGTTTTGATCTTTACAAGTAGTATTCAACGCATGGACATAACAGTCTTTTGTTTCGATCTTTGCAAGTAATATTCAACGTGAAGTAAGCTGCAGTTGCAAAAAAATCAGCTGATTTTTGAACTTTTCAATGAAGTCAGCTGATTTTGGTAAATTTATTTATGTAGTCAGCTGATTTTTTTGCAAAGAAGTTAGTTTCAGTCGCAATTGCATCTAATTTCACGTCGAGTATTACTTGTAAATATCAAAACAAAGACTGTCAGGCCCCTGCAGGTACATGACAGTCTTTTGTTTTAAGACCGTGTCAGATATTTTGACAGTTCTATGCTTTGCGATGTTTTTTCATTGCATATTTCTAAGGCAATGATCATTGATTTTAAATTCCAAAAAATCTACTGTTTGCATAACACATCCTTTTATAGATTCTATGAATCAGAATATATAATTATTGAGTCTTAGTGTCAAAATTTGATCTGAAAAAATATCGCATTGTATTATGCAGCCGAGTACTTTGCGATGTTTTTTCAGACCAAATTTTGACACTAAGACTCAATTATTATATATTATGATTCAGAGAATCTATAAAGGGATGTGTTATGCAAACAGTAGATGTTTCGGAATTTAAAATTGATGTGATCACTGCCTTAGAAATATGCAATGAAAAAACATCGCAAAACATAGAACTGTCAAAATATCTGACACGCTCTTAATCTTTGCAGCTAACACTCAATGATGTCAGCTAATTTTGGTACATTTATGAATGAAATCAGCTGATTTTGTTGCACCTACAGCTAACTCAGGGGCGTGACAGTCTTTTGTTTTGATATTTGCAAGCAATATTTAACGTGAAATTAGCTGCAGTTGCAACCAAAACTAACTTCATTGCAACAAAATCAGCTGATTCCATTCATAAATTTACCAAAATCAGTTGACTTCATTGAAAAGTTAAAAAATCAGCTGATTTTTTTTGCAACTGCAGCTAACTTCAAGTTGAATATTAGTTGCAAAGATTAAAACAAAAGACTGTCACGCACCTGAGTTGACTTCACGTCGAGTATTACTTGCAAATATCAAAACAAAAGTCTGTCACGCCCCTGAGTTAGCTGCAGTTGCAACAAAATCAGCTGATTCAACCTGATGTTAGCTGCAGTTGCGACCGAAACTAACTTCGTTGCAAACAAAATCAGTTTATTTCATTCATAAATTCACCAAAATCAGCTGAATTCATTGAAATGTTCTAAAACCAGCTGATTTTCTCTCAATGATGTTAGCCGAGGTCGCAACTGCAGCTAACTTCACGTTGAATATTACTTGGAAAGATCAAAACAAAGGACTGTCACGTCCCTGATGTTTACATTGTACATGTCACTTGAAAAAAATGATGTTGTACATTGTGAGTATCACTTGTTCATAATGTATGTACAATGTACATGCCACTTGTACATGGTGTCGCTTAAACCATTGTTTTAGCTGGACGTACATTGTACAAGAGAATCGTTCATTAAACAAGTACAACGTACATTCTACATGTTGTCTGTACATTATACATTACAATTGTACACGAAGTACGTCTTAGACGTAAAACGTTCGTAAAAATGTACTGGAGAGTTTTGCATGCCAAATTCCATTTTTTTGGGTGTACGAATGTCTGGTGTTGCTGTGAAAGAAACTGTAACTTGGGTTGGTATTAATGAAATCGGTAAAACTGTGAGGAAGCAGTTTGTAGTTTAAATGTCCATTAGAGATGGACAAGCTACTGAATTCAACTACAGAGTCAAGTTAGCCGGAAAAAGGACTACGCAATGTAAAGGGTCTGGCAAGTCAGCTCGAACGTATTCAAGAAGAAGGATTTAAGCAACACCACAAAATTAGCTATTCAATGTTCAATCTTCAGACCAATGATTTTGCAGCCTCGAAGGAGAAGAATTTTAAAAGCAGATTGTATGATGTAGATTTGCTGGGTCGAATTTCCAAGCCATTAAGCATTCCTACAACTTACGGAGACTCACCGATTCTCATTTAACATCTCGTAAGACCCGGACCTACAACCTAGTAACAAATAATTACATTTCAATACAATGAAGTAGCAATGGAATCAATTTCTCAAATCGCCAACAAAATGGTCTTTAAACGTTCAAATACATTCTTTGAACCTTTTCTACATGCGACTTTTATCCTCTCACATGCATCAACTCCCAATAATCGCATGTCAAAATGTTTATATAAATTTATTCGATTACATGTAGGTGAAAAAAGGTGGAGGATGTGTATAATACAGCTGAAATATTTGCTCGTTTCAACGAGCAAGTTTGCATACGTTGAACATGTTCGACGAGAAATGGTTTGTGGTATATCGTAAAATCTAAAAAAATATCAAGAAACAGGTAAAATTTCAAAAAAAAAAATCTTTTCTGTTTTGCTGTGACTATTTCCAGTGGAAGCACTTTTACATGTTCTATTTCAATAAGTATCTGGATTGAGTTTAAAGAAAACTCAACAACAAATCCATTGTATATTTATTGCCCATATAATTCGACGACAATACGTGTGACATGTGTACGGAATAAGTATTTTATCCAGGATTTCGTTTGTATGCTTTGGGAAATAGTTGAATACACGTATTAAATGATTGATATATTCATTTAGATTTTATGTCTTGTTATTTGATATCTTAGTATTATTATTATTAGAACTTACCCTCTGGTTTACCTGAAATTTCAAAATACAAAATGTGGGAAGGTGAGAGGGTAAACAATTAAACGTTTAACTGTTCATTATATTATAGTGTTCAGTGTTTCTTTAACAGGGATATTGATATGAGATATATAATTATGATTATAGTGGACAATATGTGGCACATTCTCTAAATCAAATTTTGTGGGACTTCCAGCTGTTTCGGCAAGTAAATCTTTCAGCTTATAATAATGTTGTTACATGAAATTGATAAAGATAAATTTTCATATTTCCGAAACATCTCCAATCCCGAGCACTTTTCACCAATAGATAATTTAAAGATCAGTACACACATCGGAAAGTGCTGGTAAAATGTTGGCAAAATAAATATTTCTGCTTAAAGTTTACCAACAATCCTACCAACACGATAAAAACAGTCAGATTTAAATTACTACACTGAAAAAATGAAAATTTTACTAAACTTCGGGTATGTAAGTTAAATTCTCGGTATTTATAGTTCACATATCTCATAAGTTGGAACGTGTGGAACGCATTTCAAATTTTCATTTTCATCATACGTTACAGCATGGTTCAGTGGTGATGGCACTGTACTGTCAATGAGAAGACCCGGGTTCAATCACCAGTGTGGACAATAATAGGAATTTTTCTCTATACAAATCGAACATTGTACAACGTCACTAAGTCCACATAAGCTTTATAAATTGGGTAGTTGCTGTAGAGCATCGAAAAGTATCAGAAAAATGTTCATATGTGATGTCACAAGGATATGACGTCACTGTATACACACGAAGCAGGCAATGCATGTCAACGGCAACTTACATCAACACCACCATAATAAACGTTCTGCACTTATGCGGAACGAAACAGAACGCACCAAGGATGCGTTGAATTTCTAATGTAAAATTAACTTTTTTTTAAAGAAGTGAATGCATCCAGAACGGAATGTCTGATCGGGACAAAGGGATGTTGATGGGAAAAAAACATTTGAACATCCCCACTAATCCCTCACAGATGGTGCTGTACTGGACATACAACACATTCGAAAAAATATGGCAGCACAAAGAACAATGTCTGAACGGTGGATGGCCATTAGACAAAATATGTAGATCGCACAAAATGAACATTCTACTCCTACTATTTGCGCTTCTACTATACATAACAGATAGTGCCTACCACCCCCATTACTTTCGCTCAACAGCTGAGAGAAATTCATACAGTTTCTCTCTCAAAATTGACTTTCTAAGATTAGTATGTGTTTCTAGGCAGGAGACAAGTGATAAACAGAGCAGCATAAAAAGCCTAACTTTTGTCTGCATAAAGATCTACATTTCCTTGAGCTATTTATACCTCCACTTTCAATTCTTCTAACCTCGGATGTTGTCTCATTTAATACATTTATGCCTCTTGTGAAACGATCAATAGAGCACTGGCTTATTATGTGATCCATGGTCTGAAGTTGACCACACTGACATAATGATGATTCAACAAACCCCCATCAGTACATTAGGAACACGCAACACCCCTGTCCTGTTCTGAAGCGACTTAACCTCACTCACAGCTTCCTTGGTAAATTGTAGCCCTTCACCTCCGCTTTTGCTTGTTTTCGACTCATGTTTCCAGCCACGATTCCCTCCATATAGTTTTTAAGTCAGACAGATCATTTCTTTCGCGATAAAATAGCCAGAAAGGGTGTCTAGACGGTAACTTGGTCGTAGTAGGAGCAGACTGTATGTCTTTAGAGATCGGCAATTCCATGTCTAATTCTATTTTGGTGCACACTTTGAGGGCTTCTTCCTGTCTTTGGATGAGGGGGGTGCGATGTTGCTCAGGACGTAAAGCCACTCTACTTCTGATGGGTTAACCACACCACAGACGTTTCGAAGTGCATTGTTTATCTGAGTGTCCACTTTCTTTACATGCGCTCTACTCCTCCAGACTGGGGAACACTAACATGACCGTAGCCTAGGTTGTGATTCTCAGAGTTTTAGCTGAACATCCCCAAGTTGACCCTCCTAATTTTTGTATAAGGTTAATACGTGTTTTTAATTTAGTCTTTAGACGCTCACAGTTTGACCTATGAGTAAGACTACGGTCTAAGGGGATGCCCAGGTACATATGATTTGCTTTATATTCTACCGTTTCTCCATTTAATTTTAGTTCGAGCTTTCGGTTTGCCTGTCGATTATTTAGGTGAAAGAGACAGTGCACTGTTTGACCGATATTCGGCTTCATCCTCCAATCCTTGTAGTATTGAGACAACAATTCCAAGTCTTCTGTTAACGTGAACTGCAGATCCTGGAAGAATTCCGATTGGCAGGCCAGTGCACTATCATTTGCGTATACGAATTTCCTTGACCTCGTCGCTGACAAGTCCATAGTGTAGGCGCAATACAAAAAACCCGCCAAGACTGTTTCTTGAGGGAGCCCATTATTTAGCACTCACTTACGGCTTGTCTTTCCTTCCAATTCATGTTCATAGAGTTAGCGTTTTTCGACACGGAATGATTTCCATACTGTATCATATGCTGCAGATAAGTCTAAGAACACCGCTGCAATTTTCAACCCCCTCTGAAAACCTAGCTCAATTTGGTTCATGAGCGCCAGGGCCTGGTCGCAGCAATTTCGCCCTTTCCTGTATGCTGCTTGCTCCTTTGGAATTTTTGCATCGATGACTTCTTTTATCCTTGTCAGCATAACTGTATCGAAGAGCTTATAGCAGCAACTCAATAGTGAGATTGTCTGTGCTTTAATATGACTTTAAATTTTGTGTGATACAGTGACGTTCATGTCTGACTGTAATATCGCGTAGAGATACATAATAAACACGTCAACACAGTAGTCAGTGTATCAGTTGACTGTATTTATTTGACATTCATAGTAAAAAATATATCTCGATAATGAAAGGGTCTTGTCTCGATGTGTGATATGTAAAAGTAGTCTCGAAATACTACCTTCCCACATGCCTCAAGAAGTATATGCAAGAGTGCGGATACTGGAGAAAAGAATAGAAATTTGTTTATATTTTCATATGAGTCTGTATGCCATATGTACTGATAATATGAACGAGGCAAACATATTTGCGGTCTAATTTTTTTTATTTAATTGAAATTATACGTTTTGAAAAATTCAAATTTTTTCCCGCTCATATCTGTGGAATATTGCTTGCTGTCAGTTCACCTCAGGGGCGTGACAGTCTTTTGTTTTGATATGTTTTGATAGCTAACTTCACGTTAAATATTAGTTGCAAAGATTAAAACAAAAGACTGTCACGCACCTTTCACCCCTATAGACTTTTATGGAATTTATCGCATTAGGTTGGTACCAACGCTGTAAGTGAATATTCTCGCGAATTATTCGAATGTATAAATTTCAATTTGAATTTAAAAAAAATATAAACATTTTCAAGATATGTCACACAACGATTTTTATCTCAAAAAAACTTATTTTGTCGAAATAAAATGAAAATCAGGCAGAGCGGTCAATTGGGGAAATACGAACGAGCTTTTTGCCCTAGAATTTTCCAAAATATTACTTTAAAATCGGCCTAAATGAAGCAGCGATTACTTTTCAGTGAAAAATGGTAACTCATTATACAAGTTACGGAAAGTAGTTGTTTGTGTTGACAGACGGAAACAGTCGATTTGGAATGTGTTGCATGCAACCTTATGTGCCGAAAACTCTCTTTAACCATCACAACTTTTATTATAACTTTTTCAGAGGATTGATATGTAATATCGTCTAGGCGTTGTTTTTTCATGTAAAGTGCTTCTTGTGAAAATCCTCGCAATACCTAAGGATTGTATCACACTATCTCTTTTCATATATTTATATAATTAAAACAAATTCATGCGAAACTCAATTATTAAATGTTTCAACCACAGAAATTGAATTTTTTAATTAAAAAATGAAAAAAAAAGAGTACAAAAAAGTGTATACGTTCAGTGGCACCGCGATATTTTCAAAAAAAAAATTCATTGCGAAAATATTTTCTACAAATCTGATAAAGAATAAAAAGAATTTTCCATTACTTTTTAATTTACCCCCTACCTGAGGTTACATTTTCAAACTTGTATGATTTTGTTTCTGCATACTATTAGTTTCGAAACGATGAAATGCAGAACTGTACGGAAATATTAGTGATAATTAACGACACGACGATTGCTTTGAATGCATTCGAGTTGCAATCATATAATAGAATTTCATTGCAAATACGAAGAAAAATCATATTTCGTGGCTGAGGACAGGGCCCAATTTTCAATTTGAATTTCTCATGATTTTTAATGTATCATTTCATCGAAATGCGTGCATTGGTGAATTAGGCTCTCTTTGAATCGGGACCTTGATCGCTCTTTTATTTGACAGTTCTTAAAATTAATAAAACCAACAATTTATGGGCCCGGAATCTATTTCTTCTAAAATCAATTTGAAGGAATTCAACGAGTTGGAATGAAACCGAACATGAGAAATTCGATAACAAAGGATTTTACCAGAAACGTGCGAGACCCGGCTAAAATCTAATTTTATTAATTAGACTTGAAAACTGATTTCAGAATTAAATAAAGTTGAGGAGGTATAGCATGGAATATTTTAAAATTATATTCGACAAAATCATATTTTTGATGTAAAAATAATGTAAGTTTTGATAGGAAAAATGATAGAAATTTCATGTATAAATATGTAAACTTTATGTAGATCATGTAAAAAAGATGTACAAAAGATGGATAATTAATGTAACAATGATGGATTTTGGTACATTATTTTTCCATAATTTGTATGGTCAAAATGTGAGAAAATTTTCGTTTTGGTACTTTTGCAAATTGGAAAAGCATTTACATCATTTTAACACGATTTTTCCATTACTTGCATAAATTTTACATTATTTTCACATTAATGGAAAATTTATTGATAAATAATGTAAAATGTAAGTAAATCATGTAAAAATGATGTAAAAAAGGCGGAAAAACAATGTATTTAAGTAAACAAATTACACATTTTATATCACGTTAAAAATGATGATATGAATAAATAAGGATAAGGATCATATGAGAGTTATGGCGCTTGTGCTTTTGTCGAAGCATTCTCTCATTGATATGCAGAAAAGTAAAGTGTCAACAAGAAACAAGACTCGATGTTTTGATAGTTGAATAAAAAACTTGAAAAATGTAACGAAAAACAAAAACAGTCCAAGTCACGTCGTATTTACCATAAAATTCGTAAGGCAAAATTTGATCTCGCTAGTTTAGCTAGTAGTATTCGCGATTCTCTTTGACAATAGATGGCATTATGCAAGTATGCTCGAACTATCACATTCTATTGTTCTTTGACAGCTGAAGATGATTTGATCAAGTTTACTATACACAACTATATGTGAATTTGGTGTCACTTTCTTCGTTTAGAATCACAAATACACTATTTTCCATCTTTTGTACATCATTTGAACATGATTTACATAAATTTTACATTATTTTTAATCTTTAAATTTTCCATTAATGTAAAAATAATATAAAATTTGTGTAAATAATGGAAAAATGATGTAAATGCTTTTCCAAATTGGAATATTAATATGATGGAAAAATAATGTAGCAAATTCCATCATTGCTACATTAATTATCCATCTTTTTTACATGATCTAAATAAATTTTACATGATTATTCATATACTTTTCATCATTTTTCCACAATACATAGACTTTACATCATTTTTACATCAAAAATATAGTTTTGTTGGATATAATTTTGAAATATACCCGTACAGCGCAGTGGTTGTATAAGTCATTTGGTCTATCTCTGAACTATGTTTACTGATATGAAGGGGATGGAAAGTTGAAAGGCTTAGCTTATGTTTCTGGATCCGGTTCAATAATCACCCGGAAAACTCACTTTAATTTCTATCTCGAGTTTTGTAACATACTTTCATGCTTTCGACCGCTAAACCATTTTACTTGTCCCCTCTAGGGTTCATATAGGCCACATTCGACCCTAGGTAATATTTCGTTTTTTAGGTGGTTCTCAATTCTTGCAAAATTTACATATTTAGACCCGTACGAAGAACACGGTGCTTCGAAAAGGGGTCTATTGCGTTTACCACGACGTTTGTAACTAGTCGAATTTCGACCCGGGAGTAGGGGGGGAACATCGATCCTGGTGCTTAGATGACGAATCAACAATAAAAAAAAGTCCGTCCGTCCGTCCGTTCGAAAGACTTGGGCATAGCCGACAATTTATAGAAGAAACTTTTTTGAATTTGAAGTGCTTGGATTTATCTACGGCACTAAAAACGAGTCTCTGCTAGGGCTCTATGTGTTTTTGTACATAACTCGAGTAAATCTTTTCCGATTTTCAAAATTTTTTTTTGTTTGAAAGATCTAGGCATGACCAACAATTTATAGAAGAGACTTTTGCCTGTCCTTAGGGCTCAAGTGGGCCTCTTGTCGGTCCTAAGGTCGGCCCTAACCAAAAAAATTTTTTTTGCTATGTTGCAGAGTATGGAAGTATGTGTCCGAGGCCTCTACTTAGGGCACTAGATCAGTCCTAGCCCAAAAAATGGTTTTTTGCTATGTTGTAGAGAAAATCGAAGAGAACATTTTTCTCTATTTGGGGTTTTTTCAATATTGCCCTATCGGCAATTTCCAATTCAACTTATAGTGGACATAATTTCATACACTTAAGGGGTTAGGCCAATATTTACTTAAATACGTTCGAGTCTTTTCGTAACATCAACTCTTCTTCCAAAACAAGTGCTAAGAAATATTGTCAAGCAAAAGGACCAAATCTAGAGAAAATTTCCAAAATTATGCTTTCGATTTGGGTGAAGCATGAAACATTATATGAATAAAACTTTCTGACTTTTTTCTGTTACAAAATATGCCCTGCTTTGAATATTAAAAATGGACGGATCAAACATAGCACAAGAGTGTGATCTAAGTGAGATGGTTTTACTATACGTGCTTTTCATTTCGTCGCAAACTTAATTTCTTTCGGAATATATCTTGGCCTCAACAACGTAATGTTGCAATGAAATTTCATGTATACAAACTCCAATACATTAAAAAAAAAAAAAAGAAAGCGTGAGTTGTGTGAAAATCGTGGATTACATAATTTGAACCACCGCCTGAATGTATACGCGTATATAGAGCAAACTTTCGTAACATGTAAGCACATTATGTTAGGCAATTTGCATTTGAATTAATTGAGAAAAAATACCTTATTGAAGAGGTAATTTATTTTTTTCCTTACAAATGCTCCATGCATACAACTCAGAAGTAATTTGAATTTAATCTAGTCGTGGAGAATTCTATGTCATAAGAGAACATAAGTTTATTTGCATCAACACCTTGAAAAAATGTTGGCGTTGATGCGAATTGAGCTAGGTTTTCTGCACATTGAGGATTTAAGTGCTGCGTATTTATATTCAAATATGAATTTGAACTCACCGTATGATGCATACACTATGCAAGTGGGGTGGCATGAATGGATACAGGATTTGAAAATTGTTTTATGCGACTTATGGTATATGGAAAGAATTTGAAATATGTGAATAATGTCGGATTAACATATGTGGCTTATATAAAAAGGTTGGAGTAGCTGGGATTCTTTTTTTCTTATGTTAATGAAGTGAAAAGTACAGTTTTATAAGAAATTTTCCCGTTCAAACTATAATTAATTAGAATATTGTGCAGTGCAGCTGCATACAAAACAGAAATTTGCGGTGAGTTAGTGCAATCTATTATAATGCTGTTATATAGGGAGTGCCTTTGCGAGGTAAAACACAAGTATATTGAAAAGAAAGAAATTCCCAATTCAATTGCGATGTTTAATTCGTAGAATTTTGAAGAGACTTCATAGTTGGTTCCATCAACGAAATCTCTGAATCACTTCAATTAGATCCTAGTGTTTTAATGCAGTGCAGCACTACGGAGACATGGAATCTCATAAGCTTTATTATTATTTCGTATGGTATTAAGTTAACATCGTTTACAATATAACATCATCACATAAGATTGAATTTCAAAGAAGTTAGTTCCTTTACGTCAATGAGATTAAACAAGAAACATAAAACATAAATAAAATTGCACGAAAAGCCAATTCAGTATTGCTGTCACAGATTCTCGTTATAGGTTTATGTCCATTAGTTGTAGCCATTGCACAGTGTTTGGTGTGATTTAGCCCACCAGCGAATTTCCTCGATAGGCATTCGTTCACAAGTGATTTATAGTCTGTGCTACATTGGAACAGTCACAGTTTGGTGTGTTGTTTGGGTTCCATTTGTGGAGCATATACCCACAGCGACCATGACCCGTTCTGATTCTATTTAGCTGACACCAGGATTCCCTCCATTTCTCCTTTGCATCGAAACCGTAATGTTGTGCGTTTCTGAAGAAAGACTCTGTCCCAATAGGTTTCCTTGACTTCAGCCTTGGAACGAGAGGAGCGGACATGAAGTCTTGATGAATTGGGAGTGTTTCATTGCCCACAATTTTCATCCATTCTCTGGCTAGAGCGGCTTCGCGACGAATATCAGATGACGTGATGTTTGCTAGCACAGAATGCCACGGCAGCGGGATCGATTTCAGCGTTCCGGTTACAACACGTAGACTGGCATTTATTTGTGTATCCACTTTGTTCGTGTGTGAACTTCTTAGCCAGACCGGACAGCAATATTCGGCAGTTGAGTATACCAATGATAGCGTGGCTGTGCGGAGTGTGTTTGCATCGCATCCCCAAATTGACCCAAGCGAGCTTTTGAACGATATTGTTCCTGGATTTCAATTTTTGGGCAACTTTTTCCACATGTGGTTTATGTGAGAGATATTTGTTAGGGTTCTGTCCATGGTATAGCCGAGGTACTTTGGGTTCGGGTTGAACTTGACTTTTTCCCCACAAAACGTAGCCTTTAGTTGCGAATGCGCTTCCCTGTTGTTTAAATGGAAGTACCCAACTTCCGTTTTTTCTGGATTCGGGCACAAGCGCCAATCTCAGTGATACCTTTCCAAGATTGCTAGGTCCACGGTTAGTATGGTCTCAATGTATTCCGGCTCTTTGTGTTGAACAGCTTGTACGTTGTCGTCAGCGTAGCCAAATTTCCGAGAAATTGTCTCCGGCATGTCGCTTTTGTACAAGTTGAAGAGAAGAGGTGCTAGGACAGAACCTTGTGGTAGACCATTCTTCAACGTTTTAGTCCTGCTGTTTTGGCCATTCATGAACACTTTAACTCTTTCGCTGGAAAATTTTTTCGCTTTGTACATATTCAAAAATTTGCACTTCACAGTGAGCAATAGCGTGAAAGAAAGCAACATATCTCAGAAACTATGACTCCTACAGATTTTTGTCCTGGTTGTTTTAGAAAGCCCTAGCCGATAGCTTTCCAAAGAGGCCTCACATGGCTCTGTAAGTTGATCCTGGCTGAAACTAGAACGTTTTGAAAAATTTGTTCCAAATCTGGACCAGCAAGAGCTAAAGGGAGCTAAATTCGGAACATGGAATTGCTTCGACAAATTTTAGTAACAAACCGTCTTTCCAGACTGTGTCGTAGGCGGATGAGAGATCCACTAAAGCAGCTCCAGTTTTCAGTTTCCTTTCAAAACCGTTTTCGATAAACGTTGTTAGTGCCAGGATTTGGTCGCAGCAGCTACGTTCCCTTCTCATAAGCTAATACACAACGATCTTAAATATCTGTCACATGCAGCGAGTAATAGAACCAATAGAACTCTATAGGAGGAAGTGCTGTAGAGTGCAACCATTGTATAATAATAATCCGCCGTTTTGTGGATTTATCAGGTTAGGACGTCCGTTTTCGGACTCGAAATACAGATCTATTGATCCTTTGTTTCATCCTGCTCATCATGTAAATCACTTGAACCTCCCAGTTCCCACTAGGAACCTGTTTAAAGAAACAGGTCCTAGTTTTTGGATCTCTGTTGAAACCACACGAGCACCAAGTATTCTGCTTCTCAGAGTATAGTACTTCGGACATTCACTGATTAGGTGTACGCCCGTTTCCTCCTCTAAGCCGCAACTGCAATTTGGATCGTTTCCGATCTTCATCCTCGCCAAGTGCCTGTTCAAGAAACAGTGCCCCGTAATAGCTCATACTGTCCTCCATACATAATCCGCCGTTACAGCCCGTCCGGGTCAGAGGCAAGATCATTTTACTTACTAGTTCCGCAATTTTTTGTTAGTTTTTCCTCTTATGGATTTTCTTCGAGAATCTTTCGTTACCGACGTTTTTACTTATTAGGATTTCTTCTGTTGCTGATTATATATCCGTCTAAAGTTAGACTCAGATATTTGCACACCGAATTCATCGAATATGGGTGAAGTTTCTTCTGTGTACGATTCGTTGCGGCCTAGGGTGCGGGTGTGCCTTTCATACTATACATTGAAGAAAAATCCTATACAGAATTTGTCCCCACCAGGACTGAACCCGGATATTCTCGGTGGAAAGCCAGTACGTTACCACTGAGCTAACCCGTTCCTATTGTATGGTTGTAAAAAACATAATATGCAAATTACATACACAATACAATTGATCTAAACAAAGTATGATTGAGGTAAGTATTTCTTAAACATATTATGTTCATGATTATCATAACATGTTTATTATTATGGTAGCTGCAAACACATTAAAAATTTATTAAATAGTTATTTGTGTATACGTTTTGGACGCCTGAAAAAATTATTCGTGCGAGGTGCAAACTCGATGGAAAATTTTTTACTACCCCTCCCATGCGAAAGTTGATCATTAGATGTCAATACGCCCCCTGCGAAAATGTTCCATTACATCTTAGGTAAATTGATGACCATATTTGACCATAAAACTCCATGCAGAATAGATGTGACAAATAGAATAGATGTTGCAAAAAGATTCGAAGGTTTCTAAGTAAATGTTTCCTTTACTCTTAAGTGTATGAAATTTTTTAAAAAGCCCGAAATTGAAAAAAAATGCACTAGACCAGATCTTAGAACCGACCTAGAGCACCTGATCCATTCTTCAATGAACAAAAAAGTTCGCCTCTTTTTCCTCTACAACACTGCACAAACAACCTCATCATTAAAGGAATATTCACAAAAAACTACCAAATATCGTGTAGGGTCGCGTATCGTGAGCTGGGCCCACATTGAGGACTCTACAGCCTCACTCTACATGGTCACAGGGGTCGTACAAAAATTTGGGTAATCCTTATAAGGACATAAGGACATTTTTTGCTATAAAAGTAAGGACAAACAATGGCCAGTTCTGAAGAGGGAAAGCTCGTTCATTAGGAGAATTCGTTGCTGTATCGTGAAGAGGTTAGTGGAAGCGGCTGAAGATGACTTCAGTTTTCCCTGCTTTTCTTAGGCATGCAATTAATTGATAGATAAAAATAAAGAATTTGATCGCTAAAAAGAAAGAATGGTTACACCCCCGTTTTCTCTTTCACCGCCTACGGGGCGCATATCTCAACTTACTGCGTCCCATTTCGACTCACTTTGGCTCCACGGGGGCTCTGCCGCCAAACCCCCGTGCGACCAATTCTTTATATTTTTCGCGGTCATTTCTTATTTTAGAATTATCAGTTTAAATTCTTCCCCTTTTCACATCGTTAATATAATCCCGAATAAGTACGGCTTGAGTCGCTTGCTAGGTCCGTCCTCACTCATGAGTGAAGATTATTTTACATCGTTGGAATTTTCGAGTTTTTTTCTTGAAGAGAGTTGCAGGTGAATAAGGACAAGTCCGACCCCTGTGGTCGCCGACCTGCTTTTTGTATGGAGCTTTATGGTCAAACATGGCATCTATTCGACTGAGATTTTCTGTACATTTTTTGTAAATTTTTATGTAAAATTCATCGTTCGCATGGGTAGGCAATAAAACATTATAAGTTGGACACTGCTTAATTATTCATTACTTCGGAAACAGCACTGTGAACTCGCAAACTCACTCGTTTATTTGCAGACCTCGCCTTCGGCTCTACATTCGTCAAAGCAACAGTTTCCAAAGCTGTCACATTCTTATCATTGTGTATTCAAGTAATGAATTATTTTCGCAGGGTCCAATGTAATGTACTATAAAATTGTAGTTGTTGTAATGAAAAATCACGTGAATCAAAAGGTGAGACGATGATCATCGTACAGTTTAATTTTTTACTTTTCGTCCCTTGTGATCCAAACAGTTATTTTCTAATTGTATAGCGAAGAAATTTTCTGTTTAACAAAAAATTAGCTGCGTTCACGATGAATAATGTACTTTGCAAAGCTTCGAGATAATTTACATAATCAACACATTTGTCTCAGTCCTTGTAACCATAGCTAAAATCTTAAAAAAAATGTCTTCGAATGCTGATTCACTGATTAAGCGTTTTGTGTGTCAAATGTACCACCCAATTTCCATTTTTTTCGATTCTTTCCACTTCGTTCATTCATTTATTCGATTGGACTAATTTGTATACACAAAATAACAGAGAAGATGAATTATCTCGATTCGAAATCAATATAAACCTCTTTACTATCTACCGCCCACTGAAGTTGGTATATTGTGTATATATGAGATAACTCATACGAAGCACACAGTTACCAGCCTAGCATGAATAATACCTCTACTTGTATATTTTGTAAGCACGTGTTACAGGAAACATTTGTACAAACATAGTCAAATCGAACATTGGATTCAATACAGAGTTGAATCGATAACTTACAAAATTACGCGACTCTACTCTTGTATTTAAATTTCCAAGATTCAAACAATCGGAGTCCAACGGACGTGCAATAAAACATTCATGGTCTGGATAAATGTGAACAAAACAAATGCGTCGAACACCTTTAAAAACAAACCCCATAAATTCCTTTCATACTTGAAGGTATTCAATCGTAAAAAAGATATCTCGTTGAAAAGTCCGAGATAAATCAGTTTAACATTTTACACGTTTTCATCAAATTGAAAATGTAAGGCTCCTGCCACACCACTAGTTGCTGAAGTGAGAATTTTCAAGAATTTGGACAGCATCACAACATGCAACATCTGAATATAAATTACGTTTTGAAAACTTCTTAAATGAAGTGAAGAAATATTCAACTCATTCGTCTACCTTTACATTACTGAAACCCGCATAAATATCTCAATGGAAAAGCGTTGGTTGCAAAAAAACGATAATAATGCCATGACGCATTCACAACTAGCAAAATAAAACCAACACCAAAATTTCATATTCAATTACATTAAAATTGCATGAGTTTGATTTCAGCCTTGTCTCTCTCGACGAGTTCTTTGTGATGATTTTTTGTTGAAGTTTTTTTTCTGTTTTGTTTTAAATTTCTTTAACAAAAGGATATTATTTTCGCTAATTCCAAGCAGAATGTGATGTGAAAATAATTAGCCGAGTGAGTGAATTCAATAAAAAAAAAAGTTTAACACTAATGGTACGAACCGAATTCTAATACAATTAAAATAATCTAACTGGCAGGTCTGGCCGTTTGTGTAACAATATCAAGCTATACAACAGAAAACAGTATTTCTTCTATTTATTTGGCATTACTTGTGTTTACTTGACGAGTGTTACCTAGTAGGAGTGAATCAGCTTGGGAGTGATCTGGTTTCAAACATTATGCAATTCGTCTCAGGTCAGAAATCCATTCGGATTTGCATAATGAAGCTGATAGTTCTCAAAAGGTTGATTCGAAACGTGTCCAGATGTTGCGTTCAGTACATTTTAAGTTACTGGTTTTAAAATAGTAACTTTTGATACAAGTTACGTATGAAGGTAGTTTAACGCACTAGATGTAAGATTGCCGATACGAGCCGAAAGCGAGTTCGGTAACACATCGTGTGCGTTAAGCTACCAGCATACGTAACTTGTATCAAACCACGTTTTTTGCAATTCACCGACAGAAACGAGATTTTCTTTTAATATAAAAATTCAATTCAAGTAGTGCGTAAAAACACCTTCATCGCACTAGTGCGTAAAAAAACCGTCGTCGCACTAATGCGGCAAAATGACTTCATGCGACACCGAAATGACGCACGAAAAAGCGAGTTTTTGTTGGTGAATTGCAAAAAAAATCTTTGATCAGATTTCCGAAAAGCCTTGATATGTTCGCCGCACCTCTACTTACCGGGTATCGATCATTAATAAATCGATCTTTCTAACGAACGAGCGCAGAAAAAGTATGCGCTTTAACATTTTATTACATTGCTGGAAGTTAAAGTTGAAGAGCAGCTCAGTTTTGAGGCTGAACTCAAAAATAAGTTTTCTTTCGCTCAGTTTGATTTAGTCCACTAGACGAATCTAAATATGAATTACTTGACATCAGAATTTTATCATGAAATTCGCGATACTTTGAGAGATGCCGACGTCGCGTTAAAAGCATCAATTGCACAAAGACTGGTAATTTCATAATAACGGACGAATTGGCATAGTGGTTAGCGTACTGGCCTTCCACCAAAACGATCGGGGTTCAAATCCCGTGTCGGAAAAATTCTACATGGAATTTTTCTATGAAGTGTAGCGTATTGATAACGTCCTAAAGTTCACTCAAGCTTCAAAAGTTGGGTAGTTGTGGTGTGTTTGGTGCCCATAACGACGTACATACTGAATGAAACGTATGACGTAACCCATATAAGTCGAATTTGTACACGAAATATCTAAGCCTACATTTAGGCGCCTAACACTTCTTGGAGTAATTGCATAATAACAAAGACGCTACATTCGCATTACTCTGAGAGGTGGTTCGGAAGTCACATTAAGCCGGTGGTCCAGACAACACTTGTTATTGGCCTTAAAAAGCTGTTAGTGTAGTCTCTAAAATACAAATACAACTGTGATTAGATCATCTATACCGAAAACTCACAATGGTGATGTGATGCATATTTGGATCCTAGACCCTCTTTAAATGTGTATGCTAACATATTGTATAACATATTAGTTGTGGGCTGTATAATTATACAACAAACTTTCATTCTGTACATTTTCATACATGTTGCATGTAACTAATATATTATACAATACGAAAGTATATGCATTTAAAGAGGGTCTCAGATCCAAATATGCAGCATATCAGCATTATGAGTTTTCAGTAATAAATAGAAAAACTATTTTGAAACTAATTAACTAATAACATTAACTAACAATTAACTAACAATTAACTAATAATATTAACTAATAACAGATTTCATTAGACCCAACTTCATCACGAATCCGAATGGCCAAGAGTGTCTATCCCACACTCCCACACCTACAGTCTGTCTTCATAAGATCCAACACGTTTGATTTCATCAAAAATTTTCAGTATTTTTCAATTGTACAGGAACGGAAAAGTGAAAACCGACAAGTTTCTGATTTATCATACGAATTTACCATACAACCATTAGAAACTTGTTGGTTTTCACTTTTCCGTTCCTGTACATCCTGTGATAATTGAGAGACGAATGAAGCTTCGTGGATTTGTTATAGAAAATAAAAAAGTTATCCAAAACCAAAGAAAAATCAGCGGGAAGACAATACAACGAGTGGAAAAACTTTTTTCACCGCCGGCCGATGAATCGTATGCGTGGAGTAATAAAAATGAATTGAAATAGATTTCTGTATTCGGGGAAAATTGCGGCTTCAATTGAAAAGATTTTTCGGTCAGACATAGAGTAGCAACGAAATGTGTAAATACTGAACGCTATGCAGACGCTTAAAATTAAAATGCATTGAGAGTATTCAAAATGTCAATAAAAGTACGCTCTCCAAGGATATCACAACATGAGAGTGATTCACGGGTGAGACATTTCACTGTCCCTTCTCATATCAATTGCACGAGCTCATTACATTTTTTCACACCAACACACATTGAGCTCCTATTCTCATACATTGTCAACGATAAAAGTTACAAAGTTTGAAAAGCGCTGTGACATCATTTTCTTAAGAAATCAACGTAAACATGAATATTGATTTCGTCCTTAGATTTCAATTGAAATTCTTACGAGTTCGCTATTTTCACACAAAAAATATTTTGCCGACGGTTTCATATATTCGCAAGTAAATATACAGAAATTCAATTTCTCTCTTCGTAGATTGTTATGTAATAGTATATTATAACACAACGG
>CM055405.1:28767106-28807384 GCA_029228625.1 Pseudolycoriella hygida | reverse complement strand
CGATTACGATGGGCCCTTGTGGAGACTCAGTTTCAGAGCCCTGACTGAGTTCAAAAGCTCAAAATAAAAGATGTTTCAATTACCTTTCAGGAAAGTTTTTCAAAATCGGTTGAGTTTCACTCGAGTAATCGTGTTGACAGAAAGACGGACGGACCATGATCGATTGTCCTCCTACTCCCGGGTTGAAATACGACTGGTTACAAACGTCGTGGCAAGCGCATAAGCCACGTTTTCGAAAAATTTCGTATCTTCGTGCGGGGACATTTCTATCTCATACATACATCCGAAAAAAGAAGGCAGCTATATCGCACCATACGATATTTTCGCTCTTCTTTTTCGCATGTACGGGATAGAAATTAGAGGTGAGCGGACGGATATAATACGGATGCCCATCCGGCCCGAGGCTCGATTTTTTCTTTAAAAAAATGCCCGTAGTGCCCGCGGCCCGAAGAAATTCTTAAAGCCCGCCCGATGTCCGCCCGAAAAATGTTTTTGAGGGAAATGATTGACGTTAGGCAGAACGAAACTCGATATATCACAACAGCAATACAAAGGTTTTTATTTAACCTCTCTTCATAATCAACATTTCTGGAACAACGCAAATGCTTTCCTTCTATTCGACCGAAGGTTCGACTGAACTTTTATGGATAAAAACTAAATCAGCCAAATTTTATCGTTCCAAAGTCGTCCGTCTGGAAATTAGTATTTGGGCAGCACTGGAGAAATTTCTTTCATCTGACGATGCTGAAATTGCCAATACAAACTGTGCTTCCTGATGTTAGGGAAATGTGTTGTGTTTTTCCAAAATCGGAGAATATTAAAATGATCTGATGATAATCGAAAATACTGTTACTTTTTCATAGTAAAAACAACATACTCACGTACCAACGCGTACCAACGTATTTTACCAACGCGTGTTAGTTGTATAAATTACGTAATGGGAATGGGCTTTCAATACCCTGCAGTGTAGCACTGTTTTAATTGCATCGTGACGTCGTAGGTGTGTTGATGTATTTTATTGTCTGTTCAGATTTCAGAATTTACTCAGTGCTGTTTGAGATAAAAATGAGAGAACTCTTCTCTTGTTTTCCGTAGTTCAAACCTTCATTTTGCCGATTAACAGGTGCTCACTCACACTCATATCTCACTTCACTGTCTCACAACTGTGTTTAACAACTATTTCCAGATTTGTGGGAAAACATTGACCGTCCGAGCCCGAGCCTGAAAATTTTTTTCGGGCCGCCCGATGCACGCCGGTAAAAATGACTGCCCGGTGACATGCCCGAAAAATTTTCGCCCGCCCGACCTTTGTAGTGTTGGGCGCGGGCGGGAATTTTTCGGGCCGCCCGCTCACCTCTAATAGAAATGTCGGATTTTCGACCGTAACACGAAAAAACATTATAAGATTTTGACTCTGACAGGTAAATTTTCCCTAGGTAAGTAACTTTACCTGGATCAAAAATTAACCACCACATATAGGTAATAGTTGCATTACAATACTATGAAGTATATATCACGAGTTGTTATATACACATCGAGTTATTCAGAGTATCGTAAAATGTTTTAATATACACGCGAGAGTGCTTTGATGCAGACTTGACGTTGGTAGATTACATTGGATGCGGTGAAAGTAACTCATTACATGAGGGATCAATTTTGTGATACGAGTCGAGCTCACGAGTGTGTATTCAAGCAAAGAGCTTTGGAAACTATTTTGACAAGTGTAGAGTCAAACTAACAGTTTCCAGAGCGAGTTCCTTAAAACACACAAGTGAATTTGCGAGTCTCATAACATTGTCCCGAATTGATGAATTACTTCCAGCATCCAATGTATGCTATTTTACTCGTTGTCCTACCGGAAACTTGTCATTACATGCATATGTGCACCCCACGGAAATTATTCATTACATGTCATTCATTACATGTCATTCATTACATGTTATTCATTACATGTAGCCCCCACCGGAAACTTCTCATCACATGTATATCTGCATGTAATGACGCGTTTTCGGTTGGGGTACCGAGTAAAACAGCATACAGTGGGGGATGTCTAATAAGTTCTGGATAATTTTGTGACATTCGCAAACTCATTCGTGTATTTTTAAGCAACTCGCTTTAAGAACTGTTTTTTGACTCTTGTAGTTGTATACCTCGCCTCCGGCTCAGGATACAAACTCTACACTCGTCAAAAATCAGTTTTCAAAGCTTTTTGCTTAAAAACACCCTCTTGAGTTTGGCTCATTTTACAAAATTAATCCCTCATGTAATGACTTATTTCCGCATCCCCCACTGTAATCTACTATTATTCGCATCCCCTAGGGAAAGTTGTCATTACATGTATGTTTACATGTAATGAACAATTTCGCATACGCTCTTGCACATATTTGTAAAATTTTTCAGATGTTCGTAGCATCACCAGTTAGCAAAACTGCTATCTTTGTGTTCATAAATCTAGTACTGTTGAAACATTTTTGACATAAGTTCTGAGATATCGCTAAAATTACTTTATATTAACTAAAGATAGTAGGAAAATTAGAGAAAGTTTGATTTATTGAAAACTCAAGAATCTCGCATATCTTGCATATAAATACCACAAAATTGTACTAGATCAATTTTTTATCTCTTCCTGTAGTCATTGTCACCTTGTTCGCCATGATAGAGGTGTTACTCCATGAGTTAAATGGCAGGAGTAGTGTATCAAGAGTTGAAGTTATAACTCAGTACATTTTTTAATCTTCACATTTGGACGTCCAGTACACATTGAAAGTCAAAACTGAACTGGGATTCTTGACTTTTCAAAAAGACAAACTTTTTCTTAAATTTTCCAAAAATCTTTAGTTAGTACCGCAAAAAAAACCTCTTACAGAGGATGTGTGACGCAAGTCTTTATGTCTGCTTACAAAAGCTGTGAAATCAGAAAAGTGTGACGCATTAATCATTTAAGGTAAAACTTTTTTCTTCCAGTTACAAAAGTTCCGAAATCAGAGGGGGGTGACGCATTAAGATTCGATTCGCAACAAACATTTTTAAACAAAATTATGTTGAGTTCAAAAAATTGCGTCACAAATGCCAGACCCAACGACGAAACAATTTTTCTGTACGTTCAGTTTTTACGCGAAAATTTGACTTTTATTTCTTATCACATCGTTTAGGGTAAATTTAAATTTTTGCGTCTAAAAACTTGGTGTTGAAAAATTATTCCGCTGGTGGAACTCAACATAATTTTGTTTAAAAATGTTTGTTGCGAATCGAAGCTTAATGCGTCACCCCCCTCTGATTTCAGAACTTTTGTAACTGGAAGAAAAAAGTTTTACCTTAAATGATTAATGCGTCACACTTTTCTGACTTCATAGCTTTTGTAAGCAGACATAAAGACTTGCGTCACACCTCCTCTGTAAGAGGTTTTTTTTGCGGATATCAGTACTTTTGTAAGTTTGTAAGCAACTTTTTAGATGTCATAGTTCTGGAGGTATGAATCATCCCTCTGGAATCTGGAAGTGACGCTATCCCGGGATTAGGCCATATTTTCCCAAAACCATGAAACACGTGTTCGCTTAAATTTAAATCTCTACAACTTCGTCTTTGGAACCAACTTTCTAACTCTCATAGTTCTAGAGATTTGGGTCATCCTGCCTATTTATGGAAGTGACCATATACCAGGATTGGGCCATATTTTCCCAAAACCCTGAAACACGTGTTCGCTTAAATTCAATGCTCTATAACTTCGCCTTTGGAACCAACCCTCTAACTCTCATAGTTCTAGAGATTTGGGTCATCCTGCCTAATTATGGAAGTGACCATATACCAGGATTGGGCCATATTTCTCCAAAACCCTGAAACACGTGTTCGCTTAAATTCAATTCTCTACAACTTCGCCTTTGGAACCAACTTTCTAACTCTCATAGTTCTAAAGATTTGGTGCATCCTGCCTAATTATGGAAGTGACCATGTACCAGGATTGGGCCATATTTCCCCAAAACCCTGAAACACGAGTTCGCTTAAATTTAATTCTCTACAACTTCGCCTTTGGAACCAACTTTCTAACACTCATAGTTCTAGAGATTTGGGTCATCCTGCCCAATTATGGAAGTGGCCATATACCAGGATTGGACCATATTTCATCAGAACCCTGAAACACATGTTCGCTTAAATTTAATTCTCTACAAATTCGCCTTTGAAACCAACTTTCTAACTCTCATAGTTCTGGAGATCTGGGTCATCCTGACACCAATTGCCATAAAAAAGACAAAATTCTGAAAGTGGCCATATACCAGGATTGGGCCATATTTCCCCAAAACCCTGAAACACGTGTTCGCTTAAATTTAATTCTCCACAACTTCGCCTTTGGAACCAACTTTCTAACTCTCATCGTTCAGGAGATCTGGGTCATCCTGCCAAAAATTGCCACAAAGAAAGAAAGAAAGAAAGAAAGAAAGAAAGACCGAAAGAAAGAAAGGTTTACCAAATTGACTAGTTAAAAATATTCGATTTGAGTCCATTTCCATACAAAATAGCAAAATTGTTTAATTCATATCTTCGGAACGACTGAACCGATTTTAATGAGTGAAAAGACACTTCGGCCTAGAATTTTCCGTAGAATCCGGGAAAAATATTTTCCGGGGGTACGTCGCTCGGGGGGGGGGGGAAGTCAAAAAGTTCCTGTATATATGTTCCTTAGTCTACGAAAAAATTTCTTGTGAATTTTTTGGCGTGTAAGACTTGCGTCACGGGCGCATTGCTACCGCGCGCCCATGATGATGTAATTTTAGCGAAATTTTAGAGCTTATGCAGTGGCGCCGAATTGCCAATATGAGAAGCGGCACGTTTTGGTGATGATAAAAACATTTCATCGTATTTAAAATACAAGTATTTTAGATAGACTTTCTGGGTGTTGCTCAGAACAAAAGTCATCTCCTTCATCCATAAAAGTCCATTTAAACGACAAAAACAGGGCAAAATTCGTGTATTTTTGTTAAACACAGCGAATTTCAGTAAAAAATTGCGTGTTTTTGAGAGGTTAAACTGATTTTTGAGTGTGAAGGAGACGAATTTTGTTCTGAGCAACACCCACGAAGTCTACCTAAAATACTTCAAAGAATACAATAAAATATTTTTATCATCATCAAAATGCACCTTTACTCATATTGCCAAATCGGAGCTACTGAGATTATGTCAAAATGTTTCAACAGTACTAGATTTATGAACACAAGAATAGAGTTTTTCCTACTATGTGGCATGTAAACAAAACCTTCGGGGTGGTTTTTCGTGTTTACGTACTGAAAAAATTTTTTTTCTCCATTAGTCGTTTTCGTTAATAAGATTTTCACTTGACTTCGGAATCAGTTTCTTCTACACTTTTTCAATTTATCTAGTACATTTTCTACATTTTCTGAATCAAAATGAAGAAAAGGATCTAGATGAAATGAAAAAGTGTAGAAGAAAGTGATTTCGAAGTGAATCAATCTTATAAACGAAAACGACTATAGACAGATAATCGAAGTTGTACTGTAGATGTGGCCAGTGTGCCCAATGAAACATTTTTGAGGCATCAAAAAATCTGATTCTTTTTTCCAGAACATTCATGAAAATATCCTTGATTGTAACAAATGTTAACCGCTGTATTCCCATAAAATTATGAAATTAATGCGCGGTTCATTTGAAATATATTGCTAACAAAGCAAAAATTTGAATAAACGAATCGTTTTGGCGCAAATTGAAATGCAATTTACTTTTCCGCAATTTCAACATAAAAGATTGAGGGTGGCTGCAAGGCATCAATACACGTTTTACTATCAAGTGGAAATGGGAATTTGATTTTAAGTGAATTTTACGTTAACTCATATCTTTACGGTTATCGTT
Organism: Pseudolycoriella hygida; assembly: GCA_029228625.1. Lineage (NCBI taxonomy): Eukaryota > Metazoa > Arthropoda > Insecta > Diptera > Sciaridae > Pseudolycoriella > Pseudolycoriella hygida. The sequence goes on along the minus strand of CM055405.1, from coordinate 28,801,525 downwards.
CATACACATTCGTTAAGAGTTCTTCTTTTAGATTTCTATCCGTGTTATACATTTATTAGTTATGGCTCTAATGGGGAACGCGAGCGGAATATTGAAAATAAATAAATTTTCCGAAGAAAATTGCTTTTTTCTTCAGTTATCCAATTACGCTTGTTTGTTTCTTTTAACGGCAAAAAAGAAATAACCAAAAATTACAATAATGACAAATATCGAAACGATAAACATGTCAGAACAAATTGACGAGTTCATTTAGATCAATCCTCTGATAATATAAATCATTCATCGTTATCTTATTTTTCCTATCCACCCTTATAATCATATACACACATAATGTAAGTGTTGCGCGACCCTTATTATTATCGTTTATGATTTTTTATTTGTAATAATTTCGTATATATAACGAAATAATGAAAGCAAACAAGGAAAAAATTGGATTATGAACATAATTTCGTGTTTTCTATAGTTTTATTATGTGACACAAGGAGGGAACGACTGAACTTCATTTTGAAATAAAGGGAGGGGATAAAATTGTATTTTTTTAACAACAAAACAAGTTAGGTTTAAGTAGACTCATGGCAACAGAATTTTCCGCATCAACAGCTGTCAATTACAATAACTTTTTATGTTGCGGAGTAGATTGATTAGGTAATGAGGTTGAGTATCGCCATCGTTCTGTATTCCATGTAATTATTATCCGATTTGACAGTATTTTGCTTCATAAAAACATAATATTTCATTACCATTCTCTGAACTCTTTGCAACGATATAACTGCACCGTCAAATTTACGGCATCAAAATCTTGGCGTCCGCCTCTTTGTATTACAGAATCGAAAAAAATCGCACAGTAAATCGTTGCAGCTCGTAAAGAGATGTAAATCGTTCAGAATTGAACGTGATGTGAAGGTGAACTGAACAAATAAGAGTTCAATTATGGACCGTTCGATTGTGAAATTAATCATTTCTTTTAAAAAATGTTATTAATACCACTGTAGGTCGATACTTAGTGTCCAATAACTTCAAACGCTTCTTCAAAATTGAAAATTACCGCAAACAATGCCTCGCACCAAATTCTTTAGGTTCATTTGATTTTTTGAACTTTCATTTCACATGATACATGAAGATGAACAGTTTGAGACTCAAATACTTAAAAGCATTTTCAGTTTTATCACACAACAGTAATGAGACCATTACTGATCTGAAGCATGTAAATCATGAAACTGCTTTCAAATATTTAAAAACAAGTTCGAAATCAACTTAAAGTAAAAGTATACGCTCTGATTTGCACGAATTGTATGAGTGAATTTCTGCATAATAATTTAATGAAATTTTTAATCACGCCTCTATTTTAATTGCATTTACTATTCATCACGTCTGAATCAACTCAATTCACACATGGAATAAAATTTAATGAAAATTAAAAAAAACCACAAATCTTCATCATAATTTTAATTCTATGCTGAAGATGTTTGGAGCTTCGCTTTGATCCTAAAAGTAATTTGTGCCACAAGTTGCGAAAAGAAAAATTTTTGCCAAAAGATGTGAATTTATCATACGAGCGTAGCGAGTATGATAAACACATCGTGTGACAAAATTTTCCGTTACCCTACCGAAGTCTGAGACCATTGATTTTGATGGCCTAAATGTAGTTTCTTCAAGAAATCCTGGAACTATTTTCTCTAAAACGTAATTCTCACCAACTTTGCTTTAAGAAGCAAACTTCAAACTGCCGTAATTTTATAGATATGTGTCGTCCCTCGCAATTCTAGAAGCTGCTTTATCCCGGGGTTGGATAGTTTTTCCCTAAAACCTTGAGGCGCGTGTTTCCTCAATTTTTTTTCTCTACAATTTCGCATTTGGAAGCAACTTTCTACTGCCATAGTTTTGGAGGGTTATCCTCATCCATCGCAATTGTAGAAGTGACTAATTCATGCCCGGAGCGGCAGCGGAGGGCGTGACGCAGTCCCCACACCCCCAAAAAAAAACGTCCACAAACCCAAAAAACTCCATACAAAAACCTTTGGGACAAGGAGCCATATATAGGCGAACTTTTGAGTTTTTTTCCCTCGCCCCCTTCCCCTCCAAATTATTTTTACAAAAAACTACGTCGCAGCGGCTTTCCAACGAGCCTAGACTCATCAAAATCGGTTCAAAATTGGTTGAGATATCGAGGTTTGAAAATGACATTTTTCTATAAGCCCTCGATTTTTATTGTTCTCATCATTATGAAAACTTTTTTTTCTTATCCGTCGGTTTCTATATATCTATCTACCTATCTATTAATAATTTTCCATCTCGAGAACTAGACAGCCGATCTTCCTGAAATTTTCAGGGAACGTCAGTCTCGGCCCAAATGAAAAATTTCATATGCCGCTTTTCTGGGAAAATTCTGGAAAAGCCGTGGCATGTGGAAAAGTGGTCAATTTTGAGGGTTTTTAGATAATGCTCGGAGTCTTCGAATTTTAGCTCCGGAGTGACAATAGCTAGAGAGTTGGTTTCTTCGGAAAAGTTATAGAGTTTGGTCAGGAGAATTTCTTGGGATCTTAAGAAAATGGCTGCCAGCTGTCATAGCGGCGCCATCTTGAATTTTCGATTATGCCTTTTCGGTTTTCGAATTTTAGCTCCTTAATGACACTACTTAGAGAGATGGTTTCTTCTAGAAACTTATAGAGTTTCATCAGTAGAATTTTTTGGCATCATAAGAAAATGGCTGCCAGCTGTCATAGCGGCGCCATCTTGGATTTTCGTTTATACTATTTCAGTTTTCGAATTTTAGCTCCGTAATGACACTACTTAGAGGGATGGTTTCTTCTAGAAAGTTATAGAGTTTGGTCAGGAAACAATTTTTTTGAAGAATTTTTTTTTTCGAAAAAAGCTTTTTTTGGAGAAACTTTTTTTCGGAGAAAAATTTTTTTCGAAGACAATTTGTTTGGAGAAAATTTTTTTCGAAGACAATTTTTTTTCGAAGAAAATTTTTTTTCTAAGAAAATTTTTTTTCGGTCAAAAATTTTTTTCAAAAAATAAAAGATTTTTCACATGAATTTTAGTTATAACAACTGAAAACTTCCAAAACGACTGATATCACAACAAAAACCTCTTAAAAGGTAGAGTGTGACGCAGTCCGTAAGTCCGCTTCCAAAATCAATGATATCGCTTGAGGTGACGCTATCGATGATAATACGCAGAAGTTTGTTTGAATGTAACCTTGTGTTCAAAGTTTTAATTTCCTGTAAAAGTTACAGCGCTTTTTTTAAAACAAAATTACGTTGTGTTAAAAAAAATTGCGTCACAAATGCCGGACCCTACGGGTCATCCCTCCTAATTCTAGAAGTGACAATATAAGAGAATTATATCATTTTTCCTTAAAACCTTTAAACACGGTTTCCTCTAAAATGTTATTCTCTACAACTTTGCCTTTGGAAGCAACTTTCAAACTTTCATAGTTCTATGATGATGACATATGTGTCATCCCAACGAATTCTAGAAGTGATAATATTCCAGGATTGGGCCATTTTTCGCTTTAGCCCTGAAGCCCGTGTTCTCTAAAGTTTTATTCCCCACAACTGCCTTTGACAGTAAATCTCCATATTGCATTGTTGAGCAAATATAGACGAAAAACCATCCGCTTTCTTATATGGCCATTGGCCAAGAAACTCAATTTCGTCCATTCCATTGGTCCCTGTGCCCAGACCACTGACCCAATTTCCACAAAAAAATTCTCGTAGTTTTATGAGATCAAATGGTTTCATTTGACACTAAAATGAACAATGTGCATGCTATACTTGCTGAGATATTTGCAAAAAAGTTTCACCGACTCTCGAAAAACCATGTTTTTTGTCACTTTTTCGACCATATCTCCGGAACTAATTGGCCGATTTTGCTCATCTTTGAACTTGAATCATGGGAAGGGTTCAAAAACCTATGATTTGATTTTGAAAAATCGTGATTTCATGAAAAATTTTAAGATCAATTTTCAATTTTGATTTGATTTCGACTTTTTTTGATTTTTCGATTTTATTTCTTTTTATCGTTTCATCGTTTGTGAAAAATCATGATGACCACCTTAAAAAGAATCAAATTGAGTTGATCATCACGCTTGTTGTATGAGGCAACTCTTTCGCAAATTTCTACAAATCTGCAGACTACCCTTCATGAGTGGTGCTGCTAATCGGTTCTTGCCACCGATGCGCGTGTCCTGACGCCTTGATACGGTCTGATTTATCAAAAGTTTGGTATGATGCAATACACGCCGCCGACGTTTTATATACGCGGTGAATGTATTATCAACCTTATTTAAGTATTGTGTTGTATTGGTGCGAAATTTTCGTCAATTTGTCGAGGAAAATTTCCCACCATTTTCAATTCACGATCAAGTAAGCTTCCAAAAGAATATATTTTGGTGAACTGAGTAGTATCCCATACGTAACGAACGTGTTATGAGGTCACATAATACGTGCACGGCGTTAGTAATAAGTGCACGGTGGATAAAATACGTCGGCGGCGTATTTTAAAACACAATTCCTACGTCCGTCGCTTGTCGATTTTTTCGTCAGTGTATGGGAATCTATAACAAATCTGATGCCGCTCAAGTACCATTTGAATACTGGCCCCATTCACCATACTCGTACCGCCCTGCCAGTACGTCGTATGCTTCGTATAATGTGTTGCAATCTATGCTATCGTTTCTTTCCTTTTTACATATTTCATAATTAGAACATTTTTTTCCATTTTTCAAGGACTTTCGATAATAAGGGGCTGTCCATAATTGACATCCAAATTCCATGATTTCCGACCATCCTCCCACGACTGGACGTCATTAAGCAACAGGTTGGAAAAGATAATCAGACTGTGTGGAAGAAAGACGATATACCGGGGTCAACACATTTAGAAGTCTAGCCGAGGATATAGCCAGCATCGTGCCAAGATCCTCCTGTGAATTAAATACAGACACTTTATTGCTAGAAAATGGCTGATGGCAAAATTGTAATTAAAAAGTTAAAACTCGCTGAACTCGCTCCACACGTTTGTAATGTCCAAACCTGTTCTATTTAATAAATTACTAATATTTGTACCTCGGTAGAAAAGTAGATTTTTTCTACAGTTACAAAAGCAACTATTTCCGTTATTATTGATAGAAGTGTCTATAGCTTGCATCAAAAGTCATGTAATAAACACTTCATTACTATATTGAAAAATCATTTGTATTCATATTTAAATTTGTCTCTTATTATATCAGCATCATCATCAAAAAATGATAAAATTTTGCATTTGACAAAATGTGAAAACTAACTTTTACCGTATTTCCCTATACACCAGCGGAAAATTGAATGAAAAAAACGAGAAAAGCGTCCTAAAGATAAATTTTCTCTGATTTGAATAACAAGTGTGATAAAATTCTGAAATATTCAGGACAAAATAGACATTCTCTCGGGGTTCCACAGTATTTGTTTTCCTTTTACATTGAAAATAGACAATAAAAAAAAATAAAATTTTTTAATGAAAATGTTTTCCTTTTGATGATTATGATTGGTGTAAATATGTTTCAAAGAAAACAATCTGCTGAGTAAAGTTTTTTATTCCTATGATAAATACTGGAAATAAAGAAAAAGCAGGCACATCAAACGAATGTACCTATTAGATAAAAATACGTTTCATTTATTCGTATTTTTAACATCTACATGATGGTAACAAGGGTATGAGGATAAGGACGTATATTTTCCTATTTTTCTAAACGAGCTTCTAAAAACGAAATTGATGATACAATAACAAATTCTACATCAAAATATTTAAAGAAGGGTGACATTAATCTCTTTCAGTTATTTTTATTTTTCAAGGAAAATTGTTCGCAAAGTGATTGAATTTGCATGACATCACGTCGCATATGAGCGAACGGTTGTATACGGGGTATAATGGATTGACAATCTTATTAGGAAAATTGTTTTCTTTCTACTGATTATGTATAAAATACGTGAGCAGGTGTATTGTTATAAAGCAGAAGAAAAATCGTTTAAAGATAAACGTCTCACGTATGACACAAAAATGATTGTGAATATTTCCGCGCATATGAAATTATAATGAGAACGATATTTGATATTGTCTTCGTTGCTTCATGAGAACAATTTTTATCGTTGTGTACACATTCTCGCGTAACATCATTAGAAATAAAATTAATGTGAAAATGAATATTGTTGATAGAAAAACTCTTGTTTACAATTTTCACATATTCTTGAATAATTATTTTGCTTTTAAAGAAACCGAATTTGAAATCTTTTCAAATTTTACGATAAAAAAGCTAAAGCTTCGAAACTAGATATAAAAAGAATATAACTATTTTGGGATTTTAGTAATAAGAAATGAATGATTGAACGAAAGAGCGCAACACCAAGTGAGCTCACAATCTCAAAATTGCTTATTCACGCTGATTTGTTATGCTGAAAATACGCAAAATTTTACGTAATATACACTACAAAACTACTAAACATTTCGCAATTCAATTTTGATCCAGTTTTTGTTAATTTTTTGTCAAAGACTGCCAGTCTATATTTGAGTCTGTTGGAAGCAAAACCCGGTCAATTCCAACTGTCAAAGTGACGTTTTAAACGTCAAACAAAAAAAACCTGAATTGAGGAAAAATAAACAGGTTTCGGATATTTCGAAAAATATTTTTTTGCTTGACGTTCAAAACGTCTCTTTGACAGTTGGAATAGACCGGGTTTTGTTCCCAACCAGGGTTCAAAAATCAAAATAAAATCAAATTTGCTCAAATTAAGTGATTTTAATGATCAACGAAAAAAGCGTGATGATCATAGACTCTGCGCCGCGCCGGCCGCCGCCGATACTTCCCTCAGCCGCCGTTAGCCAACGGCTGAACATACAAAGAAACTAAAACCAAACTCTCTATAAAGCAAAATTTTGTACAATGTACAATCAGGTTTTTGGAACTTCTCCTTTACTCATTCAGCAGAACAATAAGCATCATAACTTATTATGATTCATAAGCTACATTCATACATGCGAAAAAAAATGATTTGGCAATTGCCAGTATTAGAACATCGACGAAAAGCACATTTTACGTTGCATTTGAAGAATATCACTAAACTTTGTTGTGTAAAAAGTCGCGAAGATTAATATTTTGTTATTAATTTAAATATTAGCGGAGTAACGTTAGCTATTTAAATATAAAAGTATCGGTAAAATATCCAAGCAACTGGTCAATTGAAGATGTGACAAAAATTCTTTTGAAAAACGTAGTGATCGTTAATTATACGGTAAGACAAAGTTTCGCATGGAAATATTTTGGATCACTGGCAGTTAAAAAAGGTTCTGAAGAATTGATGTTGCTGATCAAACGAACTTTTTGTAAATTGTGCTTGGATCAGATCAAGTCAAAGAAAAAGTGCTGAAAGTCTGTGCAGGTGAATGTGTATCAATTGCTAGTAACACCGATCCTAAACCGGCTCCTAAAAATTTAAATTTAAAATTTGTCGAAGAATTGGCAGAAAAGCATTCAGCTTTGTCGTCCGTGAAGCTTTTGTCATCAAATGAGTGCGATCTAAATCGCGAGATTCATTTCTTGTTGTCATTGGGTGGCAATGTAAAAGTTGAGTCAATTCGAATCTTTTAGAAGACGTATGCTTCGCATATGCCGATATTGTCAAAACTTGCAAAGAAGATGTTGCCAATCCCAATGACAAGCACGCCAAGTGAGCGTAACTTTTCCTATGCTGGTTTGATAGCAAACTCAAAGAAATCAAATATTTTACCTAGTAACTTAGATAAAATACTTTTTATCCACAACAATTACATGTTTTGTAAGGAAATTTGCTTTGAAAACAAGAATATTTTTGAAAAGATGTAACCAACAAATTACTTACATTACAAAATAAATTTTTTTTTTTACGAAAAACACATTTTTTTGGTTTGATAAATATTTAGTCTCAGCCGCCGGCCGCCGATCTATTTTTGGCTGCAGCCAGCCGCTGAAGCCCATCGGCTGAAATGTTAGCCGCCGCCGGCTGGAAATCGGCCGGCGCAGGTGTCTAGGCGATCAAATCAATTTGATTTTTTTTATGGTGATCATCGTGATTTTTCAAAAAATTGATTTTTCACGAAAGTTGGAATTTTCATCAGTCTCGTCATAACAAACGATAAAAAGGCATAAAATCGAAAACTCAAAAAAAGTCAAGAGCAAAATTGATCATCAAATTTTTCATGAACACATAACCAAAGACCTGTACGTATCAGAATAGATGTCGCAAACAGAATAGGTGTTACAAAAAGACAGGAACACGTGTTCTCTAAAATTTTATTCTCTACAACTTTGCCTTTGACGGTAAATCTCCATATTGCACAGTTGAGCAAATATAGACGAAAAACCATCTGCTTTCGTATACTTAATGCCAAGATACTCAATTTCGTCTATTCCACTGGTCCCTGGGCCCAGACCACTGACCCGATTTCTACTAAAATCATTTTTCCAGTTTTGTGAGATCAAGTGCTTTCATTTCGATCAATTTTGGTGCTATAATTGCTGAGATATTTGTGAAAAAGTTCACCGACTCTCGAAAATCCATGTCCGACCTCCACTTCTTCGACCACATCTCCGAATCTACTTGATCGATTTTGCTCATCTTCGAACTTGAATCATGGGAGGCATGTACCTTTCAGGAAAAAAAACGTTTAGGCTCATCGGTTGAGCCGCTTGGAAAAAAAAACAGACAGACAGACGAACATTTATTTTTCCTGATTCGTCATCTCTAGACGATAATAGATGCATCCCCCAACTCCCACCTCGATCTACCCCATGTTACAATAAAATTGTTTGAAGGAAACGTATAGGACCTTTTTACTTCGTACGGGTCCAATCATGATTTTTCAAAATCAAATCAAAAGTTTTTGAACCTTGTTCCTAACAGACTCATTTATATTCTTTATTCTTTAAGAATTTTGATTACAAATTAGGCATTAAGCCCGTGGATGTAATGTATCTTATATAAATCAAGTTAATCTATGTGAATCGTTATACTACTAATAAATCGAAATTAATTAAGTAGAATTCCTCTAGTTTTCCATCTATTTCGCAGGGAATTCAAAATCAATAAATAAAAAAATAAAAAAAAAAAGAAAAAAAATCAAAATATCAAAAAGTAAATTATAATTAAAATTGAAAAAATTGATTCAGTAAACTATACAAAGGTGGTAATTCGTCCAGTTAATTATAAGAAAATGAAGAAAAAGAAAGAAAGAAAAACATTTCAATAGTTTACCAGTCAAAGTAATAAGTTTGTGATTCTCTAAAGCAATTCAGAAAATAGTCCTTTAATTGTCTCTTGAAAGCAGCGATACTATTTGCGCTCTGTAGGTTCATAGGAAGTTTGTTAAAAAATCGAAAGCCACGATTTGTGATCGAACGTTGCCCGAAAAGAGAATGTGAAAATGAAGAATGAAGACGTTTACTGTTCCTTGTAAAGTGTTCATGTACATTTGAGTTTAATTGAATTGACAAACTGTGCTTTATGAGACCTTCTTTTAACAAGAAAACTAGTACAGATGTCTGATATGCATTGAAATACTCAATGGGCAAAATAGAGGGAGTTGAAATATTCCTTTACTGAATCTAATCGTTTTAGACCATACATATTACGGAGTGCTTTCTTTTGTAATAAAAGTAGATTGTCTTGAAGATACCGTGGGGCACAGTTCCATATTGAATTCAAATAGATCATATGAGAGTGCACGAACGAAAAATAAAGATTAAAGAGAACAGATTTTGGCACAAGCCACTTTAGTCGATTTATCACACCATTGGTGAAATTTTCTTGATGACTTTATTCAAGTGGTTGTCCCATGTAAATTGTTCATTTAACATCAGATCTAGATATTTGACAACTTCTACCTTATCAATGACTGTTCCGTCATAGTTTCTAGCGACGTGTTTTTGAACGTTATATAATTTGTTTTAATCTCATTCGCACTAAGAGAATTGCACAAGGACCAAGAGTGAAGTAAATTTAAGTCCATTTGCATCACATCGTGTAGGTCATCAATCGATTTTGTTGCGTACTGGAAAGTCGTGTCGTCAGCATAGAGGTAGATGTTTCCTTCAAAGCCCATGTTGAACAGATCTTTCAAAAAGATCACAAACAGGTGTGACGATAATTCGACCCTTGAGGTACCCCACATGTAACACTCATTGTTGCCCCACTCTCGCCTCCTACACAAACAAATTGTTTTCTGTCACTTAAATAGCTTTTCAACAGATCAAATGATTTTCCTTTGAGACCAATTCCTTCTAGTTTCATAAGCAATAGTTGGTGATTAACTGAATCAAAAGCCTTTTTGTAAAATCTACAAATAAACGGCCAACCATTGATTTCTGATCTAAATCATTTCTGATCTTACAGTTGCAGAACTCAACGCTTGGAAGTCAAAGTCTTCAAGGTATTTTGATATTCGGTTACTGCTATGTCGCACTCGATTCATATTCAGCGGATCATGACATTTACCTACATTCACAAGAAAGCGATTGAATTCATCTGACACTGCCTTTGGTTCTTTAATTTGTGTGCCAGTAATGACAATTGCATTGCACGGGGTCAGGCGGCTTATTTGTCATTACTTTTTTAATTGTTTCCCAGAATTTTTTCGGATTTATTTGAGTTAGCAAATTGATAGGCATAGTATTCTTTCTTCTTATCGCGAGCTCTATAGCAAATGTATTTTTTGAGGTTAACTAGCCTCAATCGATAATTAAATTTTTTAGGAAAACGCTAAACAACTAAACGAAACAATTTGTTACGTTGTTTAATTAAATTTAGAATTTCGTTATCAATGTAGGGTTCGGACGTTTTCTTTTTAGCAGACTTAACAGTCCTCTTATTCCTAGCAATGGCATTTTTTATTACGTTCGAAAGAGTATTGAAGTCATTGACTCATGTAAAGTCAACTTCAGTATGCTATTGAGTTTGAGTTTTACCAACTACTCTCTAGAAGCTACCTACAAATTTTTTTAGAATTGACCGGGCGCCTGATCCTTTTTATGTTTCTAATCGATTCAAAACATAATTCTGAGCAAGAAATCGTTCAAAGACGTCTGGGCGTCTGTTTTCTGTACGACGGTCTAATTCAATTGTCAAACACAGAATTCTACGGACGTCTGATTTCTGTACAGAAGTTCTACGACGGCCTAATTCAGTGTTCAAACACAGAAATTTACGAACGTCTGATTTCTGTACAGAAATTCTACGACGACGGTCTAATTCAGTGTTCAAACACAGAATTCTATGGACGTCTGATTTCTGTATAAAAATTCTACGACGGCCTAAGTCAGTGTTCAAACATAGAATTTTACGGGCGTCTGATTTCTGTAAAGAAATTTTTAGAAAAAAAAATATTAATTTTCGCTCTGATGATGCTAATAAAATTTAGGGAAACGTTGGCTTCATTCTTTTTCATTTTTGACCAGAAAATCAATTCCAACATTATCCTAACATCGGATACACAAGTTTTCCTTACCTACTAGTGGTAAAATATCAAGACGCATGAGAATAGTTATTTATACAACTAGTGGAGAAAAATTATACTTTTTGTCAATAGATGTGAAATTTTAGTACCACATTGCGAGAAGTGAACTTTGAATGCAAATTCTTCGACTTCCAAGTAAACTTTTGAGCGCAAACTTTACTGCGATTAATTCAAAAAATTCTTTTTGTCACCATGAAATGAGTGATAAAAAGTAATCCCTTCCGTTGACTTTACGGAGCACATTTGCATAAACCGGAAATATCACTAGAAAGTTCCATTTTTGCAACGAAATTACTTAATAGTTGATTTTGTTTACATTCGTTAGTCTATACTATAAAATGGTATAAACTTTTCTACCTAACCTAATAATATTCATAAGATCGTTTAAGTGTTTCATCAAATAGAGGATTTGTTAATAACACACTTTTAATAATCATTTCATTCACATAATCTTATAATTATGGGTTGAACTACACCTTTTCTTTCGTCACTTGTTAAATGAATAATTACGTGTTCGAATGATTAAATAATGAAACTGTTTTTCTCACCTTAAATTAAAAATAAAAATAATTTTTTTTAATGAACCATTTACGATTTTAGTTGAATGTTAAATTGATATGGTTGATGAAATTTATACGGAAATTTCTTAATTTTGTTTGCTTTTGTGTTATTTTTTTGGATCGAAAAGTTTTTGTTGAAAGTATTTAACAGTTTTGATGATAATGTTTGGATGTATAATTTTTAAATGTTAACAATGGTATAAAGTTTTTCATTATCAATCAATTTTGTCTTTACATTATTTAAATTTCGTTACTTTTACATTTTTCCTGTTTGTTAAATTACTACTTATCGTTAGAGATAATTGTATGTAGCGGAAATGGCAAGTAGACCGATCGTCCATCTTAATATTGTAATACAGAAAACGTAATCTTGAAGAGTAGCAAATCTGGAAGATTTGTGAAATTGATGAAGGAAAGTATAACTTTTTTTTAACTTTATTGTCAGAAACCTTTTATGCAACAAATGACTTTCTCGACACATGATGTTACTGCGGTCGGTGCAAATCTTGAGCCTAAAATTTTTCTGTTGCATAAGTAAATATAACTAATATTTCACCGGGAAACAGGAAATCAAAATCAAACACGACTATTTTGATCTTACGAAGCCTTCTCATAAATTAGGATTTAATAGTCAATAGGGCTCTATGATTTATTTACCCCAGACAAAATAACCTAGACTGAATTACCCCGGGCAAAATTACACCGAACAAAATATCCCTGTAACTACCCGGACAAAATTACCCCCGGACGAAATAACTCTCGCTGATGAAAGGTTGTTTGTAATGTTTGGGGGGGCTCTGCCCCCACACCCCGCGCCTGCGGCGGGCTTTATTACGCCCTGCAGGCGGCATTACGTGCAAATCCAGCTAGGGGCTCTACCTCTTAGACCCCTCAAGGGGGATATTCCCCCTCGATCCTCCTTTGCGGGGCCTACCGCCCCTCGACCCAACTTTTTCCATCATGTTCACGGCCTACGGCGCAGCTTTCTGTAAAAAATCTGGATAATCAAGAATGGGGTTATTTTGTCATGGTAAAATTAGTTATTATGTCCGGGGTAATTTTGTTCAAGGGGTTATTTTGTCCTAGGTTACTTTGTTCGTGGTTAATAAATCCGAACGCCGTTAATAGTCTGATTACTGAGGTAGAATAGTTCAAATTTAAAAATAATTCAAGTTTGTCGCAACTGACGCGACGCCAAAGATTGGGAAAGTTTCCTAACCAAAATTGAATAAATAAACGAGAAATAATTACGTTTTCCCGCAGCATCGAACAAAAATGGTTGTAAGGACATTTTATCAAAAAATTTTGTAGCAGTCTTTTTCACTGTTGACATAGGAAGGTTTTCAGCAGATATGAATTAAACGCACCTCTGGTGTATGATCTTTGAGAAAAGTTTCTCATTTTGAAGATCTGCTTTAAGACCTCAAGAAATATGACAAAGCTTCTGAAAGGCAGTGAGTGCGAGGGGTTCATTAAATCTCTGAGTGCAGGACGCGGGTCATCTCGAGTGAGTGAGTGTTTTACAAAAGCACACAATACCTTAGAGCTTAATAGTTGTAGTTATGAATATTTGCAGCAATGAGCGGCCTCGAGTCATAATTATTACATATTTAGTGCTTAATAAAGTAATTCGCACAAGTTGCTTCGTTTTATGCTACACAGCTGCATAATAGTTATTTATCTATCTAGAACGATACTCTCGAACTTATCCTTCTTAAGCAAATTTACTTATCTCGATATAATCTGTTCTCGATACATAAAACAGGCACCTTTTACCAAACTTCTTACGCCTTCGGCTAGAGCCACAATGTCACACACGTCAAAATAACAATTTTTGCAAGAGCTGTTAGTTATAGAACGGCACGTATTTGGTACCAGTTTACTTTAAACATACAAAATAAGTAAAAAAATACAAAAAGTAGCCAAAAAATGTAAAATTATAGCGGTTTTAGCTCCCAAAGTCTCGATGTTTGGGCACAGAACAATGACATACTACAAATATAGACTGGCAGTCTTTGACAAAAAATTAACACAATTTGAAGCAAAAGTTAGTAGTGTTGGTAAATTACGTAAAATTTATGTGGATTACGTAAAATGGATGGTAAATTACGCATTTTTAGCAGATCAAATCAGCGTGAAATGTGTATGTGTTCGTGTGAGGTTTGGGTGTTCCACGAAAAAAGGAAAAGCCAAACGTTGATGTCCTTTTTAATTTTCTGACAGTAAACTGGCTGAAAGTAAATTAAAAAATGTGATTTTCCCGCCATTTTTCAAATTTGAAACGCTCGCAGCGCTATCGTATCGCATGTTATGTTTACAAAATTCGTTCCCAAAAATTCATTAGTTGATCAAATTTAACGGGGGAGGTGCCGTTTGATACGTAGAAAAATAGGCCAATAAATTTTTTTTTATTTAATATGCGATACGATAGCGAAAAATCACATTTTCGAATTTTCTTTCAGCCAGTTTTCAGTCACAAAATTCAAAAACAATTTTTTGTGCGTTTTGGACTCCTTCAATTTTTTGTGTACGGTAACGAGATCAACCTGTGGTCTTCCTTCACTGTTTGTATAACTTCATTCTAGTAACGAAAAGTACTCCATTTTGCAGCCAAAACAGAACGAAAAAGTTCTACATTCGAAACGAAATTGCATAAAATAATTTTTTCATCCCTAGGACGGAAAACTGCTGTTTTCCGTCCTATTTTAAAACAGAAAAGCAGTTTTTCGTTTCGGCAACTGCGGTCGAAAACTTAAAGTTTTTGTTAGTGTTGTTTGAGTCCGGAAATAGTTATTAATGCAACTAGTTGCGAAATATAGTTGTTTTTGTCACTAGATGTGAAGTTATCAAACGAGCGAAGCGAGAAAAACAACCAATTTCGCAACGTGTTTCATACAAGACTTTATGCAACAACTTGTGAAAAGTGAACTTTTGATTGAGTGATAAAAAGTTACTTTTTATCACTAGTGACAAAAAGTTACTTTTTATCACTAGTGACAAAAAGTTACTTTTTATCACTAGTAACAAAAAGTTACTTTTTATCACTAGTGACAAAAAGTAACTTCTTATCACCCAAATGAATGATAAAAAGTTACTTTTTGTCACTAGTGATAAAAAGTAAAACCAGTTATAAAACGACCTCTCTAACGTCACCGAAACGATACATGAAAAAGTTCACTTTTCACAACGGCGTTGCATAAAGTACTTTTTCGGCCGCTATATGCGTCCGAAAAAGAAATTTCATATATATTTTTTCGGCCGCGATCAAGCGTGCATAGAATTGTTGTAGAGTGATTTCATATGTTCGTTTGTGTGATTTCATCTCGCTTCGCCTCGTTAGGACAAGCTTACGATTAGTCCCAAAAAATTCAACGTTTCATCACTAGTTACAAAATATAATATTAAACGTAGGCACTGAGTGTACAACGCATATTTTTATTCAGTATTGTGCTATACTTTGAAAACAAATGTAAACTCATAAAGCTTTCTATGTATATTGTGTTGTTCGTGAGGCACACCATTTGTTTTGTCTCAATATAAATTGCTCACATCATCGTCTTTCAGTACTTTTTCGTACCATTTTTTCAAACATAAATAAATCTGCCATATTGCAAAAATATCTTCGCACTTCACCCATTATTATTTTCATAGTACAAAACCTATATACCATTTTCATTCATTCATTATTTATTTATATAATTTATTAAGCATTTACGTTGTATGAATTAGGACTATGTTCGAATCAACACACAAAATGCGAATGAAATTTCCAACGACGGAACAAAGAAAGGGATGTTTATTATAAAATGTGAGGTAGGTGTTTTGTGTTGAAATATTTTGACATGACATTTCAAAACACAATTTTTGTCGTTAAAAACTACAATTTTTTTTGTTTGAATATTAGCAATATTTGATTACATGATCTATTAGTGTCTACAGATTCGTTTTTTATTTCCAAGCAATACCAATGGTTTTGTTTTGTTGATGTAAATTCCATGATATTTAACGCAATCATATAATTCATCGATTGCTTGTAATATGCAACTAATATAATAGTGTTGACCTCAATAGGGCCAAATCTAGCAAAATTGGGTCAGCTCTCCCACAATCACAATGTGATGTGCTGACAGTATCAATTCTCTCGGTTAACAACTTTTAAAGTAGGAAGAATTCGCATGAAGCTCATCTTCACAGTGCCCAGAGCTCTCATTACTACATGGGGTGAAAAGTCCGCGGCCTTGCAATGAAAGAACTAACTTTTACATATGAAATTAATTTTATTCTTCAACGTAGTCTCCCTGAAGGGAAATGCACTTAGTCCAACGGTCCTGCAACATTTGGATACCTTTGGTATAAATGGATTTCTCCAACCCTGCAAAATAGGCCTCTGTTTCGGATATCACCTCATCATTAGAGTAAAATCTTTTTCCCTGTAGCCATCTTTTTAAGTTTGGGAACAAATAGTAGTCGCTGGGGCCAGATCTGGAGAGTAAGGTGGGTGGTGGAGTAATTCATAGCCCAAAGAGTCCAGTTTCACAGTTGCTTTTATGGATGAATGCGCTGGTGCATTGTCATGATGAAACAGGACCTTTTTCTTCTGCATATGCGGTCGTGTTCTCTTGATCTCGTTGTCGAGCTGTTCCAATAATGTGACATAGTACTCGCCAGTTATTGTTTTTCCTTTCTCCAAATAGTCGATAAATATTATGCCATGCGCATCCCAAAAAATCGTGGCCATAACCTTGCCTGCAGAACGCTGTGCCTTTGGGCGCTTCGGTCGGCTTTGACCAAATTCTAACCACTCTGCAGACTGTCTATTGGATTCTGGTGTATAGTAATGAATCCACGTTTCATCAATCGTGACAAATCTACGCAAAAACTCCGTTGGATTACGCTCGAACAAAGCTAAATTACGCTCTGAATAGTCAAGACGGTGCTGCTTTTGATCAATTGTTAGAAAACGCGGCACCCATCGGGCAGAAAGCTTTTTCATGTCCAAATACTCATGTAAAATGTGTCGCACCCGTTCTGTTGATATTTTGAGGATGTCAGCTATTTCACTAACTTTAACTTTCCGATCAGCCAAAACAATACGATGGATTCTTTTGATGTTTTCTTCAATAACTGCTTCACTTGGACGTCCTGAACGTGGGGCATCATCGGTGCTTGTATTACCTCGTTTAAATTCAGCATGCCACTTCTTGACCGTTGTATACGACGGAGAAGATGTGCCATAACACTTATCCAGCCATTCTTTGCTTTGCACCGTATTTTTTCCCATTAAGAAACAATGTTTAATCAACACATGGAATTCATTATTTTCCATTTTTTACGAACAACAAAAACCTGCGTCACTCTATTGACAGTAATTCGAAAACTATGACACCAAATGTCAGGAAATTTTGGCTGTAGACAAGTAAAGGGTGGTACTACTGAATGTTAACAAAAATTCTGAAGTAATGACGCCATCTCTATGTGAGGCCGCGGACTTTTCACCCCATGTAGTATAAACCGGGATCGCTTAACTTATTAGGTTGGAGCAAATAAGCAGCTCTCACAAATGCTTTGGATATCACGGATTGTCTGATTATTGATTCTTCTCTACTCTGAGTTCATGGATTCTACGTGTTCACATGATCTTTTATTCATTTTGATAAACTTTGAAGAACGATTTTTGAAGATTTTCGAGAAATTCTAAGATTTTCTTAGTTTTTTGAGGATTTTCTCGTCGATTTTCTTCAATTTTGATAATTTTCTGATGAATTTTTCCAAGGATTTTATAGTTTTTAGGCCCCTCGTTCTGCTGATTGCAATGTGCTTCAATGTGCACATTGGATTCGATTTACGGTGTAAGAGCGTAATAAACACCTATTTACATGACCTCAACTGTTTGACAGCTGATACTTCATAGCAATCAACTCATACAGCTCATTGTTAATTGCTGATTAAAAAAAAGTTAATTGTCATCCTGACCAATTCGGTAAAGATCCTTCCATTAAAATGAAATATAGACGATCATTAACTTTCGATAGTTCAACTACCACTGAGTGTTTATGGAATTAAAAAGCCATATTCATCGAAATTCATCACAATTTATGGCACACAGTGGAAAACGAAATGAAAAACCTCTTATTTTCTATCCCTTCGTTAGCCCTTTATTAAAAAAACGTCGTGCAATTGTGTAACAGTTTAATTGGACGAAAAGTCACTAAATTATGTGCATTTTGCCACGACGCTTCTCTACAAACAATTTGACACGTAACAAGTCAACTTTTATATAAATTGACGAGAAAATATCCTGAGGCGATAAACTGTTGTGACATATACAACAAGGCAGAGTGAGAACCATTAGGATTATCATGGAATCATTTTACGTTATTAAATTGAACGTTCAATATGACACGTTTCGTTGTTTTTTTATGTTCATTTCTATAGAAATAAAATTTCCGCAGAACATCATACCGAAGATCCCGTTTATATCGTAAAAAATCTTGGAGTTTTTTTTTAAAAAAAAAAAGTAACAAATTAATACGTTGGACTTGGAACACACTCTTAGCTACTTTTTTTTTTAATTCGTCAAAAGTTTCTATTACGTGACAAATTAATGAAGAGTATACTGTCGTGCACAGTGTTTCATTCAAGTGTATAAATGTGTTGTCCAAATATCTGCTCTATTCTTGTTATAAAACAACTACAGACCCTAAAGCCAATGCTATTCTAACTAGGACCATACGAATAGCCATTAATAGTGGCACTCCTGCCGTGCCGTACATTCGCAGCTGTGGGAATAACATACGGATGTTCTTGTTCAGTTTTTGATCTTATAAACAGGTCTCGTTATTAATAAAACCGCAAGTATAAGGAACTTTTGTGGAGCTTTTGGAATTTTTTTCCCAAATATTATACTCTACTTGGATCTTGGAACAATATATTAACAATAACAATTAACTTTACCCCTCATTTTTCTTATATTCTTATTCCATACCCGATGTTCTAAAAATCAATAATCTGCAAACAAAAAAAATCTACGCGACTTAATTTTTTTTAAATCGTTTTTAAAAATTCACTTTTTTCATGCGATGAA
Organism: Pseudolycoriella hygida; assembly: GCA_029228625.1. Lineage (NCBI taxonomy): Eukaryota > Metazoa > Arthropoda > Insecta > Diptera > Sciaridae > Pseudolycoriella > Pseudolycoriella hygida. Next base: position 28,782,361 of record CM055405.1, on the reverse strand, counting down.
AGCTGTGAATAATACAAATTATTTTTTAGCGCCCGCTCCAGTGTTGAGTTTAAAAAAAAATTAGAGGTTATTGAGATGTGACGTAGAACAATTTTTACTTTATAATTTGTATTTGTATGCATTTATTATTAATCAAACAACAAAGTTATTTTCATAAAGTTTCTTTACAATGTTAAATAATAAACATTTCGCTCAAATTTCTCGATTCTTGAATTGTCCCTAAAATTGAAGCAGCATTACCGTTTTGTATAGCGACACTCACGCGTTGAATCAAATAACATGTCGATCGATTTTCATTCGACACATTTGAAATTTTGCTGCCAATTTTCCGAATCAATTCGAGACCAGCTTTCCCTATGACACCTGATGTTTCCGAAGCGACCGGCACGAAAATGAATTGATGTAAAAGTTGGAAATTAAATCTATAAACTAAATTAAACTAAAACTAAAAGCAAGCCATCGGGATGCTTTGACCTAAAGATTACCAAATCAACATTATACAATAAAACCAAAAAAGCAAATAAGATACTCAATAACTAACAAACAAAGAGAGAGAGAGAGAGAGAGAGAGAGATAGAGAGCTAAAGAAGAGAGAAAGAAGTCAATCTGAATTTTATGTTTATTTTACAATCCTGAAAAATGATTGAGACAGCCCTTCGTAAATGTAGGTGATGACACATCCCTTTTAAGTGCTAACGGAAGCGAATTCCAAATAGTGGTGGCATGACCGAAGAATGAGTTAGCTAACACATTCCTCACAGCCCTCGGAGCGCGTAAATCGTAGCAAATCGAATAAGTAACCTGGTCTTTTTTTAACCAAAATACTTTTCATAAAAACGCACAATCTAAATTTTCTAAAGTTTTGATACGTACAGCCCAAAATTGCCCTTTCCTGTGACTCAACATTTTCCCTTCTCTTCATTTTGTAAGCATACCGAATACACGCATTCCACGCCACTTGTAACGAATGTAAGGAATCGGCATCTATATCTGCCATTACTGCATCACAGTAAATGAAGTGCGGCAGCAACAACGTCTTAACTAACATTATCCTCTTCGACGCTTGCCAAAAATTTCCACAACTCCATAGGCCCCAGAGACTGCCATATACTACCCGTTTAACTTCCCTAACGTGGTCTTTCCACGTAAGCAAATTATTAACCCACATCCCAAGAATCTTAGCCTTATCTACATACTTCACTACTTTCCCTTGAATTAGGACGGGATTATCCAACAACACTGGATCATCAACGCTGATCCCAGGGTTGGAAATAACCATAACTTTCGACTTCTCCGCATAGATCAACAGTCTATTTTGATTTACTCAATTTTTGATTTTGATTAAGTCCGAGTTTATAAGAGCAAGCCCAGCCCTAAAACTGAACCAATCGTGGTGCAGATACAGTTTCACGTCATCCGCGAAGAGATGACATTTCGAATATTGGAGGACTGCAGGAGGTCGTTTATGAATAATGAAAACAAAAGCGGGCCCAGCACTGAGCCCTGTGGAACACCCACGGCTGTTGACATAAAGGCTGACAGATAGCCACGGAAAAGTGAAAACCGACAAGTTTTTGATTTATCATATGAATTTACCATACAAATCAGAAACTTGTCGGTTTTCACGGAAAAGTGAAAACTGACAAGTTTTTGATTTATCATATGAATTTACCATACAAATCAGAAACTTGTCGGTTTTCACTTTTCCGATTCTGTACCTGAAATTTTGAGTTCACGTTTGGGTCTAAAGAAATCAATCTGAACCTGACCTGAAAAAATTGGGTCAACCAGATGGAAACCACGAAACCATGTGGACAGTAGGTAACCGTTGTAAATTTGGACACGAAAAGAATTTGTTTTCGACATCAAGCTGAAAAAACGTCAAGCCCCTGAATCCCAACCTGACCTGTTTAAGCCTTTCAGGTTTCAAGTTGAGTTCAGGTCGGCCCCAAAACGCAAAAACAGGCTCAGACCAAAATTGGGTCGGACTTGACCTGAACCCATCAGGTCGACCCAGGCTCATTCCCTAGTCGTGATTTTTAGCTGGAAAATTATATGAGCGTGCAGACTGGGTTTTTCTTTGCATCCTTATTTCGACGGTTTTTCAATATTGCCCTTTGGAGCAATTTACAAAAGCTCATTGCATATGAATGGTTCTATGTTCCCGCGTTGCAAGAAACAGAATCCAACGTATGGCTTTGATTCCATCAACTTACATCGGTATAGGGTGGGTCGAATTATTTTTTTTTTTTATTTTTTTCCGAAAACACAGGGGTCAAAGTGTACCCAGAACGGCCCAAGAAAAATTTCTACATACAGGAACGGACAAGTGAAAACCGACAAGTTTCTGATTTACCATACAAATCAGAAACTTGACGGTTTTCAGTTTTCCGTTCCTGTACTTGGATTTTTTTAAAAATTCGATCTACTATTGCCGGGAAGCGGAGAACTAGTTTTTGAGCTTGATTTACGAATTGATCACATTTAGACACTACTTTCTATTTCAAATAAAAATGAATTTGAATGGATCTATCTGTGCCGAAGAACTGGGGACCAGTAGCTACTAGAACGGGCAAAACCAAGGTTTCCGAAGAGACATTGTCTCCCAGCTACACACTGTTAAATTTCCCGAAGGTCACTTTTCATACATATTTTTCAACTTTGATGTCATAAATCGGACTTAAAAGGAGGTAGTGGGAAATTTGTCCTTATGTGCTTGGATAGCGGTTTTAATGGAGATTTTAAAACAAAGATATTTTTGAATTTTGACGATGAATTGATGAAGTGTGATAAATTTAGATAAATCTCCATTTTTAGTGTAAAAAGTAAGAACTTCAAACTATGATATTTTTGTTCAACAAAATACGTCACTGTGCATTGCATAGTGTTTTTTTGTTTCGAATTGTGGCATGGTACCACGAGATCTCACTGTAGCTCTTATATAGCCATCGCGGTATTCTGGACCAACAACCTTTATTGATGCTTCCGTAACTAGGTATAACGTGTACATAAATATTAGATTGTTATGGAGCTCAGATACGGTTGCTTTTGCCAACGACTTGATCCTCACAGTATCCGGAACGTCGAAGATGGAGGTGGAGGTAGTTACGATGGAGACGCTAGAAACTGTCGAAAACTGGATGACAACGGCAAAACTGAAGCTGCCCCACCAGAAAACCGAGATCATGCCAGTGAGTGAGTGAGAGCGGATCGTATTGAACATCGACGGGGAAGAAATTACATCCACTCGCCAATTGAAATACCTTGGAGTTATGCTGGACGACCGTAGAAATTTTGATAGTCATGTGGAGTACACGTGGGAAAAGGCAATGAAATCCACCGCAGCACTGGCCAGAATAATGCCAAACGGCTTTGGACCGCGCAGCAGCGAAAGCAGGCTCCTAGTAAGCGTCACCCTATCGATATTGCGCTACGGGGCACCAGCGTGGATACAGGCGCTAGATACGAAGAGAAATCGGAGGAGGCTTAATAGAGCCCAAAGGCTGGCAAGCATACGAGTAGCAAGCGCATACCAAGCGATATCCCTAGAAGCGGTATGTGTCATAGCTGGGACGATGCCCATATGCATAACGCTGACGGAAGACCGCGAATGTCATAGAAAGGAGAAAAGGGAGGGTCAAACTACCAAAATAGTAAGAACGCAATTAAGAGTCGAATCGATGAGACAGTGGCAGCGAGAGTGGGACTCCTCTGACAAGGGAAGGGGGACCCATAGACTCATATCAAACATGACGACATGGGTACAGAGGAAACATGAAGAGGTTGACTTCAGGAAGTACCTGCACAGGTTCGGATTCACATTATCACCTTTCTGCACGACATGCGAAGGAGAGGAAGAGACTACGGAGCATGTGTTATTTGTCTGTCCCCACTTCGAACAAGACGATCAAAGAAGACTGCCACTTGATCTGAGAGAGTAGGTCCGAAAGCACAGCCCCTCCCCGAAGTAATGCTGTGAGGCGGTTCCGTGGAGAGGAGATCATGTCAGTGTCAGTCAGTGAGGCGGTTCCGTGGAGAGGAGATCATGTCAGTGTCAGTCAGTGGAATTAGACGAAATCGTGGAACTAAATCTGATACAGTTAGTATAATCATGCAAAATATGCTTGTGCACTGAAATTGGCAAAAATTACTCTAACGGATTGTATGAGGAAAATTGAAGAATGGTCAGGATAAAACGTTCATATTTTGCCACTTGTTAGCAATGGTTCAATGGAAGCGCTAGCAGTTTCTCTATGACGAAATTTGCTTGAAAGTGCTAAGAGTACGTATATGACAAAAATAAAGAAAAGATGGTGGAAATCACGACCTTTCTGATAGTTTGTATTTTAGCAGTGATCGATTTCTCCTCCGTTGCCCCAACCGTTTTGATTCTCCATTCTATTTGAAAGTAGAAAAAATGTAGCGTGGGCAACAAACATTACTGAAACATATGATTGCGAACTATTTTTGAACCATTTTTATTAAATCCATTCCATGGGAATATGCTGCTCTAGCAAATGACATTTACATGCGACGGGGCCGAAAATGAGGGTATTTTTTAATTTTTTTTTGGAATTTCGACCCTTTTGCTTGTGGCGAAATTGCCTAAAATCAATCGTCCAAAACAGGTGCACAAATAACTATTCAAACAAAATGATGTGATCATGTGAATGCTAGTAAATAATTTAAATTTAAGAGGAATCATTGCAAAAAAACGCATAAATGATTCAAAATGGATGGATTTAATGAAGTATAAAACTGAGACATTGTGTGATCTTCAACTCAGTGCTTCCGTTTTGTAATAATATTCTATGCATTCGAACGCTACACAATTATTTTACCAACATCCGTCATCTATAAAGCGTATATTTCCATTTTTCATTTTTCATATTTTATTATTTTTTATTTTCTGTGTGAAATTATAATGGCTTGACTTTATGTTCTTCAATGCCGTCGTATCATCGTATAGCGTCGTTACATGCATGTTGGAGGTAATACACGCTAGAAATATATTTTTTTTACTCGCATTCATATTCGATTCCTTTTCATTAAAATCTCTCAACCAAACAACAAAAAATATGCGCTTACAATTACTGTATACATATAGATACGAAACGAAGAACAGAAAATTTTATATAATGTACATACGATTTGAACACATGAACCGCCCCCGCTGAATTCATATTCGTAATATAGTCGACAAATCATAATTCAAAAAGATTCCAGCTTTCCTGTGCCTTCGAAAAGGAATAATAAAAAACTGTTTTCTCTTTTATCAAGCAATGTATACGTATGTACACATCATACATGGGATTTCTTTTTCATTTTAATAAAAGAAAATCAGCGGAATGGAATAATTTTTATGATTCTTTTCATCGTCATTACGCCATCATATTTTCGTCGCTTACCATCACAACATTTTTATTTGCTGGTTGGGGTGGTATGTGGTATAGGTATGCAATCTTATAAAAAAATTTTAGAATATTTCATCCAAATTACTAAAACTTTCATTGCTTTCATCGATTACGCCACTTTGTGATGTTACAATAATTAGGTTCGAACTAGCGACCATATGCGATAAACTAAACTTGCATTTTGTAATAGTCTAGTGGTTTTGGGAGCTTTTTAACGTAAGCACCTAAGCACTCTTTCTCAGCTCAAGAAGCTCAAGTTCCGCAGTGCGAGAATGTCTTATTATTATTTTTATGTGGAATGAAGTGGTTAGCAAATCTTCCGAAGGAATCGAAGTAAGGCCATCAAGAAATTAGTCATTCTACAGGTAAATGAATAGTAGATTATGGATAGCCGACAGAAAATTATATGTTAATCGAGTATATATTACACGTACGAGTTTTAACGAGTATGTGTAATATATAACGAGATTACATATAATTTTCTGTCGCCTATACATATACTGCTTTATCGCCCAAGAAATAGTATGACATACATTGAACTGAGTTCTTTGAAATACCTTTCCCCAACAATCTTAACAACACAACCAACACATCACAATTTTATTTGTATTGGAAATTCCCGAAAGAGCAATATTCAAAAACCCGTATCTTCGTATGTAACGTGTCATTGATTGTGTAGGTGTCACACACAACCAATTACGCCAAGTAACTATGTAAAATACGTTTCAACCATTTTAAATTGGCAAAACAAAACTAAAGTAAATCATCACATGTTCATGTTTTGTTTACTATACGTCACATTCACTACAATTGCAATATGAGAAATTGTTATGTAGATGCACGGGCTATGCATGTAATTCCAGAAGTTTCTATTGACACTTAGAACATTATTTTTGTTTGATTATTGCGAAGAAAATTAGTGATGCGATATGTTGAATGGAGTGCCATTCATTTTGAGGCAGCATGAATTTCTTTTTCATTAAAGAAGCAAAACTTTCAGTTGAAACAAAATCAAAATAAATAAATGTGTTAGCTTCACTACCGCTTTTACATAAGTACAAAGTAAATATTTTATCGGTCAGTAAGTAAATAATATACATTTACATGTGTTAGTGCGACGGTAAAATGTTATTTTGTGTGCCGAATAACGAGGTTTAATGTATGTCATACTGTTTCGAGGGCGATAAAGGAGTATTACATACAACCTGTTATTGGTTTTGGCCTCCTCCTATTCCGCTTCAACGTTCTCCAATCGCTTACTCCTAGTGCTTGTAGATTCCATTCAACTGCATCTCTCCATCTTGTTTTTGGTCTCTTGCTTACGGTCACCTTCGGGGTTAGTGCTTAGAAGTTTCAGGAGTACACGTTCCTCCTCCTTTCATTGGACATGACCGAGCCACCGTAGCTGATTGATTTTGATGTATTTGAATACATCATTCTTCTGGCCCAATCGTGGTATATGGCCACTTCCATAATTGGGCAGGATGACCCAAATCTCCATAACTATGAGAGTTAGAAAGTTGGTTGCAAAAACGAAGTTGTAGAGAATTAAATTTAAGCGAACACGTGTTTCAGGGTTTCAGAAGAAAATAGCCCAATCCTTGGATATAATCTTTTCTAGATTTGAATGGTCTGAGACGTACTTCGGTAGGACCTTTGACATTACCTTGGGTAATTTCTATGGATCTTTGAAACTCTTACAGTTATAAAAGAACATAAGACGTTGGATTATTCGCTCAGTTCTATATTTAGATACGTTCGAGTCTTTTTGTAACATCTATTCTGTTTGCCACATCTATTCTGAAACGTACGGGTCTTTGGTTATGTTTATTTCCTTAACTATGCAATATGGAGATTCACTGTCAAAGGCAAAGTTGTAGAGAATAACATTTTAGGGTACACGTGTTTCGGGGTTTTGGGTAAAAATGCCTCAATCCTGGGATATGACCTCTTCTAGAATTGGGAGGGATAATCCATGTCTCTAGAACTATAAGAGGTACAAAGTTGCTTCCAAAGGCAAAGCTGTAGAGTATAACATTTTAGCGAACACGTGTCTCAGGGTTTTGGCTGAAAAAGGCCCAATTTCTAGATTTGAATGGTCTGAGTTGTACTTCGGTAGGGCCTTTGACATTACTTTGGGTAATTTCTATGGATCTTTGAAATTCTTCTAGTTATAAAAGAGCATAAAACGTTGGATTGTTTGCTTATTACTTTAAAATACGTTCGAGTCTTTTTGCAAGATTAATTATATTTGCCACATCTACTCTGTTTGTTCACAAAATGAAACAATTCTTAAAAGGAAATACAAATGCAAATTGAGTTCAAATACAAACATATGCAAGGGACCCGTACGTATCAGAATAGATGTGGCAAACAGAATAAATGTTGTGCAAGTATATGCAATTACGTCCTCACTAAATTGGACTGGAAATTGCCGGAAGGGCAATATTGAAAAGCTCGTACGAAGCAGCGGAGCTTAAAACCTCTCCAAACACTTAAAATAAACCCAAAATTAAAAAATTTGAACAAAAAAATTGCACTAGGCCCGATCTTAGAACCGTCCTAGAGCACTTAGGAGAAGTCTCTGATCCATAATACTTCCATGAACCAAAAAGTTCACCACCAAATAGCGTATAGGGTCGTGTAGCGTGAGTTGGTCCCACAATGGGGACTCTACAGCTCGAACCACTCAACAGATTTTCACTAATTTAATTTTCGTGATTTACTGATGTCCATATCTTTCATAAAAAAACCTTGAAGAGCGATTTCCGTGCTAATTTCGCAGAGATATAGGACAGGATAAAGTGAGTTGGATGGAGACAACTAGTCTCAATCCTTGCACCCAAGCCGCCAATGGGCCTGTTGTGCATACCCACGGAATTAGAAGTTAGACCTTTTCATTTTGTTGATGAAATTTAATACCGATTTTGGTGATTGGTTTTTGATGCGGTTTATGTTGATGATGAGCCGAAGAATTTGGCGCGGGCCATGATATGGGCTTGGCAGTTGCAAAGAAGGTGTTCAGCGGTTTCGATTTCACCGCATTGGTGTGCAGATGTTTGTTGAGGGAACAGTGTCCTGTTAATATATCAGTGACTCTTTTGACATCCTTTTTGGAGAAAGAAAGAAGTTCTTTGGTGAACTTTTCCTCGATGCGGATGCAGTTTAGGATTTAGGAGTTTCCATTGAGTAAAAATTTTGTTTTTTTTTTTTCATTGAGTTATTATATTAAAGAGAGTTGTAGCTGCCACGCTGACACTTGGTTCGGATCCCATGAAAGGGGATGATGCGGCTTCTCTAGCTAGTTCGTCGGCTTTTTCATTTCCTCAGATATCACTGTGGCCTGGTACCCATATTAGAGTAGCTTGGTGATGAGTGGAGAATGATTGAATTAGATCCCTACACTCTAGGGTAAGTGACGAGGTAAATTTATATCCCCCTCAGGATTTGATTCTGCTTGGTTATCTGAGCAGATAAAAATTTGTTGGTTTCCCGGTAAGCTCCCAAGAGTGTTTAGTATTTCATTAATGCATCATGTTATGCCTATTATTTCTGATTGGAAAACAGTGATGAGTTTACCTAGTGGTAAGCTGACTGTAACGTTTAAATCAGGTGAGTAGAATCCTGCTCCAGAGGAGCTCTCAGAAAGAGATCCGTCGGTAAACCAAGCCGATTTGTCGGTGGCAGGGATGACAGTTTTTCCAATCGTCGCGATTTGGAAGGCTAAATGTGAATGATTAAAATCTGTATGTCGGGATAATAGATTCGCACGGCATTTCGAATTCAGGGGAATTTTTCACTATATCTTCGAGTGGTTGTTGGGAGTATATTACGAGGGAGTTTGCTAATTTCAATCTGAGGGCTGAGGAACGTGCCTAGGCGTCAATAAAAATATGCAACGGTTCAATATTCAGCAGCGCTTCAAGTGCTGCGCTTGGAGTTGTTCTCATCGCTCCTGTAATACCGATTAGGGCTAACCTTTGTAGTTGAGATAACTTAGTTTTGGATACTGTGAGAAGACATCTAGGCCGCCATACGACAGCGGGATGTAAGTGAAAAGGTTCCGACAACCTTCAAAAAACCACGTTTTTTACCACTTTTTCGACCGTAATTCGAAAGTTTTCGTCCGATTTTGCCTAAATTCAATCCCTTCATCAATTTTGTGTTTTTCGTTCAGGAAAAAAAAAAGTTTTTGAAAGTCGGATACCCGAGATTCAGTTTTAGGGCTCTGGCTGAGTCTAAAAGCACAAAATAAGAAATGTTTCTTCCATAAAATGTCGGTCATGCCCAGGTTTTTGAAACAAAAGAAAAATTATGAAAATCGGATAAGAATTACCCGATTTACGTAGAAAAAATATGTTGGGCCCTAGCAGAGACTCGTTTGTAGTGCTCTAGCTAAGTTCGAGGACTCAAATTCAAAAAAGTTTCTTCCATAAAATGTCAGGCATGCCCAGGATTTTCAAAATTGGGAAAGATTTGCTCGAGTTATGTGCAAAAAACCATTTATACGCCACTAGCTCAGCGACCCTTGGACCGATATTGCCCAAATGCAATCCCAAAAGCTTTTTCAATTTCAATTACTGTGCTCACTTTGAGGACAACGACAGTTGGAATAGACCTGGTTTTGGTACACTATGTAGTTCGTTTTGACATAAGCAGACGTACAATAAACTTACGGATTAGTTGTTTAAAGTCTAAGGTTAAAATGATATATTACACCGCTGCAACACGAAAAATGCTATCGGCGTACGGGTCCAAGTGAAATAAGTTGTAAACGATAAAGCATTTATTTCCTAGAGTTATTCAAGATGTTTCCAACGAGGCCCCTCTCAGTAAGATTGGGCAACTTTTAGATGAAATTTTAGGAAATTTTCGCTAAAATTCGCCTTTTTCTGTAGCGCTTCTGGTAGCGCTGCAGCACTACAAAAATTGTCAAATTTCATCCTATATCCTAGATTTCGTCTAGACCTTTCCAACGATATACCACATGTCTGAAGCAGTGAAAATTTAGATACTTTTTGGAGGAAGTGAATAGTAGATTTTAGGAAATTTCCTATGAAATTTCATAGGAAAATTTTCCTACCGAACTTCCTACACCTAGCTTCATTTCCACATATCTTCGGATCCAATCGTCCGAATCACATCAAATTTCATCCTATTTCCTAGTACTCGTCTTAGGAAATAGGATGAAATTTGACATTGGAAGGTTGCGTGGAGACCCCGCAAATTTCATCCAAATTATCCATTTTCCTGACAAATTGATAGGAAAATATATAGAATAAATATAAAAACAAACTAAGAAACATTAAATATTTAGGAAAAATCTTGTTTTTTCATTAATTTCCCGCACCTCCATGGAAAATTCTAAGTAAAAGGTGGAATAACGCAATCTATTTATGCAAAAACTATAAAAATAATGTTTTGAGAGCTATTTGCTCTTGTTTTAATCTTGACCACTTTCGACAGCAACAAAGTGAGAGTATGACATTTTCGTGTTACTGGCTATCAATGTATGGTAGCTGCGAAATGTCAACTCGGCGCGCAGTGCGCCTCATTTATTTTTACAGTTGGAATTAAAAACCGTTCTTTTCAGTAGTTTATCAATCGTTTTTAAAGTTTACGCCAACGAAATCATAATGGGAACTCAAGAAACCCGTCTAAAAAGCACTGCAAGACTAGGTAAAAAATTGAGAAAATTCTCGTTTTGGTACAATAGAAGTAATATTTTACTATGGCTGCTGTACGACTCATCAGTACACCTTGTCTTAAGACCATGTGTATATCAGCAACGATGGCCATAGAATGATACCCAGACTATGCCAACTCGCCTTTTATACAATCCAGATCCTACGATTGGATGCATGTCATTTCGTTTGAACAATTTGGAAGTAAAAGAATTGTGAGTTTGTTTCGGTTATTTTTTCATTTGGATTATTCTGCTAAGCAGATTACCGCAATTCAACGACTATCGAAGATAGTATTTACGTTGAATATTTCGGCTCCAAGATTTCAGATCTGAATTTATAGATTCGAAAAAGTTGGTGCATTAGGGGTCTCCCATAGAAAATGACATGTTTCGACCAGAAAATAGTTTTGTTCTGCTTGCAGGTGGCAGCACAAAACTATTCAACCAGTGATATCGCCAGCACAAAACGTGTAGATTTCAGATCTGCATTTATAGATTCGAAAAAGTTGGTGCATTAGGGGTCTCCCATACAAAACGACATGTTTTCAACAGAAAATAGTTTTGTTCTACGTATAGGAAGCAGCACAAAACTCGGGAATGACAGAACAAAACTCAGGGAAGCCTAGCGCATAATTTTAGGCCTTGCAATTCGCAGCTCAAAAACCTGGTGGTGCCAACGACTTACTCCTAAGTTTCGTGGATTCGTGACTGCAATTTTATTTGGGTTGTCTGAAAAATTCGACTTCTACGAAAATTATTTTCGCGATAAATAATTGCGTCAGCCAATGAAAGACAAGAATCTTTAGTTAAATTTTTTTTATCGAGTCGTTCAATTTATTCATCGAAGAACTCTTGTCTTTCATTGGTTGACGCAATTATTTATCGCGAAAATAATTGTCGCAAAAGTCGAATTTTCTCAAAATGTTCAAGCAACTTTTTAAAGTCCTAGAACAAAAACCCCCAATATCAGTGAAAATCTGCGCTCGATAGATTCCTGGCCTTCGACTCGCACGTACATCACAATCACCAAAAAATATTTACTTACAAAGATTGTTTGTTGCGTAAGTAATTATTGGCCATATCCAGTTGATATGTGCACAGTCCTTTTCCAACAAAGAAAAACATCGAACGTAAAAAGTTTATTCAAAACATAAACCATTTTCACATTTCGAAGTTTCCCATATACGAACAGAGAAGCAAAGCATAAAATAGGTTACGAAAAAGGAAAATAAAACACCACGAAAATAGTAATGTCATCTAGCGGCAAAACTTATAATAACGTTCTTGCGAATACGATGAAATCGTGTAAATCATGAATGCGAATAAAGGAATGCGAAAAATGTTTTTGTTATTAATCTTATCCACAACTAATGTAAAAAGCTTTATCCATTTAATGTTAAACGAAATGGTTTTAAATGTTCTCTGTCAGCATTTATCATTAAGAACTTATTCTTTTTTTTTTGTTTCCTATTTACTCAAAGCCTTTCCGCTCTATTCAAAATCCTATAATCAAAGCTGAGCAACCATCTCGTCGACGAAGTTCCTTTTTGGCCATTTGGCATACACTACGATGTATAATCAACTGGAGACTGTTATGCTCTTAAAATCTTACATATTTCAAGGCATGTATATGGATGGTGAAGAGGTCGGTGTAGTATACACTCTTTTTAAGGATATTATTTAAGGAGCTTTTTACTTAATCGTTCTATAAAACACATACCTCTATACCATGTTCCATTAATTCTGAAGAAAAAGTATAAAAAGAGAACATTTTTACTGATGTTGAAATCAAGGAATATAAAATTAAAGGATTTTCGTATTTTCTACACATTGCAAAGGGATTGCTTCGTTGAATTGGTTTTTTGTTTGATAATGTGAATCGACAGTAGGATTTATGGAAGTGAAGTGTGAATGTGAAAATTATTATTAAGTTGGAAGGAGGAAATGGAAAGAGGCATATAATTTACTCTTACAATTTGCAATTATTCTTATATTCTTTTTATGTTTTCATCAAATTGAATTTCCTTTTATTATGTGATTTTCTGAAGGGAGATAAGACTTTTTTTTCTTATTTTTATTTTACTTTACGAGGTGAATGGTTGAATGCATTTTTATAAAGTTATTATATTGAATATTCAATAATCATACATTTCTGGAAAATGTTCTCGTTAAAATAAGAAATGGAAATGTTTTCTTTTAGACGAATGTCTTCCTTTCCCTCGAATTTCTCATTTATGTAAATGCAAATCAGCTCATTATGCTCTACTAATAATTGTACTCATCAATACGGAAAGCTCTACTGATCATTGCAGTTCAAATAATTAAATATTCGTATGTATATACGAACTCGAAAGAGAGCTTGATGTGACCTGACGTATTCCATGTTGGAATTGTCACTCGACAATAACTTGCACTCGTGGAAATGTGAACAACATAATGTGCATAAAATAATCTGACAATCTAGTTGTTCATGATGTTCTCAGAACAGTTAGTTCACTTCTCAATAACGTTCAAAGTGTGAATCCGTGAAATTCAAATAGGTTATGGGCCCAGACACGTTGAAACTGTGGCAATTAGTCCATAGTGCTAGTCTGTCTGTGGCTAGAAGGGGTGTCAATTACACTCGCTATGATTAATTGTAATTGTGGCAATTAATCTGCAGCGCCAGTTTGCACTGGAAGGGGTGTCAATAACACTCGCTGTAGGATTGAATTGAATTATGTGTTCTTTGGATGAAGATGTATTGGTGCCGATGGTTGTTTAATCTCAATGGTGGTTGCTGATGATAAAGCTCGCAACAAATGTATTTTCATTGGTGGCAACAGCAAAGAACTGGGTGGCCAGTCAAAGTGAAAACTGGATGAGCAGTCCAATCTCACAAAGAACTGAGTAGCCAGTCAATGCGAAAACTGGGTGAGAAGTCCCCACTACGATAGTGTATGGTTGTTGTAAATCCGAGAAGTCAGAGTAGTTGTCGTTTGATGGATCGATGTTGATAGACAATGGTCAATGTTATTTGGTCAAAACTTCAGTAGCCTAAAAATCATTGGTCAAGTAAAGTCGATCGTTGGTTAAACGAAGTCAATGGTTGGTCAAGGAAAGTAAACTTGATGGTCAGGTGAAGTCGATTGTTGGTTTAGTAAAGTCAATTTTTGGTCAGGTAAAGTCGATGATTGGTCAAGTAAAGTAGATTTTTGTTGAAGTGAAGTCGATGGTTGGTCAAGTCAAGTCGATGGTTCGATGGTGAAGTAAATGGTTCGATAGTCAATTCGATGGTTCAATAATCGAGACGATGGTTCGATGGTCAAGTCGATGGTTCGATGGCGAAGTGGGTGGTCAGTGTCAATGGTTTGGTCAATGTCAATGGTTTGGTCAATGTCGATGGCTTGGTCTAATGCAAAGAGGCTGGCTAGGTGAAATTGTCAATCGGTGGTTGGCTCAGTGCAATTTTCAACTCAATGGTCAAATTTGAGTGGAAGTGCGACCGAACGTTGCCGGCTTGTTCAGAAACCTTAGTCTCATGCTTCAAGTTTCATTTATCAGAAAATTTCACGAAAAGTCTCATTCTTTAAACAAGATGACTATTAGCCGGCGCGAACGAAAAGCCTGGTCACATTTGCGAGTGGACTATTCGCCAGCGAATTATGAAGTGAACAATTTCTTTTCAACATTTTTGTGCTCATTCAACGAACGAAATTTCATTTTCATCCTCTTGTTCGTTGGCAATTGCAGCAATTCAGTTTTGAGATAGAAAAACTATCTACTATTCTCACTTGACAGTTGTCTTCATGAAATCTAGTATAAACGGAAGAAATAGAACAATGAAATATTCTGTACTTTGTCTTCTGTTTTCGGCATTCAGTCTTAAGTAGAATAGCTATTTCACTGCGATGGCGGATAGTCTCCATCTATGTGGACGTGCTATTCGTCCGCGCGGCCGGTTAGTCTACTATTATGTGTGCTGGCTGGGTGACGCGAATTAACGCCCGGGGAGCTATCGTCCGGGAATTCATACCCGAAAAAGTTGGAATTAACGTGCGGGGAATTATCGCCCAGACAAATGTGACAACAATTTAAAGAAAGTGAATTTGTACAAGGAAAACACACAATTTGTATAAGCAAAATTTCCTTCCGTCATTAAAGCGGGTAAATTTG
>CM055405.1:28731884-28766606 GCA_029228625.1 Pseudolycoriella hygida | reverse complement strand
TATCTTTCTCTTTACATATTTTTTTCACATACTTGTAATGTGTGGGAAACATGTCAGCAGATACAGCAGTTAAAACAGAGCCACAATTTCCGCTTGTCAACATCAGTGTTGTCAAGACGACGTTAAAATAAAACTCATCACCCCAAACCAAGCCTAATGTTGCTGTTGACGATATGATAAGCCATAATGCTTAAAAATAACAATAAAATAATTCCAAGATGTAACAAACACACAAAATATTATTATACGGAATAGAACTCTCCTTCCCAAACGATTTATGTTCAAAGCAACAAACCCGTAGATACAACAAAAGGTGATTCCCATCACCAAAATAATTTGGTATGTCATTGAATCATTGTCGATTTGACAAGTGGGTTCGATAATTTCACTGGTCCTAAAAGATGAATTACTGTAGCGCATTCAGATTGCATCTCTAGTAATTCAATAAACTCACACTATATCGATTATTTCGAAATCCTTGTCGCTCCACGCTAGTGCGACAGCCTCACACGTTGTTATGGGTAAATGCATGTTCGGATAATACAAAGCCAGAATCTGTGGATACCACATGTACACTCCGTGAGCAACAAAAAATGCTACAAACGTTAAATAGCACAACGAAATTATATTGCCTATAAAAGGAGGCTTAAATAACGGCCATGTCTGATTCCATATCATCTTTATCACGCCTCCTAATCCTCGGGCATCGGCTAAATTCGAACCAATCGATTCGAGGGAAATGTGTCTAACAGGAAATTCCTTTAACATCAACGGAAAAAAAGTTTTGTAAAACAGAAATTATCATTTCCTCACCGATGACTTACTTCTTTTCCCCCATTGGCTTTGTAGGCGATAATCAATATGTCCAGAGCTTCTTTAGGTTTGCCCATTGCAAGCAGAAATTTTGGACTTTCCGGAAGGCACAATAAGATGCAATAAGCAAACGCGTTTATCAAACTACTGAGCACGATGTACAATCGCCATGGACTGTAAACAAATCCCAAAACTTTGTACTTCCAGTCCATCGTCATGACCAACCAGCCCATAATTGGTTGATAAACAATCGAAATCGGCATAAACATTGCAGCACTAATTGGAAGGAAGTGTTTGTAGAAAAATTTGTTATTTACATGCCCTACGAATAGTCTGTCTTCGGTACTATTTTCGGATCACAACAAAAACCCTTTTTGGATGGGAAACGTGACGCAAGTCCAAGCTTTAAGCGTCATCAGTTCCCTTTTAAAAGGGGTTTTTGTTGTTATATCAGTAGTTTTGGAAGTTGGCACAATATTTGGCGCCACGGTACAAAGCTGGCTGTATATATACAGAAATACTTACAGTCTCTTCTTCTACAACAGTAAAAAAATTTGTCATTACGGCACTTCTCGCGGCCGGCACTCCCTCTCTCACTTATACATACACAAATGTTCGCAGTCACTTAATCTACGACCCTAGTTCAAAAAAATGGCGCCACGGCACTTCACGCGGCTGCCATGGCTTGCGGCGGCGACCCCCACTTCACAATCACTTAATCTATAACTAATTCATAAAAAAAAATGGTGCACTTCGCGCGATGGCGGCCGCCATTTACCACCACCACGATTCCATCTTAATTCCGCCTCTGGCCACAATCTAAAAATTTTGCTCACATTTGTGGCATATGCATTCAATATATGGCGCCTTCTAAGAGCCCAGGCGCCCAAACGAGGCCGGTACCCCCCTCTTTTTGTTAAAGCTCACATGGCGTAGAATGCCTAGCCTCAAGCCAAAAAAATCGTTTTTCATACCAGTAACTAACTATTTTCTTAATTTTTTGTTAGTATGTGGACTTGCGTAACGGGTACATTGCGACCGCACGGCCATGATTTTAGGTATAGGTGGACCTGCCACAGAGATACTATTTGTAGATGCAACGAATGATGAAACAATACTATTCTCGCCTGATTCTTACCCTTGGTTTATACTTAAAAAAGGTACTCCGTCGAGAGCGACCGTAGTTCAGAGTTCTGATTGGTTCTGAAAAAATCACGTGAAAAACTTCAAGAAACCAAATTTATATACGGCGCGGCGACCACTCTCAACGGAGTTCTTTTTTTAAATGTAAATAAAGCATTAAAACTCATGTTTCTCTTTTTCGCTCTTTCTATTTTTTCTTCATTCGCTCTGTTATACGCTTGCCACAGTTTTAATCTGGTAACACCAAGAATATTAGAGAATTCCTCTCAACAAGCCAATCACATTTGGAATTTGCAGACATTTGGCCTCAAATAATTAAAATATTCAATTCACTGTGAATGAATGTGGCAATAACCTTTCAAAGTTATTCCAAAATTGCGTTTTTTTGGGTCGGATAAGGAAACTTAAACAGTCTCCAGAACACTTTCACGACCTTTTTGCGTCTGAGACGTATTTTATCGTTTAAGGAAGGGCAAACTGACGAAACAAAACCATATGCTGATGTCGGCCTATCACGCTCTCACATACAGCATACGCATTTTATGTTCATCTGCAATGTATAACGTACACACAACATGCATATGTTGCATGTAATGAACTTGTTGGACCCGTACGAATTACGAAGGTCCTATACGCTTACTACAAACAATTTTAATGCAACATGGGGTAGATCGAGGTGGCAGTTGGGGAAATGCATTTATTATCGTCTAAATACGACGAATCAACAATAAAAGAAATGTCCGTCCGTCCGTCTCCATTTTTTTTCCAAACGGCTCAACCGATCACCCTAAACTTTTTTTCCCTGAAAGATACATGCCTCCCATGATTCAAGTTCGAAGATGAGCAAAATCGATCAAGTGATTCCGGAGATATGGTCGAGGAAAGGACCAAAAACATGGTTTTTCGAGGGTCGGTGAAACTTTTTCACAAAATCTCAGCAAGTAAAGCACGGAAATTGCTCAATTTGGTGTCAAATGAAAGGATTTGATGTCGGAAAATTGGGAAAACAATTTTGTAGGAATCGGGTCAGGGGTCGGGCATCGGGACCAATGGAATCGAAGAAACTGAGTTTCTTCTCCATATGCGAAAACAGTTTTTCGTGTTCATTTCCTTAACTATGCAATATGGGAATTCACTGTCACAGGCAAAGTTATAGAGAATGAAATTTTAGGGTATACGCGTTACAGGGTATTGGGTAAAAATGCCTCATAACTGGGATATGACCACTTCTAGAATTGGGAGGGATAATCCATATCTCTAGAACTATAAGAGTTAGAAAGTTGCTTCCAAAGGCAAAGTTGTAGAGAAAAAAATTTTAGCAAACACGTGTCTCAAGATTTTGGGTAAAAATGCCACAATCCTGGGATATGACCACTTATACAATTGGGAGGGATGATCCATATCTCTAGAACTATAAGAGGTAGAATGTTGCTAACAAAGGCAAAGTTGTAGAGAATAAAATTTTAGAGAACACGTTTCTCAAGGTTTTGGGTAGAATTGCCCCAATCCTGAGAAATCACCACTTCTAGAATTGTGAGGGATGATCCATATCTCTAGAACTATAAGAGGTAGAAAGTTCCTTCCAAATGCAAAGTTGTATAGAACAAAATTGTAGAGAACACGTGTTTCAGGGTTTTAGGGAAATATGGCCCAATCCTTGGATATAACCATTTCTAGATTTGAATGTTCTGAGATGTACTCGGGTAGGGCCTTTGACATTACCTTGGGTAATTTCTATGGATCTTTGAAATTCTTATAGTTACAAAAGAAGATAAAACGTTGGATTGTTTGCTTATACTATATTAAGATACGTTCGAGTCTTTTTGCAAGATTTATTCTATTTACCACATCTATTCTGTTTGTCACATCTTTTCTGATACGTACGGGTCTTTGGTTATGTTTTGTGATAGATTAACTGGTACAATGCAGACATGAGAGCCGAACGAAAAATATCGACGGCGGCTAGCCGAGAAAAAACCGCTCGTTGCGGCTAAGACTTCGGCTCAAGCAAGCTTAAAACGGCGGCTGAGTTAAAATTCGCAAAAAAAATTGTAAAAATTAACAAAGACTGATCGAAAAATTTTCTTCTGCGGCTGCGATTCGACGGCGCTCATGTCTGGTACAATGTACGTCCAGTGAAACCAATGGTTTAAACCACACCATGTACAAATGACAACATGTGGTACGTACAATGTACAATGACATTTTTTTACGAGTGATATGTACATACAATGTACACATCCGTCGTATGGTGGACTAGTGATGGCGGCATGTCATATCAGCATGTACAATTTGTTTGCACAATGGCAGCGTATAGGTCTCACTTTCGCCTTTTTTTTTTGTTCGCATTCATCTAGTTTTATGTGTCATCTTTTTTTAAAACGAAAGGTATGAGAAGTAGGTGTCTGTGTGGTTACATCTGTCAGTCAAAACGATATTTTCAAATATATCTGCCAAGGAGAATGCTAAAGTAGAAAATAATGCAGAAGATGTAAGAAATATGATATAATCTCTGAGAATAGCTAAACGAATCGAAAATATAAAGGAGTTACTGAATAATCTATATCAATCCTTCCCACCCTTCCACTTGGATCTATATCATTATTTATGGTTATTTATACTTACAATGTTACATATTTGTCTCTAGTTTTATTTGAATGAAATTCTCCCAAGTATGAAATCGCAGCTGCCTGTACACCTGAGAGGCTATAAATATTTGTGATATTGCAAACTTTATTCGGCTAAAATAAACTCAACTTACAATATGCCAACTAAGAACCTCGATATAAGTAGCATCATACTGGATATAGCAAAGCTTGAAACAATTGAAAATGTAAATCCCCAAAACAATGCAAATTTCAATACTTTTAAACGTCCCCATGTATCCGACCTTGGATGAAAATAATCCAATGAACTTTGAATGGCTCTGTATGTCGATAATTTTATTTTTACTTACAAGAATCCCCAAAAGTGGGATGTTAGCACAACGCCAATAAAACCAATTGTATTGATTAATCCTTGCTCTGTGGTCGTTATTTCTATGTCACATTTTGCAGCTGGCAGAACAATAGCCATATTCAAACCTTCCATAATTACACCTACGCGTCGAGACACAAACAAATTATTGTATTCGATTACAAAGTGTCACAATAAATAAATACCAAGCAAAGAACATCCAGACGCAATTAGTAAGTAAAAATGAAATCTTCCAGTGCCTGCGAAAATATTGAATTTAATTTTTAAGAATTTTTACCGCGCGTAATCTAAAATACTCAACAAAGTGAAAAAAAATTAAATGTTTTAGTGTCCTATAGTCCTTATATTCTTAAAACCGTCAAAACCCAAAAAATTTTTTCTCAATTTTGAAAAATAATTCGTCATTTTGAAGGAGATTATTACTTGCCTTCCAATAAAGAAATTTTTAAAATTTTTGTCCAATAAATAAATCATTTTCGTTCAATAAAAATAATAAATGTCCAATAGTAAAATAAATTTTCCTTTTACAAAATAATAATGGAAAATAATATTTTCCTTATAAAAATATTTTATTTGATAAAAGCGACTTTTTTATTGGACATTGTTTATTTTTATTGGACAAAAATCATTTTTTATTAGAAGATTTAATACAATTACTTTCACTTATTTTTATAGGTTTATAGATATCCGCATTGTTCTCAGAATTACATTGTTCGAACAATGGAATTTTATTACTTGCAAATAAACCTACAAAATTATATGATAAAGATTGTACGATCCTTTTGAGAGTTTATAATCATGAATAGTAATGGCAGATTGCGCCGAAAAATGGAAGAACAAGAAACCGGCGTGGCGGTTAGTGACTCATTAGCGGCTCACTAATTTACAATTTTAGGCGGCGGAGAATGGTTTTTACTTTTTCAGTGGCGATCGGCGTCGTCGGCGCACTTCTCTATTTCTGCAATACATTTTACATTGAAGATTTATTTCACGTTAGATTTTAGTCTCTGCTCACTGGCATGTCAATAAAAATTGATGCAACGAGTGTTTTGATGATCATTGATTTTTGTGCATATTGTGCTTCAAAGTGACGAAATTATTTGAGAACTCAGAACTTATGATGAAACTCTTAATCTTGTACGTTCAGGAATTTATTTTCAATTTGATGAGCATTTGTTAGTCAACTTATTCACAAAAAATTGAATTTCGATGACTCAACTACGGCGTAAATTATCCATATACTCACCTATAAGTGACACTGCTTGTTCAAATGTATGCAGAGATGTCGACTGCTTCTTCTCTGAAGATGATTCCATGTTGTCTACAATGTATTTAACATGCTACGGTTAAGTTACTGTTCAGTAATAGAAGGTTAAGTACAGGGAGTGTAAACGCGTAACTACAGAAGAAGTAGGTAAAATTTCGGCTAAAATGAGCTAATCAGCTAAACTTTCAGTACATTTTTGAGGTCTAACCTTGGTAAAAATGTGTTACTGAATAAGATAGAGTAACAGGGAAATGAGGCCCAAAACGCGAATCGTTTAAGAAATGAATAATTTTACCTCACGTTCGCACATTAAATTAAATCTCTGAACAGCCATATACATGTGGAATGTTTATAACTTCCTGGAGCTTTTCACTCAGTGCACGTACACATCTTGTGTATATTGGGCAGTGTTGAAAACTACTAACAATAAACTAGAACTCTTTCTTATAACAGGATTGATCTATTGATCCTACGAAATGAAGTACTTTCCCTCCTAAAAATTTAAAGTAATTGAGAAACTCACTGCTGTACTAAAAGTTTCAAATGAATAAAACTTATTCTTTACTTTCGAGGATCTGATGATTTTTTGACTGTATACTTGTTATGAATGCGTAACATTATGAAGGGCACCAAATTCATAGTAGATTCATATCTCAAAAAAGAGACAATAAAAGTATATGCTACTCAGACCCGTGCAATTCGTGGTAAGAATTTAATTGTCGCATACCTTTAGGATCATTACAATGCGAGATTGAATAGGTATACAAGTCAGCAGAAATGCCTGCCAGTAAAATACATTGATGGGGCAAACCGGTATTCTAAGCCCTACTTGTTTCCGTACCTAGTAAATCATAGACGGCACTAGGTTTGTGTGCAATTTACGAATGACACAGTAAAAACGTTGGTAAAGAAAGGATCTCTAAGAGAATCCATGTGAGCAAAAGCTCACAAAAAATTGCTGAACTAGTTGCCTCTGACCCGGACGGGCTGTAACGGCGGATTATTATTATTAATACAAGTCAGCAGAATGTCGAAGTTCAACAAAATATGACACGAACTTTTCCGGCTACCACTTTTAATTTGTGGTTTCTGCTACCCAATAAACTATTCTAAATTATCATTCAAGAAAAATGTGTATGGCGATGCTACGGGTTTCCATTATTCCCTAAGAATTGTATTCATCATAGAATGAGAGCATAGAGCTCTAGAGACAAAAACCAATCGAGCATTCATATGATTACAAATGTAAAAGTAAATTCATGCGCCTCGATATTAAGTGCGAGTCTGAAGATAAGACAATCTAAAATATTCTTTTGCTATGATTGCTCAATTATACCGAAGAAACACAAACAAATCTTACTTTGCATATTTTGCACTCTACGTCAATTTACATTTTCAGACCAGTGCGAAGTATATAGGCTTTGTGTGTTTGTTACGTTCCGAATTTCGATTGGATCACTGAGTTGGTGGTTCTTTTTGCAAGTAGCGAATTATAAAAAATAGTCTGTTTTACAAGTATAGAAAGAAACGGGAATGTGCAAAATCACCCAGTGGATTATTGTGCATGAGACGATCATATTGTATCACCAGACAATATTATTGTCTCATGGACGATATTATTGCATTAGTGGACGATATTATCACCTCATGGACGATATTATCGCCTCATGGACGATATTATCGTATCACTAAACGATATTATTGTCTCATGGACGATATCATTGTATCTGTGGACGATATTATCATCTCATGGACGATATTATTGCCTCATTGAGCAAAAATACTCCGCTATAAGAAACGCTACGTAACCAAGTAGGACGATATTATCGTCTCATAGACAATACTATTGTATCACTAAACGATATTATTGTCTCACTGGACGATATTATCGTCTCATGGACGATATTATCGTCTCATAGACGATATTATTGTATCAGTGGACAATATTATCGTCTTGGACGATAATCCATTGGGGATTTTGCCCTCCGCCCAAAAAACTACTGACCAATCTGTGAAATAAAATATTAATATGAAACAGATAACCAGCTGACAGAAAGATTTGCGTCTATTGATTCTAGGCAGTCGATTCCGTAACCTCACAAAAATATTGTTTGGCCTCAAAAGGGCCAAATAGTAGTGTCGCCTTCGGCTCGTATCGGCAATCTCACATCTAGTGCGCTAAACTACCTTCATACGTAACTTGTATGAAACAACGTTTTTTACACTTCATTGACAAAGAACGAGTTCTTCCCTGCGTGTTTTCACTTGCACACTTTCACAATTTGTCGAAATTTCAATTATTTTTTCGCACTAAAGCAAAAAAATTTATCGCACTAGTGCGAAAAGTGACCTCATGCAACACCGAAGTGACGCATCGAGTGGTGAATTGACAAAAAATATTTCTTTTCAAATTTTTTGAAAAAAAATTGTCAGAAGGAAAAATAACTTTATTTTTTTCAAGTTTTGTACTTCAAACCGTCGTCAGCGCCACCTATTTTGCCCAATGCTTCTACATTCATGTTGCCCGTAAAGTCTGCTTTATTACCTTTCCAACGATACTTCACACGACGAATTTGATGGAGAAATGAGTTTCATTCGATTGATTTTCCACATGTATATAAGCATGAATTTTCTTTTGGGAAAGTTCGAAATCAAAAATTCTGAAGAAAATTCACATGAAAAATGACAAAAATTGTATGAAACTCATTTCTCCATCAAATTTATCGTAGGGGTCGTACACATATTACGTTACACTTTAAAGGGGAGGGGGCGGGGGGGTCACTGAAAACGTGACGGAATCGGACGAGGGGAGGAGGGTGTCTGCATAGAACGTGACGTCACGTTTTATTCCAATAAAAAGGAAAAATTTTTATTAGACATTCAAAACATAAACTTTGCCGACCCGTAGGAAACCAATTCAATCGATTCTGGTTGCAAAGTATTCCTGTTCTATTAAATTACTGAGTTGTCTGATCGAGTTATTTACAAGAAACCCAAAATTACTAAAACGACCCTCGCCGAACGGCTTCTGGACATATATTTTCAGGTAGGGGGGAAGGGGAGTCGAAAATGTGACGTCATATTTTAGGGGGTGTAAGTTAAACGTGATGCAACGTAACATGGGAGAGGGGGGAGTCAAAAAATCGAGAAAAAAGTATGACGTAATATATGTACGACCCCTTTCGGAAAAAGTTTGTAAGCATTGTGCAAAATAGATGGATGGCGCTGATTAAGCTTTTGCATACAAAAATGAAAAAAATGAAGCTTTTGATTTTTCCCACAGACAATTTTCTTTCGAAAAACAAATTTTTGGCTTTTTTGATTCCAAGCAATATTTTTCATGGTGGAATTGAGAAAACATTTTTTTTCGGAATTGCCCAATGAATTCATGGATTGGGAGTTCATGGTCAGACGCCATGGAGTGACACTCTTGATATGATGAAGAAGACATTGAAGGAAGCTCCTTCGCCGATTCTATTGATCACAGGCCAAAGAATACAACTACGATTTCGTACGGGCCGTTGCAATATTTTTCCCTTAAAACTTTTCGTACGGTTAGCGAGCCCAATGTTGCTTTCAAAAAAATATATTTTAAATCTGTCAACTGTCAAGCGCTTTTATGGTGTGATAAAACAATTTACTTCCGTGAACAATGAACACAAAATTCATTTTCAGTAACGAAGAAATTTTGGTGAAAATGTATGGAAAACACATCCTTTTATGTGACATCTAATTCTCTTTCAGTTATCATAAAGCTTGGCTGTGATTATGTCCATTATACCCCTACTTTCAGGAATATAAATAGCTAATTATTTGCACGAATCCTATAAATAAAATTAATGGTTTTGATGTATTTCTTTTGTATAGTCGTACCAACGAAAGCATGTTGTAGCAACTTACAGCTGAACCAAAGTATATGCGTTGTAACGTGTTTTGGAGGTGTTTCTGTAACCTTACATACGCAACAAATCTATGTAAACGTCGATGACGACTATCCGAGAAAAGGATATTGGGCAACTAAAACGTCGGCTCAAAGTAGCTTAAAGCGGCTATCAAGCAAGTAAATATCAATAATTTGACACCTTATGCATCCTTATCACCAAAATCACCATACTTTGACAGAAGCCGTTAACGCACTAGAAGGTATGACTGTGCCAGAAAATGTGAACAACGGCTGGAACGGTCAACGTCAATATATGATGATCTTTGATTCGTACGATTGTAGAATTCGCCTTTCGGTCATGTAACGAATTCTCCACGAGTTAAAATAAAAATTTGCAAGAAAGCATGTATTATGCCACAACATGCATACATCAGCTGGAACCAAAATTAATTCTAATTACCGTAAGATGTCAGAAATATTATGTCTGCATTTTGGTAATACGATTGCGCAAATTGTACGCTCAATACGAACGTTTAGTGGGGAAATATTTCCAGTACATTATTTACCACTTTTTTTGGGGGTAACTCTGTCTATATTTGTAGCATAAAATGTACACCATACTTGTACACATTTGCTAAAGATGTTTCGACTATAAACGCGAATATTCTCTGTCATTAATTTTAAAACAACTTTGAATAGATAATTCACTCAGGCATAGATAAAAACTCCAATCCTTATAGCATGAGTATGTGTACATAAGTATTGGTATCTTATTATTGCGACAGGTTCGGCGTTTATGAATTGCTCGTATCATATATCATATGAAAATTATGTTTTTAAACATCAATCAGGTTGCCTTAATATGCTGCTATATGCTATGATTCAAGTGAGAAAGAAAACTTCGAAAAAATAAATGCTAAATGGTAAATCATTGACTCCCAAAGTCTTAGTGAAAATGATGGTCCAATGACGATCAAATGAACCATAAAACGGTCGCATGAAACGATCAATTAACCCAATAACGATTAAATGACGGTCAAATTAATCCCATGCAAGTGATAGGACACAATTTTTCATTGTTGTTTCCTCCTCGCTCTACCTCATATCAACGGTTTTTAAGCTCCTGACATTATGTGAAGACTAGTCCCAGACCAATTTTCATTGCTGAATTATTTATTTCCATATAAAAACCAAGAATAGGATCATTGCTTCGTTCACACAATGCTATTTTTCAGTTCGACTTAATTAACTCCTGTTAATGTCTTATAGGTTTCTTCGAAGCATAGAAATGTCTTGTTAATGTCTTATAGGTTTCTTAGAAGCATAGAAGCGGTTAGACGCCGCTGGCTCATAGAAGTTATTTAATGAAGTTGGTACGGCCCAGAAGAGGGCAATTGAAACAGACTGACGGGGGTTGAAATGATTATTGGATTGGAACATGAAAACCACACACCGGGAGGTATTTAATGCTATGACCTATAAAGTGTGATGATAAATAATTAAATTGGTGTTTATGCCAATTTGCCGCATAGCCTTATTTTTAGCATAGAAAGATATAAAAGCAATATGGGAATGATTCTTTTGTCATTTGAAATATGAAATAAGAAACTAGAAAAAAGCATTACAGACATCCGCCTAAATGTCTGAAACTGTTTACATTTCTCACACCCCAGCATTTTAACCTCTCCAAAAATGGAACAATACAAACTATAAAATCAAATAAAAGAAAATACTCTTGATGAAAAATTCAACAAAAAAAAATCATTTTGTCTAACAGTTTTAAGAATTATTAATAGGAGACAGGAAAAGATTGTACATGAGTTGCTAGATGCTATACATGAATACATGAGGAAGCTATAATCGTTTACCATTTACTTCCATTTCCAATGTAAATGTTTTTGCCTCGGTACTCGGCGTATAAATGTACAGACCGGCATTTTTCCATGTTTTTCCAACAATTTATATGTTGAACTCACAGCTGATTTTTCCGATTTGACATTGGATTCGCTTCGTCACAATACCGAAACTGGGGTAATTCCTTCAAACGTGATACTGCACAAAGTGTAATAGAGCAGTGGCGCCGACTTGGGGAGGGGGAATTTAAAAAAACGTATGAAAAAGACACAGTTTGAAAAAGAACGTGTTTTTATTGATAACATTATGAAAAATACCGTTTACCGCTTTTCAGAAAACATAAAACAAATATCTTCCTCCGTGGCTTCATATAAAATGCATAAAATCTTTTCACTTTTTCAAAGAAACTGGAAATATGCATGGGATGATAGAGATTTCTACTTGCCTTTGTTTCCGTCGCATGGTCACAGTCGTTGATCAATTTATAGTCCAAAGTCTGAGCATTTAACAGCGAAAATAAAAAATTTATTTGGCAATTCACCGACAAAAACTCGCTTTTTCATGCGTCATTTCGGTGTCGCAAGAAGTCATTTTGCCGCACTAGTGCGATGACGGTTTCTTTACGCACTACTGGAATTGTCCCGAATGAACTACATAATCTTTCATATAAATTTAAGTTCATTTATTGATCAATTTATTCATGTTTTTATTTACAAGAATGACATTTTTCAATATTTCACAATAAATGGAAATTAATTTTTCGAATAAAAGTTAAAGGTACAATTTAAGAATTCGGAATTAGCAATATTCGATTCAACAACCGACTATTTCGTCTATAATTGCCATCGTTTCAGAAACTTCTACCTCTATCTCGTCTATATTTTCCATTTTGAACCACATGAAGCAGTTTATCAGGCTACTCTGATAAATAATGCAAATTGCGACACAGGGAATTGAATTTTTATATTAAATGAAAATCTCGTTTTTTTCGGTGAATTGCAAAAAACGTTGTTTGATACGCGTTACGTATGGTGGTAGTTTAACGCACACGATGTGTTGCCGAACTCGCCTTCGGCTTGTATCGGCAATCTCACATCTAGTGCGTTAAACTACCTTCATCCGTAACTTGTATCAAAAATTATTATTCCATTGTCGTTTTTCATCCGGTAGGTTCGGAAAAACATGGGAACCTTTTTTTTCATTTCAAAAGCTATGCTATAGTCTGTCGAAAGCTGGTGGGAGGAAGCTAAAAATGGGCGCTGAGCCTAAACTCCAAGTTTTAGCTTCTAACTTGAAGATTCTCACAAACGAATACTTATCCACCACTTTCAATAAACATTAGAATTCTTTAGACCACGTCAGACCATCAAACTATTCCATCAGGATGAGTCCCAAAAAATCTAACTCCATTCCTCTCACTTGGCATACCTCCATTGTTACCGGAAACTGTCCTCTAAACATACCTTTGTGTACGATAACCATGAGTCACAGCGATCGGTACTCCAAATGTGAAGGTATGGAAACGACTAGAATTTAAGTAGTCCTCTGCGGGTACGCAGAACGGGCCCACTTGAGGCTTACGTACTGGAGCCTCGCATCGGCTTACCTATACAAAGTTGCAAAAATCGACTGATATGAAAGACTTTCACATTAATTCAAACTTCAATCTAAGTTTCAAGTGATAAAATTCTTCCGCTTTTTAACGGTACGTTGTTTCGAGAAGCGATAGTTAGCCTTTACCGTTTAAAAAAAGGAATCAATGCATTTCGTATGGGATATTCGTCTGCATTGAGCTACACGAATGGTTAAATGGGTAGACAACTACGTTACCTAGTAGCGAATGAGTTGGATTTACGAACGGAGCGGTGATAAGTGAAGGAACAGAAGCTGGTGCATATCACCCAGTCACTTGGATTCATTCAGGGAAGCTACCTAATATTTTCCAGACGGAAGCTTCAGCGGCACTCTTAGATGCCCGCCAATTTCTGCCAGAAGGACTGAGAGACATATATAAATTTATATACTCGGATATTTAGGCAGCGATAAAAGCGCTGATATCACCCGTTGTGACTTCCAAGCTGATGTAAGGGATGGCTCTAGAACCGATTATCCCCAGTCAAAACATCCCCGGAAAAAATGTCCCCAGACAAAATATCCCACAAAAAACAGACAAAATATCCCCAGATGTAATGTCTGCTCAGAAATGGTGAATATAGGTAGGTATTATTAATTAGATATTATATTGTGTGCCCCCTCACCCCCGCGCCTGCGACGGGCTTTTGTTAGCCTTGCAGGCGGCCTTACGTAAATGGGGCGCTGTCCCAAACCCCGCTAGGGGCTCCGCCCCTTAGGCCCCGAAAGGGGGATATTCCCCCCTTGACCCCCCTTTTTGGTGGCTGCCGCCCCTCGACCCCGTTTTTTTGTTTTTGGTTGTTTATTTCAGGCCTGCGGCGCTAAGTACACTTCACGTTGAATATTCTTAATTTTTTGAGTTTGGATATTTTGTCTGAGAGGATATTTTGTCCTTTTTTTGAATGGAAAAATTGTGGTTATTATGTCCGGTTATTTTGGTTGGGGATATTTTTTTCTTGGACATTCGGTCCTAACCCCGTAAGGAATACCTGAATCAGCTAGGACTGAAAAATCGAGTCAAACTGGTTTGGGTACCCGGACATTCAGGAGTGGATGGCAATGAGAAAACTGATGAGCTGGCTAGAACCAGCTCGACGGCTATCACATTCGCACCGGAACCACAAATCCCGAACTCATTTTATGCGAAAATGATAAAGGACTGGGTGATGGAGGAGTTCACACTAAGTACTTCCTCCCTATTCCGAACTAAGGATCGGAGTGGGTCCACCACTTCTGTGAATTCTGCAACTGTGGGTCATATGTGGGTCGACCCGCTAAAATTGTGGGTCAGGTGTGGGTTGACGCACTCCGATCCTTATTCCGAACAAGAGATGGAGCTCCTGATGATGAGCCTGGACCTCGACCTGACGAAAAGAAAGATTCTGGGCTCCTGTGGCTTGGGAGAGGATACGGAGCTTCACCCCATATGCGAATGCCCCAATTTCATCAGCTAAAGTACAGGACGCTTGGAGAATATGTCGTCCACTCTTCGAGAGTGACACATTAGATAAGTTCCTCGTCGGCATGCAAAGCTTTACATGATTTTACATGATGAACAGTATTGATAACAAAGGGTCGAAAGATCTGTGTTCCAGATCGATGAAACGAACGTCTCTAACTGATAAAATCTAAAAAAAATATTGAGTTGTTTATATTCGCCTTCTACTATTCGATGTGCGTGTTCTAACTCTTTAAATCATACACAACGCCTCTGTAATAGTGGGATATGGCACAGAGTGCAAATCATCGAAATTACAACAACAAACACCCCACCGTACGACGAGAACATTTGATGTGGTATTGCGCATATGTGCTATGGGCATTGGAAGTTTTTCTTCTGCTTTCTACCTTACAACGTATGATATTGATGACTTGGCTCTCAGACTTCGTACGCGCCGGTCGATTCTTGTCTAAATTCCGTCTAAAGTTGAAGAAAATTTGTTGAAATTGAAGAAAGAAAATACATAAATTAAATTTATAGTCACACAATCTGATGGTAAAACTTGAATTTAATCGAATGCATTACATAAAACTCCATTGTAACGCGTATAAAAAATTGATTTTTCAAATGTTTTAGAAAAAAAAAAATTTTCCGAAGAAAAATCGAAGTGAAAAGAAACCCTAGCTTGTGTGATAATTGTGAGGTAAGGGGGTAAGGTTTTTTCCGGAGTGACTGGGTCTTGCGCATAAATCGGAACGAGACAACATCAGTAGACAGTAAAACCAACAAATTTATTGTGTGAACGGGTGCGGCCATTACAGACAGTCCAAATTAAACTATAATCCAATTTTTGACTTCGACTTAACAACATATTCACCTTACTTGCCACTGTTGACTTTTCGGTAATTCAGATTATTTAGTCGTTTTCGAGTGACATCGTATATATTTTGAAATTTTTGACCAAACGAATAGGAATAATAGGATTTGTTAATTTTTATTCTGATACTCGGTCATGGGGGATCCAAGTGGTCCCATTCAGGAAAATGGTGGACAGAATGGTGATACGGAACCATCTAGTCTTGTGGGAATGGGACCACCGAGCCCATTAACAGGGTGTTATTTGTTGGTAATTCTTGGCGAACCGCATTCAACTGAGCATAAGGATATCATTTTGCAGAAACTTGTTAAAGGTAAGTGCATTTTTTCCAGTAACATACTTTCGTTTCGTTTTTCATTTAAAAAAAAGTCACACACTTTAGTTGTCGATTGCGTCATAATATACTCCAACATACTTTTCATTCTATAAAATGAACTGCCGAAGAAGAACACCAAAATATGTGACAAGCGTATTGAATAACATTGAAATATAATATGTTAATTGCGTTCCGAAAAAACATAAAAAAAATATATTTCACTTATTTATTTCACCCATATACCATGAATCGCATTTGATATAACTTTGGCAACGTCGTCGTCTACAAATTATCCTTCTTTATCAATTAATTATTTTAGTTATTTACGACACTAGACCAAATATTGAAAAGTCAAATTTTCGTGTGAGATATGTCAATCAGAGTTTATGTTGAGGTCAATAACCACACGAACACGCGACTAATCAATTTTCCGTCTATTCGCGTGTTATGTTTCACTAAGGGTGTTGATGAAAATCGACGAAATGAATGACTTACAGTCCGCAAGCATTTACAATTACATCAAATTTTTGGTCTGAGATAACATTCAGCTGCAGCAACAATATGATTTTTCGAAATATCGACTGAAGAACTTTTGACCTAAACATCGACTCTAAGCACGATTTTAACTTTGTTCAAAACAAAAGAAACATCCAAAGTTGAAATCATGCGGGTGTAATGAGACATATTATATTGCAATTCAGAAATTGAATTGCTTTCACTCGAAATTTATATTGCGCAAACCGAAATAAAGTTTCAAAAAAAAATTGGGGTTGGGCAAATGTACTGTTATTTGTTGGCAACGAGGAACGTTATATCGATCGATATACAAAAAAACACTAAAACGATATATAAAACTTTTGGTGTAATGTATAAGATGACGTATAAAATACATACCTCATGACCATATTCATTACTCATAAATAAAAGTAGTTTAATGCAGAGGCCGGCCGGTTGAATGGATTTTCAAAGAAAGTCGCATGAATGAATTCATTGATTTTATAATGTTATCTTAAGTTAAAAATCATTTGTGACGCATTTGACCGTATCGTAATGCAATCTAAATGCACGTCATGTGTAAATCATTCTACATGGAAAATGGCCTATGTATGTGCAGTGCATACGAACTTCATTTCGTATGTGCTGATAGCAATTTTTAATATTTCGACAAATTCGATTTTTATGGTTATTGGTTCACAAAGGGGAGAAAATAAGAAATTCCAACGATAAGGAAGTTTTACGACAAGGTCACAATTCATTCGATTTGAAATTTCCTACTTATCCTCGAGGTGAAAACAATGTTTTTCTTATGATTGCGCGTGAGATAAGCAGTGTTTCCATTCAATGTTATATGGGGACGGGGACAGGCGAAGTAATTTCTCACCGGGTCAAGAATATTTAATTTTCTCACCTCATTTAACATTTGGGACAAAACGCGAATCACCTCAAGCATGAAAAACAATTGTTTAACATAGAAAATGGAAAGTCTAATTTTGTTGTTTTTGCTGTTGCTGCGCGAAGGAAGAAAATCGATTTTTAGATCCATACGTTCTGGGCACCTAAACTGTAACGGGTAAAGACATACAAGTCTGGGAGCTTCCGAATCCCATTATACCGATTTTGTAATCGCCAATTCTGTTTACCGACTTTAGTTGGGGGTACCATTTACCTGCACGAATCACTAACGGGTCAGCAATACAATCAGCTTTTTTTCGACTCGTTCATTCCGTTAGTAGAGACGGTTTCCAATTTATGTAGAAGTTTAGACTAGAGAATGAGAACACGACGTTCACATTAGGGGAATGTATTGACTAAGTAACACTAACTGTTGAGCAAAGTTATAGTAGATTACAGTGGGGGTTGCAGAAGTAAGTCATTACATGAGGGATCAATTTTGTGAAATGAGCCAAACTCGCCTTCGGCTCGGGATACAAACTCTACACTCGTCAAAAAACAGTTTCCAAAGCTTTTTGCTTAAAAATACACGAATGAGTTTGCGAGTGTCATAAAATGATCCAGAATAGATGACTTACTAAGCACCCCCACTGTATACTGTTTGAATGCGACATCCGAAAACGCGTCATTACATGCAGATATACATGTAATGAGAATCACAACAAAAAACCTTTTTAAAAGGGAAACGTGATGCAAGTCCTCGTCCCTTCTTCCAAAACAACTGATATCAATTTGAGTGACGCTTACAGCTTCGGAACGCAAAAAATTCTTTTAAAATATTTTCAATTTGATTAAAAAAATGCGTCACAAATGCCGAACCTTCCAATGTAATAATTTTTCTGCGCTGTCAGATTTCGCACGCCAAATTTGACTACCCGTACTCCACACCTCAAGGAACAGAAAAACGATAACATTGGGAGGTTCGGCATTTGTGACGCATTTTTTTAATCAAAAGTGAAAACATTTCAAAAGAACTTTTTGCGTTCCGAAGCTATAAGCGTCACTCAAACTGATATCAGTTGTTTTATAAGAAGGGACGAGAACTTGCGTCACGTTTCCCTTTTAAAAAGGGTTTTTGTTGTGATATCAGTTGTTTTGGAAGAAGGGACGAGGACTTGCGTTACGTTTTCCTTTTAAAAAGGGTTTTCGTTGTGATTGTAATGTTTTGCATTATTTTGAGCCGCCGCTGCCGCCGAACCGAAGCGCAGCGGCTACTACTTCCATGGGCGAAAATGATCCCCTTAACTGCCTCTACAACATATCAAAAGTTTTTTTTGAGCCGTCGCCATCGCTGAACCGAAGTGCGGCGGCTACTACTTCCATGGGCGAAAATGATCCCCTCAACTTTCTCTGCAACATATCAAAAGTTTTTTTTGGGGTCTCCGCCTATTTTCCGCCATTTTGGTGGTCACCCTGATACACTACACACCCAACCCAACAACTCTCCCTTTGACACCAAACCTCTATCTCGAACACACAACAATTGCCTCATACAAAATGTGCTATCATACACGCTACACACACAAACACGTACATATGGGCTTTATATGGCGCCTTCTAAGAGCCCTGGCGCCCAAACGAGGCCGGTAGCCCCCCTTTTTTAAAATCTCATATGACGTAGAATGCCCACCCGAAGGTCCCTGCAAAATTTCAAGAAAAGTTTTCGAGCTGTTTTCGAGCACGATTCAAAAAAGTCGGTTTTCATACAAATGGCTCTAGAACTAACTATCTAACTAACCCACTAACTAACGTAGGATGTTTCCATTAACTTTGACTTCTATGAAATCGCACATTTTGTATGGAAAATGACGATTTTGTAAAGGTCATATCTTCGGATCCACTGGACCGATTTTAATGAGAAAAATGTCGATTTCAATCAAAATTTTACAAGGAATCCAATGAACTAGGTCTGAGGGGGGTACGATACAAGGGAAAAAAGTCACAACTTAGCTGTATATTATGGTTCCGAAGTCTACGAAAAAATTTTTTCTGAATTTTTTGTTCGTATGGGGACCTGCGTCACGGGCGCATCGCTACCGCGCGCCCATGATTTTCCGAGACCCTAACATACATGTAATGAATAATTTCCGTGGGGTGCATATGCACATGCATGTAATGACAAGTTTACGGTGGGACATTGATTAAAAAAGATTACGGAGCACAGGAAAATCGTCTGTTCGTATGGAATGGAGTTTAAATAACCTACTCTTACCATATCGCAATTAAAAGTATTATTACGATTGTCACTGCACATCTGTCGCTAGTTATTAATAACACTAGCGGTCATGCCAGTAGTAACTGGCATTATTCTATAGGCAGCAGGCGGTACTGTGACGAATTATTAAGTGTGACAAATGTATGATCGCTAATATCAATAATTTGTCTTATTCACATATTCTATTTTTGGGCATAAAAAAACCAAGCCAAATCTCGAATTGGAAATTGCTAAATTAGACGTGACTATCCTTAATACCACTGCAAGATCATTAACTCAACGGCACATAACCTAGAGATTGTGTCAAAACAAGAAAAAATCAACAACCTCGAAAAAAGCCACACAGTGACAACAACAAAAAATTTCAAGTAGCAAATATAGTCTTCGAGACGTGCTTGTAACATGCGAATTCAACTAATTTTAGACCAAATTCGAGATAAAAAAAAATTTCCTTCTCTAACTCGTTGCTAATAAAACGCATAGAAACATATACAGTTCCTTAATTTGAGGACATTGATCGATTGCCTGTGTCTGCTCTTTTTGTAATTTATGTAAAAAAGACGCATGTGCATTTAAATTTAAGTGCACATTTAGCAATATTCCATTAATAGAAACGTTTAAGAGAGCATCACTCACTTCGAAACATTTCATATTTCACGAGGAAAGGGTATAATACAGCTATGCAGAAGATTCATACCTAGATGGCGGTGATACGATCGGTGTAATCGAGGATGTGGTGCCATCTACTGAGGCTTCTTGGGCATCCGCGCTTAAGTTTTGTCTTTCTGTTTAGTATGTAGATGCTTTTGATTGGATGATAGATGCGTATGAGGCTATAAATTATTTAAGTGAACAACAGATTTTGTGACGCGTTGAGGTTCGATAATTTTGTTGATTACATTGTATTACGTACTACCATTACCCGAGCCTTCTATGGGCTAAGTACAAAATCTAAGAACAATAACATGTTGTTTTTGATATGTAACATGCATTGAAAAGTGTCGCATGCATACATAAATCATGTGTAAGGGATCTATCTTTCACGAGATTTATGACTTTCATATTTTCTCTAATAATTTGATTCTTTTATCATTTTATTGAATATTTTCCTTAAAGCAAACTGAATAATTTTTCTATTTTCCGACAGGATTTTTATCTTGGGATGCCTTACACACTCATGTTGATTTGGAGGATGAGCTCAACACTATTACAGAACATGCACCCGAGGGAGAAGATGCCAGGCATGGTGAGTACATATTGACATTTTTGGAAATTGAAAATAAATTTAAATTTAAAATCAGAAAAATATTTCCCTACTAGTGGCCAAATAACCATTAAATGTTAGAGTGATGTAAAGTGTAATTTACAGCATTAACGTTTCACTGAACATTTGAATAGTCACCGCAAATTGTGAAAAAAACAACGAAGTAGATAAGTAAATACTTTCTGCACTTCACGATCGAAATACGATATTCTCTGGAGTGGTATAATGACATTCATTGTTGTACTGTCGTTATTTACAACCCTTTTTATACGTGTAAAATGTTTATACAGTAAAATGATTGCTCTTTTGTTTCAATTTAATCGAATGCCGTTTTTCTGAATCGATTTTACGTAGAGTGATTTCCACTTTACTGTTTTATTGCGTATTTTGCAGTCTGCGTCTGTGTTTTACTTCCTATTACAAGTACAAAGGTCCTATACGTTTACTACAAACAACTTTAATGTAACATGGGGTAGATCGAGGAGAGAGGTGGGGGGATATATTTATGAAAAAAATGTCCGTCCGTCCTACATGGATTTTCGAGGGTCGGTGAACATTTTTCGCAAATATCTCAGCAAGTATAGCACGGAAATTGTTCATTTTGGTGTCGAATGAAAGCATTTCATTTCACAAAAAATTTAGAAATCGTGTCAGTGGTTTATGTAATGGAACCAGTGCAATGGACGAAACTGAGTTTCTTGGCCATATATGAAAGCAGATGGTTTTTCGATATTTGTTAAGGCTGTGTTGGTTAAAAAAGGCATCTGTTTGTTGCGATTTCACTTCAGGAAAATGTTCAACGAGACTATGAAATAAGGAGTTCACGCAGTAGACTGGTCCTTTGCCTAGTGCATGAACTTCTTATGTCACCGTCGCGTCGTGTAGAACATTTTCATGGAGAAAAATTGCAACAAGTAGAGGTCTGCATATCAAGCTGTGCAGCCTGGTGCCAAAAAATTTTCTATGGAAATGTTGGAGTGGGAACAAGTACATTACTATGCAAAATGTTCCAACTCGGCACCAGGCTGCCTACTGGGGAAGTTTAAGTAGCCATAAAGAACGCAGCCTCGTGCCGAA
Organism: Pseudolycoriella hygida; assembly: GCA_029228625.1. NCBI lineage: Eukaryota > Metazoa > Arthropoda > Insecta > Diptera > Sciaridae > Pseudolycoriella > Pseudolycoriella hygida. The sequence continues at coordinate 28,744,396 of CM055405.1, read as the reverse complement.
AATCCGTTAATGTGATCGTAACGGCAGTAACAAATACTAAACGTCATATAAATTTCAACGCGGCACCAGGCTGCCTACTTAAGATATTTTACTTTGGGCAGCAGCAGTCTGGTGCCGAGTTGAAGTTTATGTTACGCATAGTATTCGTTACTGCCGTTACAATGCGTTTAACTGATTTTCGGCACCAGGCTGCCTTCTTAAAGACTACTCATACTTTTCAAGTACGCAGCCTGGTGCCGAGTCGGAACCTAGTGCACATTAATGTACTCGTTTCGCCATCCAGCATTGCCATAGGAACTTTTTTGGCACCAAGCAGCCTTCTCAAATCAATCTGCAAGTTGCATGTCGTTAGCCCCCCGCATTCGTGCTAGGAGGGGTGGAAAGCCCATAACTCGGCCGCGAATTTGTGCTGTCGAACGGTGCAGGTCCCAGAATTTGTGCTGTTTCGGGGACCGAATACCAATCGACTTAAAAAATTTATTTTAGATTTTCTTACTATTTGCATCGCCATTTTGGGAGGTTTTCTCCTTCCATAAGACATCCAATTTGGGACAGGTCTCCGAAACTGTTTTTCTATAAAAGGCTCATTCATTATGATGCCAAACTCAATGTGTTACGACAAAAATTACTATTTTGGCGAGATTTACAGTGAGGTGACGTTTGGCTATATTTTGATCAAAGTTTACTTAGTTTTTGAATTTTAACAAACTTTTCACCTCTTTTGTGCCTCAACACATACTCACACAATACTCAACACATACTCACACACTCACATAATTATGAATTGGCCTACAATAGAAAAATAGTTTTGGAGACCTGCCCCTAGACACCCGTCTTATGGAAGGAGAAAACCCCAAAAATGGCGGGAAAACGACTTTCTCGATTTTTCCCAGTAGAAGCTTTTCTCAGAAAATTAAAAAAAAATATGTTTGATGGATTTGCATCCATACAATATTTTGTGCGAAAGAAGAGAAAATTTCAGAACATTTTTTGAAAAATTAAACTACCTAATTGGGAAGTGCTCTAAGTTTAAAATTTCTCGAAAAACCAATAATTATACATCTATTTAGTGCTCAATTTGTGTTGGCGAATGGTGCCTTCCAAATAGCTTTAGCTAAAATGAGGATCGAACAGTGGAAATTTTCATTATTTTTTCACAGAGTGCTTATTTGTACCGGCTAAGGGAACCAGCCTCAGAATCACAGCTAGTAAGTTAGAAGTTCTTCTTACCAAAGAAAATTGTGAGATTGCATGAAAAGTATCTTCAATTCAAATTTAGCTAGTCAAGCAACTAATCACTAATCGATTAACTACTTACCAACAGAATTAATTTTTTTTTAGTTTTGAACGGATACTTTATTTAATTAGAATTGTAAATTACATTTTTTGCAATGCTCTGCTAATCGTTGAATTATTTTTTCAATGGATGGTACAGCCGATACAATGATTCGTCGGAATGTTCGAAGCACATGAAATCCTCTTCATCTTCCTCGACCTAAAAACGTTACGTGATTTAGTTTTAAACAAAGCAAAACTAAAGGACCAGACTCACCTTGCTGGAACCTTGTAAATCATTGCGACCGAGTGTCGAACGTGTAGGAGGGCTGTTGCCAAATTTTATATAGAAAACACAGTGAATCACTGCTCTGTTGTTTCCTGGAAGCTCATATGGTTTGGGTCTTAGGTCATCGTAAACTTCTTATCTATTATTGAGTCGTATAGCGGCCGAATAGTGACCGGTGTCACTTTCCAAAAACGGCGGGTTGAAAATAAATATTCCGAAAATAACGTACTCAATGTTTGACATGCGTAACACCATAGGTACGTCATTTATTTTGAAGACCGCAGACTGTTCGAACATCGATGACTCTGAGCTCCACCCAGTAATTAATTGGAGTGACAAGTAAATGATTATTAAAAAAAAAGTAATTTGAAAGGCACCATTTGCCAGCACAAATTGAGCACTAAATAGTTGTATAATTGGTTTTTCAAGAAAATTTAAACTTAGAGCACTTCCCATGCAAATAGTAAGAAAATCTAATCGATTGGCATTCGGTCCCCGAAACAGCACAAATTCTGGGACCTGCACCATTCGACAGCACAAATTCGCGCCCGAATTATGGGCTTTCCCCCTCCTAGCACGAATGCGGGGTGGGCTAACGACATGCACCTTCGAGTCTTTTTGCAACATCTATTCTGTTTGCCACATCTATTCTGATACGTACGGGTCTTCGCTTATGTTTTCATCAATATTTTTTCCGTTCGATCTGAGAAAACCCGAAGTTTTGAACATGACAACTTTAATCCGGTTTCAGGTTAAAATGAAATTTTGATGGAAAAAAAAAGTTTTTCTAGAATTTTCGTTAGATTTCGTTTCAATGGGAGAACCATGTACATACCGTCTGTGAACATTTTTGTTATGTGATTTTATCCCCCACCTTCTCTTCAAACTCGTGAAAAAAGAAAAGTTCTGTAAATACGTAAATAAGTAATTTTCAACGGAAATAATTATTCAGTTTTAACAATTTCTGCAATGCTGGTTGAGTGGATATCGAACTTATGTACATAAACGAAGGATGGTAGGTACTTCTAATCATACATTGCATCAAATATTTGAGTGTAATAAAATGTCCTAGCAAGTGCTGTTAGTTATAGAACGTAGGCACATAGATATAAATCCCTCTTAAGTTGTATACTCCAACAACATGAAAAATCGATTTTTCGGTAACAAATATAACAAAAACATAAACTTATACCCGTACGCAACTGAGTCTCAATTTCATTGGAAATTATTATGTTGTTGCCAAGGAAATGCAGAAAGAAGGGAATAGGGGATTTGGCCATTAACATATTTTCAGACAGTGATACCTCATTTGAAAGGAAAAAAGAAACTGCGGTATTAACTCGGCTGACGTCATAGAGAAATTTATAAAAAATTAGCGAAACAAGAAATTTCAAATTAGTCACAACATTAATCATGGAACTTCTCTAGTTTTGTCGCTAATGTTCTCTGAGTTTTTTTTCGTTATGACGGCATGAACTTTTCATAAGATAAACGGGTGCTGTATGAGGTTTTTTGCCATGTCCGATTTTAATTTTATAACTTGTGACGGAAACTATAATGAAACGTTTTGATTTGCATTCTAAACAATTTTCCAAGTCGATGCCAATGATGTGACTTTCACCCTCCACACTTGAAAACTTCATATCTGATGGCAAAAACAATCCTTTTCGCAACTCGATGCATAAATTTCCTTTCAAAACTCTATCGAGTGTTGTAATGAATTTTCATATATTTCTTAAGGCACTAGTACTGCAATAAAATTGCTTCATTACGAAAGATGTTGTTCCTAACTAATGAGCAAAGTGTAACTAAGCACAGACTCGTGCTGAAGTCCCACTCACCGTGAAAAATTCTTTTCATGCTTGCGGATGGAAAATGATTCATTATCGTCTCGGTCAAAACCGATTTTTTGGATTTTCCGGGCACAACCATGAAAAATTTCCTACGTGTGGGATGCATTCCTCGTCTTCGGCTCGAAATACAAACTTACCACACGTCTCAACAACAAATTTCACGGGAAAACAGTAAATAACTATTTCACACTTGTGAGGGAAACTATTAATTTCTGCATCTATGAATATTGATCAATCCAAAGACTAGGTCGCTCGCATTCTAAACTGTTTCTTTAATCAAAAATTCGCATAATGCCTTCATATTTGCATATGACATACATTATCAATGGGATTTATTTCGTATTCATCTAGAACAACTTAATAAAAATGCATGTCATTGCGATTTTCTTACTTTGTCTATTCCATACGGCAGAATAAAATTTTGCTATATGAAGAACGGAAAGGAAACCCTAAAGTCTCTAATTCGCACAAGTCTTATGACATAATCTTTTTGCAGAATATGCTGATGTTGTTGATTGAAGTGTCCAATCGTATATATTCTTATGTATAGGCAGGTGCTTGAAGGAGAACATGATATGAGAATTGTGGTTTAATTTATTATCCTACTTTTTACATATACGAAGGAAACCAATTTTTCTTGTAAATTTAGTAGACGTTCGAAAGCATGAAGTGAGGATAAGGATATGTGTTAAAACGGATTAATGAGGCAATCAATTTATTTTCTTGACTCGAAGTCAAGGGTCTTACACCCGAAAGTTACTCGAAAATGTCATTAGCAAAAGTACGTGGGTTCGTTTTTAGCAAAATACCAATTTTCTTTGGTGAAACAAAGGCGTGAGTTATTCCCATTCCAGTTTCTCATATTTTTTCGTGCTATTATTTATTTATTGATGCGTATAATTACATCGATTCTGTTTATTTATAACTACAATTACATTTTATGATATAGACTTAATTCTAGTTTTATTGCACGAAATTCTCGATGTTTGATCTATTGCCGGGAGGATAGCAACAACTAACACGTTCGGCAAACGTAGTGATGATATCATACATATCTCTGTGCGAGCTAACAACAGGCTATAATAATTCACACAGTACAAGCGCCATCTACTCAAATTGTGAAACTTTGGTCACCACTGACTCATTCAAGGATGAGGAAACCTTCATAGGCACCCGGCAGTGTTGGATCCCACCCATTTTGATGACCTTCTAACTAAAACCTCCTTCCTTGGTCACCATGCTCTCGTCTCCCCAGTACCACCTCGCACCATTACTTCGGTGAGTGGCTGCGCTTTCGCACCTACACTTTCATTCCCCGGCTAACTTGCAGCTTCCCCGTTATCTTTCCAATTACATTATCCGCCATTTTCCACACCTCCTTATCGCGACACATCTCCGAAATTATGTTGTCGACATTTACGTCTGGCCTACTCACAGCCATCAGCTCACGTCGCTCCTGTTCGAAACGGGGGCAGGCAAATATTACGCGCTCTTCTTCTTTATCACACATGTCGTGCAGAACGGTGACTCTGCGAATCCACACCTGTACAGATATTTTTTGACGCACCACTGACTCATCTCATCGCTTTTTGTGATATAAATAACATCCTTATATTAGTCTCAAAAATGGTTCAAATGGGGCACATAGTCGAAAAACTCTGTTCTCTATAAAATGTCTTTCTGTTTAGACACGTTTTCTTGACTGAAATCCAGGTGAAACAAATTCGCAATATCCATTTATTCATAGACAAAACAAGACAGTAGTAATAAACTAATTGCTTCCTAAGTACGGTGGAAACTAGCCTTTGGCTCTTAGGTTTTATTATCCATGTTATTATCCGGAGATGTAGAGTAATTAGTTGCAATGCAAGTGATAAGTCCTAGACCTATTGCAGCAGGACTATATGGTGTTTTTCGAAAGTGGCAAAGTGATAAGACTCTCACTGGTAAGCAGAAGAACTGGCAACGTTCACCAACTAAGATGAGTTAATTTTTTGAATTTTATCTTTACATTTTTGATATCGAAAATGGATGAGATTTACTGTTTCTCCCGAAGCATTGAATAACATTTTCTTCGCTTATTTGATTTAGGAAGATATGATTTTTCGCATAGCAAATGTGAAAAAACCTCGTCGGAAAGTTGAGCATTGCCTGTGTGTTTACCCCCTGCGAAAACCATGCATGACATATGGATTTTTTTGGGATAATTTTGTGAAGCAAAACTCGTCTTCACTAGTGTAGTAAAACTCGTATGTTCACTATTGAAGCAAAACTCTTGTCTTCACTAGTGAACAAAACTCTTGTCTTCACTAGTGAACAAAACTCTTGTCTTCACTAGTGAAGCAAAACTCTTGTCTTCACTAGAGAAGCAAAACTTTTGTCTTCACTAGTTAAGCAAAACTTTTGTTTTTACTAGAGAAGCAAAACTTTTTGTCTTCACTAGTGAAGCAAAACTCTTGTCTTCACTAATGAAGCAAAGCTCTTGTGTTCACTAGTGAAGCAAAACTCTTGTCTTCACTAATGAAGCAAAGCTCTTGTGTTCACTAGTGAAGCAAAACTCTTGTCTTCACTTGTGAAGCAAAACTCTTGTATTCACTAGTGAAACAAAACTTTTGTTTTCTCTAGTGAAGCAAAACTTTTGTCTTCACTAGTGAAGCAAAACTACTTTCTTCAGCAGTGAGGCAAAATTACTGTCTTCACTGGTGAAGCAAAACTCTTGTCTTCACTAGTGAAGTAAAACTCTTGTCTTCACTAGTGAAGCAAAACTCTTGCCTTCACTAGTGAAGCAAAACTCTTGCCTTCACTAGTGAAACAAAACTCTTGTCTTCACAAGTTAAGCAAAACTCTTGTCGTTACTAGTGAAGTAATAGTTATTTACGTACGAGGTAGTAGGCATGTAATTCATTTCCGAGTGACGTATAAAGTTTTTCATGCTTGCTATCAGGGACGAAAGTTGAAAATTGTAAGCCCAAGGGGCGAAAGCGCCCCGTGGAATTACATTTTTCTTTTCGTCCCTGATAGCAAGCATGAAAAAACTTTTGTTTTCACTAGTGAGGTAAAACTTTTGTTTTCACTAGCGAGGTAAAACTTTCGTTATGCTCAACTTTCATATGGATAGCACCGATACCCAGTTCAGTGTACAAATTTATTGTCATTTTTTATATACTCGTTCTCTTCTTTAAATTGTTGTTGTCTCTTTTTTCTTTGACGTTAATGCCATTTAGGATCGAGGTGCCGTTTCAGAAGAAGGGAACATTTGTTAATAAATTATTTGATCAATGTTTTTTGTGGTTACATTGAATATCATATTTTTGACCGAAAAATATGTTGTGTTATAAATGTAACGATACTTCACATTCCAGACGTTACGGTTTTTCACATTGGAGCTAGGTTTGTCCATATTAAACTTTTAAAGTCTGTCTGTTTCTTTTATGTCCTCAAAGATGCCATTAAAGTTGTATTCAAACCTGCTTCGAAGCAAACATGAGCCGAATGTGTCAATAACGTTTGCTTGCAAGGCATTGGCAATAGACTCGATAACACTCGGCGCTCTGTTTGTATATTGCAAACGCCATGCATTTTTCCTCGAACGTAAAACGGTGTTCCCGTAAGTTCCCGTTAAGTATTAAAATTGTGTAATTCGAATAAGTATGTTTCGGTTTTGCAAATTAATAAAAAAACGTTGCAGACAATGTGTAATACTGTTGAGGTTATAACGACTTTTGACATTTTATATGACGGCCGCTCATCGCAAACAAAATATGTTTCATCGTTAATACCACTATAACTCAAAGTGCTGCCGTGACTCATGAAGTTGCATACCTCGCTCTCGGCTCAGATATGCAAGCTCTACACTCGTCAAAATAACGTTTTCAAAGCTATTTGCTCAAAAAACACTCGTGAGTTTGGCTCACATGACAAAAATGTGTCCTCATGTAATGAATTACCTACGATGGCTCCAATGTAATGTACCATTTTATGCCTCGGGGCAAAAATAGTTACTTTCGCCCCGCTATTGAATATAAATCAACTTTCACAACCCTCACGTAACTCAACACTGCATAGTTGATGCGTATATAACTCTTAAATCTCCATAAATTCTTAATCCCATAAAAATTTCACTTCTCTAAATTATTATTATCGAATCGCGTTTCATTCCATGCATTTATATTCAATTAAATGACAACCAATTTATTTATATTTTTAGGTTCTTAATTTCAAGTCCTAAAGTTTCATGTTAAATAAACATACGAACGGTACGAACGGTAGACGTAAATAATCTGGGTGAACCAGTCAACGTGACTGTTAACGTTGTCATAATCTACGGTTATTTCGTATCGATCGAATTTATGATTCAATTTTATACCTTGTCTATATTTAAGGAATTGTTAGACGTTTAATGTTAGATGTCATCTTTCAAACTAGCTTTCCTTATTACCTTGTATACGGATCGATACATTTTAATTGATAATAAGTATAGAATTTATTTCCGATGAACGTGTGATATGGCAGTAATTTAGTATCGTAACAAGTTATAAACGTATGACCATTACCCCTGAGATCTACTCATGATTCGAAAGTACAATGAAACATGTGTTGATAATGACAAATGGTGTTAGTGTTTCCTTATAATCATAAATTACTTAAAGCCTTTCTCAGGCTCGGGTTTTAGTTGTTACACACTTTTCAGAAAATATTTTTATCAAAATCTCGAGCTTCTTTAGAATTCAATCCAATTTGTCAGCTGAAGACGATGGCTCCTGTAAGTTGTCATGATTATCATTGAAAGTTCATCGAACTTTCAGCTTTTTTACCTATACTTCGCTATATTACTTTTACCCCCAATTAATAATACGTAGCTTGTATCCAAATGATAAAAATGATAATCAAATGAAAGAAGAAGGGGACGTGTCCATAATAAGCAAGTTAAATTGTTTTTTTTTAACGTTTATTTGTTTAGTTGCGGTAACTACTTTATGCCGTCTGTCTGTCGGTCTATGCATAATTAATCATGACGGAATACGAAATACTAATTCTGGGTAAATTCTAATCGTAACGTAATTCTAATTCTGGATATTTTTAATTTCTTACTTGACAACATCCCGCTACCCTAGTGTAAAAAAATTCTTTATGCCAAAGTTTTTTTTTCAAAAACACACATTTGGTATGGATAGTACAATCTTAACAATTTGTCAATTTATTACTACGGTTGAGTTGTACTAAAGCAATTTCGAAGAAATAACTTTAGTAAGACGCGTACGCGACGGCCTACTCAATATTGCCAGATTGCAATTCGAAAACTCCGGAGATTTCAGGATGTTCTTCCATAGGTTAATTATTCATGTTGGCTTGAATCGTTTCAGCCTCCTCACTTCGTCGGTTATATCCAACAACTGGATAGCTTCCACATTGGTGTGATTAAGTAGCCTTTTTTCGTGTTTAATGGCATTAGCAAGGATTACTTCTTCTACCCATTCGATTTTTAGGTCTTTACGTAATTCCTTGTTTATCACAAAGCGGTATGCGAAGGAAAATATTTTGGCTTGCTTGTATTTTCTCTGTATTTGTTTTTTTTCGCACAGCCCCATAGTTTAAAGCCATACGTCCAGATTGGTTTGAAGATGGATTTATAGATCAATCTTTTGGAGTAGAGGCTCAGTTTGGAGTGATAACCGATGAGCCAGTACATTTGTCTCGTTTTATGTTTCATTTGTTGTTTTTTCAGTCTCACGTGATGTTTCCAGGTTACATTTGCTGTCCAAATGTGGACCTAGATATTTTGCTGACTCTGCTTGCGGAACGTGTTTTCCATTCAGTGATCTACGGTGGTTGCTAACATGACGCAACGTAAAAGTTATGTGATTGGATTTACCCTCGTTGAGTTTTATCTTCCAGTCTCTAGTCCACTTATTTATTTTGTCCAAGGATAACTGCAATTTATTTATTGCTTTGTGCTGAGAAGTATCAGTGACCAAAATCGCTGTATCATCAGCAAAGTTGCCAATGAGGACATTATCTGAAACTGGTATTTCAATTCAATTCAATTTATTCATATACATGCAAGGCCAGGCCTTATACAATTTTACAATTGCGCATGATTGCGGTTTAACAAAAAGAAAGTAAATATAATTAATCACAGTTGCATCGAACTAATTTTTCTTAACAAGTCTAACATACATTATCGACTCGTTAGCAATACAGAGCTAAGTTCAAATAGTTGGAGACCACATAAACACAATCTAAAGTTGAGTCGAATTGATCCCAAACAAAATAAAGTACAAGAATTTCACGAAGATTAAATAAACTAATCACCAAAACTGAAAGCACCATTTAGCCAACCAACACAGAAAAAAAAGAACAAGAAAAAAGGAATATAAAAATAAAAAAACAAAAACTGAAAAAAAAAATAATAGCTCACTCCCAACTAACCAGCAGTTACGTCAGATCATAAACTAGCATCCATCAACTTAAGGCATCCTCTAGTAGAGCTGTAACTCAGACTACCCAGCGATACTACCCGTAAATAGACAGATTGTTCTGCCTATTAAACAGGTCCGTGCATTGTTTTTTGAAAAGTTTCAACGAGCTCAATTTTCTAATTCTAGCCGGGATAGAATTCCAATCAATTATTCCCTGAACAAAAAGCGACCTTTTGCCCACTACACGTTCAGAGCGAGGGAAAACCAACTGCATCGAGCGAGATGAATGCCCTCGCACAATTAACTCCCTATGATAGCCTGGTTGACCAGAGCGCTTCACCTTATAAAGCAGAACCATTGCCCGTACCTTCAAGAATGTTTCTAAAGAGCCGGAAATGAAGCGACTTACATAAACCTCGGCACTTTCCCCACGCTTGAGGCCATAGACGTATCACACTATGTTTTTAAGCGATCTGTTTAACACTTCAAGCGACTCTGCATCAAGGCCGTAAAAATACACTGGACTACAGTAGTCTATATGAGGGAGAAGAAGCGCTCTGGCCAGTAATTCACGAGTTTTCAGAGGTGTCATCCTTGCAAGAGGCCATAGGCTTCTTAATCCAATAAAGATCCTTTGCGACACTTTCGATACATGGTCAGACCACGAGAACCGATCACTCATAATCATTCCAAGGTTTTTAACCGTCGTAGTGTATGGAATCTCGACACCGCACAACCTTACAGCTGGAACCGAACTCGGGTTCACAACACCTCCGAAGATAATAGCCTGAGATTTTGCCGCGTTGAGCTGTAACTCATTCGTCGATGCCCATTCAGATAGTGCTTCCAGATCTTCATTTACTTTACCAATAGAGAAAGAAATATCATCTACGTCTACAGAGAAAAATTTATAAAGCTGAGCATCATCTGCGTAAAGCTGTGAGAACATGTATTTGACAGAGGTTGGCAGGTCATTAATGGAAAGAGAAAACAATAACGGTCCGAGTATGGATCCTTGAGGATCACTTTCCATAACAGGCAAGAAAGACGAAAGCGTATTCTCTATTTCAACTGCCTGCTTACGATCCCTCAAGAAACTGAAGACCAACTGAACTGCTGAAGTCTCAAAGAAAAATCGCGATGAGAGTTTCTTGCACAGTATGTTGTGGTTGACCGAGTCAAAAGCTCTCGAGAAATCTAGGAGCAGCAGTATTGCAACCAGCTTCCTATCCAATGCTTGTCCTATGTCATACGTAATTTTCAAGAGAGCAGTGACAGTGCTATGCGCTGGTCTATAGGCTGACTGAGTAGGGCTCATCAGGTGGCGCCGTAATATGTGTTCGTATATTTGATCAGCAAGAAGCCTTTCAAGTAACTTTGAAAGCACGGGTAAAATGTGAAGAGCACGATAATCTTCCAAGTTATAAAATCGAGTTTTTTTATGGCCTGGACGTACCTTAGATACTTTCCAACTATCCGCAAAAGTAGCACTCATGATAGAAAAATTGAAAATGTGCTTTAAATGCGGTAACATCAAATAAAATATGAGCTTTAGGAATGGACGGGGAACTCCATCCAGGCCAACCGCATCCGAATTAATTGACCTGAAGGCTGAGTGTATTTCCCTATCCGTTACAGCTCTAAAGGAAAACCAAGAGCTTCCCACACTCTGCTCCTCATGGGTAGCAGCTGAACCGTCTCGGATGCCTTGGCCTACACAGGGAGGGAGCTGAGGGTTCCCATTGACCTCATTGATACGTCCATCATACCCCGATATGTGTAAATTAAAATCATGCGCAGTAAAAGCCGGAGATGGAGATGACTTACTCGTTGTGGCCAGACCTAGAGACTTGGCATTCTTCCACAGAGTTTTCATTCCCAGCTTAGCTTGCAACTTCGGACGCAGAAAAGCACTCTTGGCTTCTCTAATCATCTGATTGACCTTATTCCTAAGTTTATTGTACAGTGAACGGTTGGCTGCCGTGTTATCACGCTTCAGAGCATTTTTCGCTAAGTCGCTGTGTAGATTATGTATAGGAGCGGGGCAACACTTCCTTGGGTTACTCGTGCTTGGATTGAATAGGTCCTGGAGTAGATTTCTTGTTCTTTTACTCTGAATTTCCTAGTAGGATTCAAGTAGTTGACAGTAGTTAGCAGGGAGAATTCTGCTCAGCTTGTAAATGAGTCCTTCATGCCGCACTTTGTCGAAAGCTTGTGAAACATCAAGGAAAGCCGTTTCGTAGTATTCCTCCTTTTCAAATGCTGGTTCTATTACCGTTGTCAATCGGTGAACTTGTTGCACAGTCGAGTGTTTATTTCAAAATCCAAATTGGAAGTCTGGGATCTATACCATTTTTTCCAAACGTTCAATCAGAAGTCTCTCAAAAATTTTTGAGATTGTTGGTAGGAGTGAGATGGGCCTGTATGAATCCACTTTTTCAGGTGGCTTGTCTGGTTTATTTATCATAATTACTTGCGCAATTTTTTTTCGGTAGTTTTTTGAAGACTCCAGGTGCGATTTCATCAATTCCTGGAGCCTTTTTTGCGTTGAGTCTTTTTCAATTTTCCTAGCGATTTCATACGGCGTAAACTTTTTGATCTTTGCGTCAGGTATTGGTATTGTGTCCACATTCGACTGAATATCATTGTGCGATGTGAACACCTTAGCGAGGTGTT
>CM055405.1:28671632-28731384 GCA_029228625.1 Pseudolycoriella hygida | reverse complement strand
CACTTGGGCCCTAAGCACAGGCAAAACTTTCTTTTATAAATTGTCGGTCATGACTAGATCTTTCAAACAAAAAATTTTTTTGAAAATCGTAAAAGATTTACTCGAGTTATGTACGAAAAACACGTAAAGCTCTAACAGAGACTCGTTTGTAGTGCCCTAGCTAACTCCAAGGACTCAAATCCAAAAAAGTTTCTTCCACATATTGTCAGTCATGCCCAGATTTTTCAAAAAAAAACCGACAGTGTCCAGATTCAATTAAATAAAAGGGAAAAAAAAGTTTCTGAAAATCGGTTGAGTTTTACTCGAGTTATAGTGTTGACGGACGGACGGACGGATATTTTTTTTATTGTTGATTCGTCATCTAAGGACCATGATCGATGCTCCCCTCCTACTCCCGGGTCGAAGTTCGACTGGTTACAAACGTCGTGGTAAATGCAATAGACCCCTTTTCGAAGCACTACGTTCTTCGTACGGGTCTAAAAATATGGGAGGGTTGAAAATGTATCACTAAAAACCTCATTTTTGTTTCTTCGTCTAGTCATTGAGTCGTCGAGCTGGAAATTTGTCAATATATTTTTTTTCGAAAAAGCCGTTTTTTGATTCAAGCTTTTTCGAAAACTTAAAACTTGCTCGCATATTCGATATTTTTTACAAGTTCGAAAATTTTCGAAAATTCATTTTTTATAAAAACTCGAAAATTCTGACGTTTCAAAATTATTTTGAAAGTTCGAATTTTTTTTTATCTAATTTCTAACTTTTTCTAGGATTTACATCTCTCTTTTGAAAATTTCAGCATTTTCGAAAATTAAAATTTGTTCGAAAATCAAAAACAGCTTTGAAAATTCAACTTTTTCGAATACTGTAAAACTTTTTTGAAAATTCGAAATATTTCGAAAGATATTCGAAATTTAGAATTTCTACTTGCTTCTGTAATTGGGTCATTAAAACTATTAAAATTTAAAATGTAAAGTACGATCGGTCGTGAGAGTTTGATAGAATGGATGAGTCAAAGTTTTGATACAGGCGTCGGTTGCGACTTTGTTTTCAAGTCGACGAACGACACCAGATCCAGAATTCGATGTCGCAGATATGTATGCAGTGATGTAAAATCATCTATTCACGCCATTAGTGCGGCGTCGGCTTATGTCAAAGTATACAAAATTTCGTGACGAATTTCATTATCTTTCAAGAGACGAAAAAGGGTGTGGTTCGTAATGAAATGTCGTATACTTTGACATAAGCTGACATCGCACAAATCGCGTGGATTCGTAGAGCCTGAGGTATCAAGGAGGTTCCCTGACAATTTTAACAAAGAACATGATCGTTGCCAAGTACTTCGAAGACATGGATTCAAATAAACGAACTTAAACAATTGAGCAAAAATCACGACGAGTTAGCTCTGCGCGTCCACTTCTTAGCGATTTTTCTTTTAAACTAAACTCGAAACTTTATCATTACAAATCAAACACATCCTCCATCTCTCACCCAAATCAACATAAAACAAATCTGAATCGAATTTAAACAAAAAATGATTAAAATCTTAATGACAATTAAGAATAAAAGATTCTTCCCTTGATTCCATTTCTGTTCTAGTCTCTATAAAAGTTTATATATAGTTAATGCATAATGAATGTAGAGTAATGTTGTCAGTTTTCACATCCAATTTTATGAAAAAAAATCCAGTTTTTTTTAAATTATTGAAATGAAATTGTTGACGAAAACTGAAATAGTTTTAACAAAAATTGTAGAACAAATATAAGATGAATTCCGATTAGGAAAAGTTTAGAAGACTTTAATTTCGCTCACCTATACCATGAATCCAATACATAAACACATTGTTTATTCAAATAAAAACTTGAAATTATAATACAAAAAAAAAAGAAAAGAAAAATAAAAAATAAAAAACTGAGATGCAACCATTATAGACTTATAAGATAAATGTTAGTCATTTTATTAGGATACTTATTGAATTTGTAAAATGTAGTATAGAGGTTCAATACCAGTACCTTAAAAACAAAGTAAATAAAATTATAACAAAACCAAAAAAAAAACTCTGATTCACAGAATCAATACAAAGAAAAATAAAATAAAAACATATTTAAAAGAAAATTGGATATTACCATTTTGAACAAATTTAAAAATTGTGGAGCACGAATATCAGTTTCTAGATGAATTTAAATCATAAAGAAAAATAATCAAAATTATTGTCTTTCGTTGCCTTTGTGTTGAAAATAAAATTTAAATTTACATTCAATGATAGTTTACATTACGTTCTTGCTTGTCACTCGTAAGCACAACAATTTACAAGCAACAACGTTCTACATTTTACATGGTTGTGGAACGTAAAGTCCGAAGAAACATATCCACAATGTGGATTGTGATGACGAGCTTACATTCCACAAGCATGTGAACATCTATTCAAGGAATTGTATGTCATGTTGATTATTATTGTGCAAATTAAGTGTTGTGAAAACTTTTCCATATGTTGTTTAGCGTTTTTGAGTTTAAAGGAACAAACGTATCTGGTTTACATAAATAAAAATGCTAACAAGTAAACATGCGGCTGGTAAGGGGTAGAGAATTCACTGAGCTTTATGGTTTATCACTTCAAAACTCTAGACTCAAAATTTAATGTATTAAATGAATGATCAATTTTCGCTTATTCCTTCCACTGAGAGGTTCCCTATATGCTTTTTACGTCTTGCGTTAACTTTTTTTTGGATTCTATTCTGAAATTTATAGTTGATGTCACGAATGCATCGGGTCCACAGTAGGGTGTTCCAAGAAAAAAAAGTAAAGCCACAGGTAGATCTCGTTACCGCACATAAAAAATTGTATGAGTCCAAAACACCAAAAAAAAAAAAATTTTTTTATTTTTTGAGTGAAAACTGATCGATTGAAAACTGAAAAATGTGATTTTTCCTCTATGCGCCATCGTATCGCATGTTATTAAAACAAATATTTGTTTGGAGGCCCTATTTTCTATCTGTCAACGGCACCTCTCCAGTTCAACAAATGAATTTTTTAGGACGATTTTTGTGGACACATGTCTTAATAAGATTCCCCAGGAAATGTCGGAAAATTAATTACTTCAAAGCCACTCATTAGTAAGTCTACGGACTCTGCTCTGCACAGTCTGGTAGCGGAGGTGGAGAAATCGTTCTCAGTTGGAGAAGTAGCCCTAGGTCGCTTCATGGATATAGAAGAGGCCTTCGATAACACGAATTTCGAGATTATCCGCCAAGCTCTGACTGAGAGGGGAGTGGGACGAGTGGTGGTGAGGTGGATAGATAGCATGCTCGGGTAGCTAAAGGTTGTCCACAAGGAGGAATCTTATCGCCTGTGCTTTGGTGCATGGCGGTGGACTCTCTCATCAGGAAGCTGAGCAAGGGTACTCAGATGACCTAACGGTATTGATTAGGGGTAAACGCTGGGCTACCTAGTCAGTAATGCACTGAGAGTAGTCGAGAAATGGTGTCACGAAAGAGGCTTCACAGTTAATTCCACTAAGACAGGCTTGTGCTGTTCAGTAGGAGGAACACAGGATCAGACCTAATGGGGAAAATCAGGCTCTTCAACGTGGACCTAGAACTGGCTCCAGGAGTAAAGTATCTAGGGGTCACGCTTGATACTAAACTGAACTGGATTGACAATGTCACGGACAAAGCAAGGAAGGCTTTCACGGCTTTTTAGATCTACAGGAACTCTTTCGGGAGAAACTGGTGTCTACCGTCTAAGGCTATTCTATATGGTTGTACGAGGCTGTGATCAGACCAATGATGAGCCATGGCTCTGTGGTATGGTGGCCAAGGCTCAACGTTGAGTGTGCGAGGAAGGAGTTGAGTGAGATTCAGAGGCTGGTATGCCTATCACTGGAGCTATGAAGACCGCTGTCATGAAAGCACTGTTGGCTGTACCACCTCTGGACTTGGTTATCAAGATTAGAGCTTTTGCTACAGCGGACAGGTTGGTACAGAATGGTATGTGGGCTGCCCGTTTCGGGGTTGGACATGGCAAAATCGGTGAGATGATTCCGGACTCAGTTTTTAGCATGCCTATATCAATATACTCAATACTCAAGTCGTTGTGTGCGCAAGCGCTAAATAACTGGGTGCGGCCAGGACATTTGGAGCGATGGAAGGAATATGACGGAGGTGCTCACACGAAGCGCTTCTTCCCGAGGCCTGACGAGAAATGGGCTAATGATTTGCTAGTGATGGACCAGTGTCGCATTAGGAGGGTTGTGGTAGCTATCACTGGACGTTGCGGGTTGAATCGGCACATGTACAAGTTGAGGCTTTCGAGAACCACCGAATGCTCTTGTGGATTGGGGGAGGAAACGGGCGTACACTTAATTTATGAATGCCCCAAGTACCTTCAGCTGAGGCGCAAGATCTTCGGGGAATTTTTCGTGGGACCATCCTAAATCGCTAATCTGGGACCTGCCACACTTGACAGATTTTTGGTAGCGACAGGAAGGCTCGCGTGATGATGACCGGGAAGGAAACAAAGGATCCTAGGATCTGTGTTTCAAGATTGCTTAGGCGATTGTCCCAAGCTGATAAATCTAAAAAAAACTCATTCGGATATGAGCCTACAAAAATGGTTCTAAAAAATTCGTTGGTTGATCAAATTTAAAGGAAGAGATGTAGTTTGACAGGTATAAAAATAGGCCTCCTATATAAAATATTTTTTACACAACATGCGATACGATGGCGCTGCGAGCGTGTCAAATTTGAAAAATGGCGGAAAAATTACATTTTTTGAATTCGG
This sequence comes from Pseudolycoriella hygida, assembly GCA_029228625.1. Lineage (NCBI taxonomy): Eukaryota > Metazoa > Arthropoda > Insecta > Diptera > Sciaridae > Pseudolycoriella > Pseudolycoriella hygida. The sequence continues at coordinate 28,726,611 of CM055405.1, read as the reverse complement.
CCAATTTTCACTCAAAAAACTCAAAAAAAAACAATTTTTGGGCGTTTTGGACTCCTACAATTCTCTCTGTGGAACTTCAAGATCAACCTGTGGTTTTCCTATCTTTCGTGGAACACCCTTGTCCACAGTTATTGAATTCCAAAAACGTTTCTACCATTTTTCGATGTTTACTTGTCAGGGTCGTAGCTAGTTGATGCGTAGTTCTCCCCTGCTATTCTAGCTAAGGAGTCTTGAAAGCTCGACTCCAGCTCATTCATCCTAAAACATTATTACACTGTCCTCTCCACAGTTGCGCATCACTCTAGATCGACGTTTTTGAATTTGGTGCAGATATTTCATTTGAACAGTAAAATAAAAATTATGCTACTACTTCTCATGCTAACGATAGAGACGGGCCCAATTTAGTGCTATATACCCAGTGTCTATGGGGGTCAACGACATGTATGTATACCTGTGGGTTGGATTCGATTCATAATCAAATTAAAAAAATGCGTTTAAAATTTGCATTTGTGATTATGGGAATAGAATTCGTTTCCTTGTCCAACATTTCTGAATGTTCTAATCTGTGGACGACGATCAGTCACCAGATTTAAAAGTTTTATTTAATAAACAAAATCTGTAAATTCAGATTCGAAGCGTTCCATCAAAAGCGATATGAAAAAAACAGTCACGTTTTGACTATGAAATTAAATTTTGTCAAAGTTTCTTTTTTCGAAAGAAAATCCCTTAAACGGTCAGTTAAATTGAAAGTTTTCACCTCAATGTTTATGCTACAATTAAAAAATTGGCCCAAATTAAATAATGAATGTGATAAAAATATGGATGCAGAATGAACAAACGAAGATGAAAAAAAAAATTTTTATTTTGAAATGTCATGTGATAATTTGGATTAATATGCAATTGATAATTGCATACGTAATAAAGAATGAATTTAAAAATAGTCTGGTTAACAGGACTGAAGAAAGAGATATTTTTTTATATTTTAGCCTTCAAGTGCTTTGAACAAATTCAGTTATTAAGAGTGATGTTACGATACGAGATAAGCAGTAGTGGTTGAATTATTCTACCGTGTAACGGCGGTGAGAGATCGTGTTCGGCTCGTTAGTTTTCAGATGAAAATATCGCGGCGCCACCTTCGTTTCCCTACGATCAGACATCCTTGTACCGCACTAATGTGAAAGTGAATTCGACGCATATACAACAGCGCCACAACATTATGCAACTCTGTGTGTAACTTGTCGATGTGGGGCATGTTTGATCGTAGCAGTGAATCAGCTATTTCAGAGTTATGAATAGAGGGGCTGCTAAACAAATATGTAATGTAGTATTACAGGACGAAAATAAGAACTCGCTTCACAGAAATCATTACTTGCTTCATAAAAAATCAGCGAGGTAAGGTACCGATAGAATAGGACACTTCGTGAACTTCCAACTTTTGTGAAACATCGAATCTTTACAAGAAAATTAAACTTAACGAAAATTGTGTATTTTCGTCAGATAGGATGTTACTTGTAAAAATGCCAAGTGTCCTAGGAATTGAAAGCTCGCGAAGTACCCTACAGATAATTGCGTTAATGCCTCCAGTGATCCAATCCGCCATGACAGTATTTTGGCAACGCAGGTGGCGCCGTCCTTATATAAAATAAATTATTTCATCTATTGTGACACGTATACATTAATTACAGCTTGTTAATTTATAATAAAAATTATAACGGCATGAAAAATCGTTTTCGGAAACTCGGTGACGAATTATGCCCTTATATCCTTGGTACGACTGGTGAAGCAACACAGCTAGGTACCAAAATATCTTTTCGGAAAAAAGTTTTGTTAGAAATTTGAGTATTGTCTGCTATAATGATTGTAGAACTACAGTCTTTACCTCATATTCTTACAATCTACAAAATTCAGAGGAAGTCATTTCAATAGTGTGCAGTGTAGCAGCTCTCTCCAACGGAAATGTTTTGAATGTTTGGAATTTGTGGATTGAAAATGTTTGGATTATAAGAATATCGTGAATTTACCACATAATACAATGTTGAGACTGTATTCCGATATTAGCAAGACTCTTAAAGATTATTTTTGAATTGAGAGCTTTATATTGGTTATAATGATAAAATATGGTTTGCAAGGGAGCTACCGGAGTGTCGCTATTTTTTTTACGAATAGCCATCGGTTAGTAGTGCAAGACAGGGCATAAGATTTGAGAACAGTTTTAACAACTAATGCTCAAATATTGGTGCAACAGCCCTTTCACCTGGACTATGGAAGCTAAAATGAATGTTTTCTTTAGTGATTCGCTCTTTCGTATCAGGTCTTTGATAAGGTGGAACACGAGAGTGTATAATCTTTGATTTAGTCAACAGAATTTCGCTCCCACAATGAGCAATAAATGTTGATATTTTGTTGTGGAGAACATGTAATGAAATAGCAATGCAGCGAAAGTTATTCAATTAGATAAAAATCGTAAACATATGAGCGTTAAAATAAAGGTAAAATTTTGGTTAATTGAAATAATAAATTAGAAAATGCCGCTGGAAACTACGAGTGTTTTGTTTGCAATTCACTATACTTAGATAAGAGAGTATTTTAGCATTTATACGCAAATTTAGATTTAATTCGTTGTTTTATTCGATATCAAAGTAGAAACGGCCGCTCCCAGGGAGAGACCACATTGACAAAAATTTTCCAGGAACTTTGAATTCTGCAACGTTATAATCACACGGATGGAAAGTGGTGAAACTCTAACTCTCAATCCTAGGAACTCAACCATGGGCTCTGGGACTAAAAGTTCCATAGAAAACATTTTTTCAAGAAAGAGACTACCGGCACCGGGTGTCAATAGTCTCTTTATTATACTGGGGCTAATGGCACCGGGTGCCAATAGTCTCTTTATTATACTGGGGCTAATGGCACCGGATGCCAATAGTCTCTTTATTATACTGGGGCTGATGGCACCGGGTGCCAATACTCTCTTTATTATACTGGGGCTAATGGCACCGGGTGACAATAGTCTCTTTATTATACTGGAGCTAATGCCACTGGGTGCAAATAGTCTCTTTATTATACTGGGGCTAATGACACCCGCTGCCACTAGCCCCAGTATAATAGAGAGACTACTAGCACCCGGTGCCATCAGCCCAGTACAATAAAGAGACTATTGGCACCTAGGTTTTGTGACATTTCGTAAACTGACAAACTTTCCTAGGTTTGTTAGCCACATAGTCTGTGGTTTTGTGACATTTCATAAAAGTACGAACTTCCTGGGTTTGTTAGCCACCTAGTCTGAGGCGTTTCGGTAAAGTGAAAATTTCCTAGGTTTGGCAGCCACCTACTCTGTGGCGCTTCGTTAAGATCCAAATTTCCAAGGTTTTGTAACATTTTAAAAAAGGACGAACTTCCTAGATTTGTTCGCCACCTACTCTGTGGCGCTTCGTTAGGTTGGTAGCCACCTTCATTCACCACATTCGTAAAATGACAAATCGAGTGTCATTAGCCTCAGTATAATAAAGTTACTATTGGCACCCGATGCTAAAAACATTTTCATTTTCTCAATCAAAATTTTCGACATATTACAAGATTTGTTTTAAGGGTCTGGACTGACCTTATAACCGACCATATAGGGCCAACTATGTGCCCATGGTTCTTCAGACAAAAATGTTTTAATGGTCTACTCTCCAAATTTCACAAAACAATGGATCGATTAGGGACCCAATTTCCTTTAGTTTTAGCCATTGACTGACGTGCAGAGGAAATGAGGAAATTACTGATTGACGAAACAGTATCTTTGACTCGAGCGAATTGCTTATCCTTCACGGAGTGTCCTACTAGGCTCTATTCGAGTACTTTGCACTCTAAAATGTACAATTAATTGAAGAAATGGAGAGAAACGCAAGCTCCATTAGTAAAGTCTTCTTCAAACCCATAAATATTGTAATGAGATTTTGTGTCTGGGAATTTGATGAATTCCTGTGTCCAACGTTTACAATAATGTAAATTTAACAAAACAATTAAAATTGGCTGCTTTACTTCAAAATCGAATAAAATAACAAATCAGTACTGATGACCTTCGACACACTCAACGTGTTGACGGCCATAATATGGAGGATTAGTGTTAGTTATTTATATAATTAGGTTTGCTACGAACGAATACCGACCAGTAATTTTATTGTAACTTTTGAATAGTACGAACACAAGCGAAATCTGGTAAAATACAGGGGATGAAAGATTGTTTTGTTCATTAAGTAGAACGTCTATGCCCATATCATACTTACATCGCTTACATACTTTTTATAGGATTCGTAAGCTAAAAGAAAAATAATTTTTATTATTCGCTCTGTCAAAATGCAGGCACGATATAGAGTTTTGTAAACAAAATATAAACAAAAGTTTGGTGCTAAAAAACTGAAATGCCTTTGTGAAACGGAATTTGTATTTTTTCCACCAATAACAAAAAAATTGTTTTGTTTTAGTTTGAAAAAAAATTTGAAAAAAAAATTCTTAAGAGAAGAAAAAACGGTGACAAAGGGATGCCTAAAGATTTCCGAGAAAACGATTATATTTTCAATGTTAAACAGTTTCATTGATTTATTTTAAAACAAAAGAATCTCGATAGAGAAAAATTACGGAAAATTTTTATATTTATTTTATTCAATTACATAATCTTTATAAAAGATCAATGTTTTAAACTTTATGATTATATTTGCTTCTCTAGTCACTTAAAATAATCTAATCCCATTTATGCTTATTAATAGTGTTTGAATTACAAATTTAAAAGTTTAATATAAAATTATGTCTTAAATAAATATATGAAATATTTAATAAAAAAAAGTCAAGAAGCCATAGAATATTTGGTTTTGATTGGAGTTGCATTTCAATGCTTCACGTTCGTTGTATTCCCTCAAAAAAGATCAGAAATTCACATCTCATACATTCAGTGTAAACTCAATCTACCCTAGGGACTCCAACGAATAAATTCACTTTCTACACGGAAAAAAAAAGAAAATATAATGTTTTATACCATACAGAAGTATAAGTATACAACATGTAAGTATAAAATGCAACCTGCGAGTATGTTATACAATATGAAGGCAAATTTATACTTTGACGGGACCTCTTATGCTTTTCGGTATAATCGTTTCTTGTTGTTTAATATGCTTACAGGTTGCATGATACACTTACACGTGATATGTACGCATGCGGTATTATATTGTGTTTGGTAGTATAAAAATATCGTTACGTTGAATTGCTAATTTTCTCGTCATAGAATCACCGATTAAAACCTGTTCTGTTGTATGGCTCCTCGATTTACATATGGAAAAAGTAAAATTTCTCGAAAATATAAATATTGATATAACAAATTAAATAACTGCAATAAATGTTTACATAACTATTATAACAAAAAGTAATGAAGAAATAAAATTATGGAAAATCCACAAAAAAATACTTGAAAATTTGTTTTTTTTTTAACAATTTCAGGAATACGACAGAAACGAGAGTTTTCCTACAAAATTTCTTTAATATTTTTCAATAGTTTTTCTCGTTTCCTCAATTAATTAAATCAACAACAATTAGCGATTAGGTAAAGAGAAAATAATGCTGAGAATTTAAACCACCAACTCTAAAATAAGAAATGATCGCACAAAATGAAGACCTGATCGCTAGGAATATAAAATTGATCGCACGGGGTATAATGGGGTGTAGCCCCCATGTTGTCAAAGTGAAAGGAAATGTTTCCCAGTAAGTGAAGTTGTACGCAACGAAGGCGGTAGAAGAAAAAGCGGAGGTTCAGGAGCACCCCGATTTAAAAATTCTTTAATTTTAGGGATCAAGTTCTTCATTTTTTTGCGATCAATTCATTATCTCTAGCGCAATAATTTTTCAGTTTTCACACGTAAAAATTTTAAATTTACCCAAAACAATCTACGCAAAGAGAAAGAAAAGTCAAATTTTTGCTGTGTAAAAACTGAAAGTACAGAAAAATTATTTCGTCGTTGGTTCCGGCATTTGTGAGGCAATTTTTTCAACATGACGTAATGGTGCAATTTTATTAAAAAATATATTTTTCAGCAGCATGCAAACATTGTATTCAAACAATTTTTACGTATTATACCGAGAGTGTCACTTCGAACGATATCATTAATTTTGGAAGGGGACTTACGGACTGCGTCACTCTTTACCTTTTAAGAGATTTATGTGTGTGAAATCAGTCGTTTTAGAAGTTTACCTGCCTAGAACTTATCTCTCTAGTGCATTTTTACTTATCTCGGTAATTCTGTTCTCGGTAGATAAAATAATATATGCACCTCTTGCCAAGATTGTTATCTTGACGTGTGGGCATAACAAATCTCGCCTGCGGCTCGAGGCAATTTTGGCAAGAGGTGCATAATCTTATATTATTGTTGTCATAACTGAAAATTCAGATTCATAATTTTCTTAAAAATTCCATATAAATAAGCAAACCAATACAACAAGTCTGTGTGCGAAACATGGTTATGTGCAAAAATAAAGTCGCAAGCTGTGGGACATATTCGCATTCAATTTTTTTTATTTCCATTTTGTGTGAATATTTTTGTGCGTGCGATTTTTCCCTTTTTTTTGGCAATTCTTTCATCGTTTTAGATTTTTTGAGAACTTTTTAACAAAAAACTCAACTGCACTTGCTGGACACTTCAGTTCTTCTTTAGTGTGTTAGAATATGCGAATTCCTAGACGAAAAAAATTGCATCACTTGTCCAATATAATCAACGCTTTAATATGATAAAAAGAATCTTGCTATCTGGGCTCTCTATCGGCTATGTTCGGATCGCTTCGCGAGACATTCGACTACCTTCGACACACTTCGCATCACCTTTGGCTACATTCGAAACACTTCGTATCACCTTCGGCTACCTTCGGAATACTTCGTGTCAGATTCGACTACCTTCGGAATACTTCGCTTCACCTTCTGCTACCTTCGGAACACTTCGTATCATCTTCGGCTACAGTGGGAACACTTCGTGGCAACTTCGGCTAACTTCGGAACACTTCGTGTCACATTCGGCTACCTTAGGAACACTTCCTGTAGAAACCAACTGTCTATGTATATTAATTTAGAAGATAGCAAAAATCCACTCTGACAGCTGGCAGCCATTTTCTCAGTATGTCATTAAATTCTCTTTACCTATGTTACTTTCCCGAAGAAAACAACTGTCTAAGTATTCTAATTCAAAAAATTCTCCTGACCAAAATCTACAACTTTCTCGAAGAAACTAACTCTCTAGCAATTGTCATTCCGGAGATAAAACTCGAAAACCAAAAAAAGCATAATTTATTGCTTAGGAAAATTCAAGATGGCGCCACTAAGATCCTAAAAAATTCTCCTGACCGAACCCTTTAACTTTCTAGAAGAAACCAACTCTCTAGGTATTGTCACTTCGATGCTAAAGTTTGAGAACTCAGAGCATTACCTGAAAAACCTTTAAAAATTTGACCAGGTGCCACGAATTTTTGAGATTTTACCCGGAAAAGCGGCCTATGAAATTTTTATTTGAGACCAAGTCTGATTCAGTAAAAATTATTAATAGATAGAACATACATAGATAGACACAATGCAATAATGACAACAATGGAAAAATTTAAAATACATAAAAAATTATCATTTTTAAACCTCAATATCTCAACTCATTCCCAACCGTTGGTTGCCAAGCTGCTGCGAGCTATTTTTAAAATGATTTGAAGGGGAGCTCCTTGTTACAAAGGTTTTTGTAGGGTTATTATATTCCTTCCAATAAAAAAATCATTTTGTTCCAATAAAAATAATAAATGTCCTATAATAAATAATTTTTGTCCAATAAAAATAATGAATGACCAATAAAAAATACATTTTCCATTAACAAAATTATTTTATTTTTTTATTGGACATTTATTATTTTAATTGGACAAAAATTACCTTTTTGTTGGACATTAATAATTTTTATTGGACAAAATCATTTTTCTATTGGAAGGTTTAATACGATCCGTTGAAGTTTTTTGAGTTTGTAGACCTCTTTTTTGGGGTGCTGGGACTGCGTCACGCCCTCCGCTTCCGCTGCGAGCATCATATATTTTTGTTCAATTTAAAACTCATTTTTTTTATTGAAATTTCCATAAGATTATATTTTTCCGAATGAAATTATTTTTTACTAGCACCTCTATAGTTTCACTTTGTGGGAAAAAGTGGAACTTGAAATGTCAAACTATTGCAACGCTATATGCAATGTAAAGACAGTTTAACTTAATTTGTATCGTAAAATGGACCGATTCAAAGAGAGAATTCCGAACAGTTTCCGAATTTTTCGATAATCTTCCCCTGCCGACACTACCATAGAAAAACAATCATGCCATATTTGGAAACCACTCTCGCCGTTCGAAAATTTCCGAGTTATTCCAATTGAATCGATACAGAGAAGTGGATGTAAAAGAGCCTCTATTCGGCGATCACGTTGCGGAACCTTACTTGGTCAAAGTTCACAGTTTGTTTGCGGAAAAGATTTCTTTAGAAGAAGTGGCTGGGCAGAGAGGTCCGTTAGGGCGGATGAGGTCCAAACACAATTTATTAAGAATAGCTGGCCAGTTAGGATCCATTAGCTTAGCTCTTCGGTTGTGATTCGTAATGAAGACTCGCTAGATTTACTTGTTTTGTACAATGGGCGTTAGAACGTTTTACTAAATTTAAAGACCATTTTTCGTATTCTTAAAAAACACGTTGCTTTTATTCAATATATTTTCTTGACACTATACAATAGAACCATATCAATGATTCTAATAACTTTTTTAATTTAAAAAATTACTTCCACTAAAAGTCAGATTTTATTACTACTTACAAGAAAGTAACGGTAATTTATGCATACTCGAAGCCAACGAATAACTTAAAATATTAACACAATCCACATTAAGCTCGTAAGGCAACAAACTGCAGGAAGACATCCAAAATGTGTGAGTCTAAATCGGATGTGAACAATAATGTCTCCAACGTACTGCTGTATTTTTGCACTTGTTCATGATGCTGTAACGGGGAAAAAATCGATTTTATTAGATGTTTTCTAGAGAAGAAAGGAAACGGGGATATTTTCCGAGCAGATGAGAAACCTTATCAAAGCATTAGCAAATTTAGCAACACTTCGAGCATACACACGTAAAAAATAGAAAACAAAATAGTGACCTTTTTACATATGTCCAATTCACTAACAGCCCGTGAAAGTCAAGTAAATTTTTGTTGTGCTTTCTTTTTAAGTAAAGAGCGCGAGAGTTCCGAGACACTTTAAGGACGTGAGTATAGACTCTGATATTTTAAGAACACAAACAAATTCTTCCACATCAGAGAAATGCTAAATCACAACAAAAACCCTTTTTAAAAGGGAGACGTGACGCAAGTCCTCTTCTCTTCTTCCAAAACAACTGATTCCAATTGGGGTGACGCGCAAAAAATTTTTTTGGAATGTTTTCATTTTTGATTAAAAAAATGCGTCACAAATGCCCGACCACCCCCCCCCCCCCTCCATGTTATAGTTTTTCTGTTCTTTCAGATTTGACACGAAAAAAATTAAGTTTTGCGTGATGTGTGGAGTACGGGTAGCCAAATGAAAAAAATGTACAGCGAAAAAATTTCAGGGAAAATTTTTGTGGAAAAAAATTTTTCCGCCAAAAAAAAATTTTCAGCGAAAAAAAATTACGGTGACAAAAATTTTTCAGCGAAAAAAATTGCGGTCAAAAATTTTTAGCGAAAAATTTTCGGAAAAGAAAATTTTAGCGAAAAAAATTGTCAGCGAAAAAATTTTCAGCATAAAAAAAATTATCGGCGAAAAAAAATTTCCTTTGACACGAGGGATCTATCTTCAACAAAAAAAAAAATTTAAAAAAAAATAAATTTTGCCCCTAAATCCGTCCCATACCACCGTCGGCCAATTTGTTGGTCAACCTGACACACTACACACTCAACCCAACAACTTTTCCTTTGACACCAAACATCTATCTCCAACCAAAAAAAAAGTCAAAACTTAGCTGTATGGGGACTTGCGTCACGGGCCCATTGCTATCGCGCGCCCATGATTGACACCGCTGTGTCTGGATAGAATCCGCTTCTTGAATGACATTTTGGTTTGCATGCAACCAACAACAAATAAAATAAATTATTGGGAGTATTCTCTCCCATGAAAAATATGTCTGTCGACATGCGCATTCTGTCCAGGCGCAACTTGGCATTTCTTTGTTTCACCCACAATATAAAAAATCGGAACAATCAGGTTTTCATCATCCACATTAAAATTTTACATTAAAAATGTGCATGTCAGTTTTATTGTGCCCGAAAGATCCGAATAAATTCGGTTTTTTGTGGGAGGACATACTCGCATACTTTTAGTACCTCAAGTTTTAGTACTCGTCCTCATCCCAACATTTTTAGTACAAATTCCAACGGTTTTATGCATGTCACGATATTTTCGGTACACACCGTACACACTTTCAGCATAAGTACCAGCACAACTACTTTAGAACTCATGTCACTTTTAGAACACATTCCTTCTAAACGTATTCATTTTCAGTGTGCGAATTGGTAAATGTTTATTTGTTCTGCGTATAATAAACGAAATTTAAATAAGAACTTTGTACTTCGGCGCAGATTTTCTCAGTATTAAAAACCTGGCCAGAAGTACAAAGTTCTTATTTAAATTTCTGTCACGGTATGTACAAACCAACAGGATTCGTTTGAGCAGATTTTATGTATAGACAAATGATAGATGTTCTCTTCGCACTCCCAGTATGATAGAAAAATAACGAAAGGTAGGGCGAGAGCACAAAATGCTTTGACAAAAAAGTCATTGGCTTGGTACGTCAGTACTCGTTTTTGTAAACTAATTTCAAAATAATAGATTTTGCAATTACCATGAGAAAAACTTGCTGTAATCGTCCGATAGTCCAACGGTACCAGTCTGTGTCGAAGTCATGTCCATCTGTATCGCATCGCACAAGGTGTTCTGACAATATCATGATAAATCGTTGGAACACAATCAAAAAGAGCCGCTTCTGATCAACGTTCGCAGCTTCTAGTTTCTCTTCCATTTTTTCGACCATCTGAGCAACAAAAATTGAGTTATACATAAGGAACGCAAAATGATTAGGAAAAGCAAACCTCTTCGGTGGGCTTATCAGCTGATTCCACTTTCTTTCGTTTTGTTACTCCTTCATCCTCTGAATCGCTGGATGAAGAATCAGCTCTGGACAATTTTTCCTTCGCCTCATTCAATTCAGTTCCTATTTAAAGGGAAGAAATTAAATCGAAAACTTCATACACCTTCATGAACAAAATATGAACACGTAGCAGTCGATGAAGGTGGCAAGGCTCATAGACTGAACGTCCATCGGAGTACATTTCAAATATTTCATTAATGCCATCGCTGACTCCTACACTTCTTTTTTCGAGGTGGTCCCACCAAAGGTTTTGTATGACGCTTATGTCAACTTCATCAAATTCAAAAGGTCTGTTGAAGTGAGGTGTTCAAGCCCTCTTACCCGCTAAAGAGATTCTTTGATCTTCTAACGAATCTCCGGGCCTACCACCCGGAACTTCAGCAAAGAAGATTCTCTATGTAGCATCCTGTTACCTCACGTCCTCTGAATGTGTCCGCAGACGGTTAACCCTTGTCGCAGCTTAAACACCAGACATGGTGCATCTACTGGACCAAGTAGCATTTAAAATGTTGCATTTTACGTAGAATCCGAAAAAATATTTGCTACGTCGAGCCGTAAGGACGTGAGTTACGATAGCACAACTCAAGATTGTATCGGGTGTGGCCAAATTGTATGGTTTGAGTGTGGCTGAGTTAACTTGGGTTAGGTTGAGTTGAGCAGAGTTGGGTTGAGTTGAGTTGGGTTGGATTGAGTTAGGTTGAGTTGAGTTGGGTTGAGTTAAGTTGCGTTGAGTTGAGTTGGGTTGAGTTAAGTTGCGTTGAGTTGAGTTGGATTGAGTTGAGTTGGGTTGAGTTGAGTTGGGTTGAGTTGAGTTGGGTTGAGTTGGGTTGAGTTGAGTTCGGTTGAGTTGAGTTGAGTTGAGTTGGCTTGAGTTGGGTTGGGTTGAGTTGACTTGGGTTGAGTTGAGTTGAGTTGAGTTGAGTTGGGTTGAGTTGAGTTAGGTTGAGTTTAGTTGAGTAGAGTTGGGTTGATTTAATTTGGGTTGGGTTGGGTTGAGGTGAGTTGGGTTGAATTGTGATATAGCATCCAACTCAACCCAACCCAAGCCAACTCAACCCCACCCAACTTAACCCAACCCAACCGAACTCAAACCATACAATTTGGCGACACCCCGTACAAACTTGAGTTGTGCTATCGTAACACAGATGCCGCGCCGTTAGGGCCGAAACAGCATTGTAAAGGGGAGATAGATATGCAGAAAGAAAGAGATAGAGAGAGAATTATTACAAAATGGATGAAATATTGGAAATTAACTCCAATTAGCGAAAACATATTTGTATTTCCTCCATGAGAATTTTTGATTGAACTTACCCAATTTGATGACGTGCTTGTTCATTTTCTTGATCGTCAAGTGAAGAATTTCCCACAAATACATTTTGGTAAATTCACTAGTCATTTCTTTAGAAAATATCCATGTTGCAACAGCCGAACATTCAACAATTTGTGTTTTCAACAATTTATCAATCAAAACGCACAACATCTGTTGATGTGTGTGCCATAATTCAAACAAATTGTGTAGAATACAAATTTGCGCTTCCTCAGTTGGGGCCAAATACTAGAGAAAAAAAATAGAATGAAAATTGAATTATTTTACACATTTTGATGCTTATGCGCCACAGTCAATTTAACACAAACCTTGAACACTTGGTGAAATTTCGAAATAGCCGCAAAACTGTGCGAGAAACTTTTCGATCCCAAATTCAACAAAGTTTGAACGAACACATCGATTTTCAGTGGATTGAATTGTGCGTCGGTCATGTCGGTGTCCATTTCTTCCGGATTTTGTAGATCTTTCAGAACATTAATTGCTTCTTCGGGTGTACATTTTTGTCGAATAGCCACCACCAATTGATGCGCTGTGGCCGTTCCTGGTAGTGCCGCTAAAGAAAAAAATATCAAGAATTCAGAGATGTTCATTACGTCACATCTTAATGATTTTATAATTGAAATGCGCTTAAGAGGAAGTTGCGATTTTCGTATTTCAATTTTTGAACATTTTTGTAAATTATTTTATTGCGAAATCATTTGCAATGAAACAATAAAAGTTAAATTCACACACCTTCTTACAACTTGTCTAGGCTTCAATTTTGAGAGCATGGAATTTCGTTAGAAACCTTAGAATGATTTCATATAACAAAAGCAAAAGAAAGTGTAAGTTGTAGCACTTTTGGTGTGTTTTTTATATTCGAGTCTTTGATGCATAATGCCACACGAAATGTTGATGTATCATTTTAAGATTGAAAGAAGAATAATTAGATTATGTGATGAAACTTTCAATTTTAGAAATAAAATTCACGAAAATGTTTTACGCAACCATGAACCGGAACCGAAAACGTCTTTAGTAATTATTATAGTTGCATGAGAGCGACAGCTCAGAGTAAGAATTCGTACATACAATGAAGTTTGCTTTCAACGAAAATATATCTATTAAATCAGCGATGATAACGTTTTCACGGTAAGTAATGAGAGACAAAGATATTTGTAAAAAATGTAAAGCAAATTTTCAAGAAAATCTTTCATTAATTTTAAGGATTTTCACCAAAAATCAGGAATACCGAAATTTTCATCGTTTTTTTTAATGTTGTTAATCCACATAATTTGCGAAGGGGAGACCACCTGCCTAAACTTTGTAACTCTGTGTAAGTCGGTGGTTTTCCGCTCGTTAGATCGTAGTCTACCACCAATGTAAAAGATTTTTTCCATTGTGTTCTTAAGAGGATTTTTTTTTCAAATTTGGAATGACTTGAATAGCTGCCAATATTCTGTGAAATTATTTAAATTTCCTAAAGAATTTTGTTTATTTTCCGCCGTAATGTCCACCATCCAAAGCAGCGTTCATTATTACAACTAGTTCAGTTTGATAGTTGAAAAGAAAGAAATGAAGGCCTGTCCTTTCGAACTTAAAAAAAACAAATGCAAGGGATCCGTACGCATCAGAATCGATGTTGCAAGAAGACTCGAACGAATCTGAATAAATACTGCCTGTAAATATTGAAAAACCCGTCCGAGGCAACGGCGCAAAGAACCTCTAAAAAAAAACTAAAAACTATTATAGACCCGTACGAAGAACGAATTTCTTTCAAAACCTTTTTTCCCTGAAAGGTAATCAAAAAATCTTTTATGGGATTGAATCTGGACACTGGAGGACCAAGGACCGCCGAGCTAGGGCCGTTTACGTTGTTTTTGGTCTTTTGTACATAACTCGAGTAAATCTTTTCCGATTTTCATAATTTTTCTTTTGTTTGAAAGACCTAGGCATGGTCGACAATTTATAGAAGAAATTTTAATGAATTTGAGTTCTCGGACTTAGTTAGAGCACTAAAAACGAGTCTATGCTAGGGCCGTACGTGTTTTTTGTATATGACTCGAGTAAATCTATTCCGATTGTCATAAACTTTTTTTGTTTGAAAGATCTGGGCATGTCGGATGAAACTTTTTTAATTTTGAGCTTTCGGTCTCAGCCAGGGCCCTAAAAGTGAATCTCTACTAGGGCCCAACGTGTTTTTTCTGCATAAATCGGGTAAATCTCATCCGATTTTCAAAATCTTTTTTTTTCCTGAAAGATAATTACCAAATTGATTATGATATTGAATTTGAGCAAATTCGGTCGAAAACTTTCGAAGTTACGGTCGAAAAAGTGGTCAAAAACGTGGTTTTTTGAAGGTTCGTGGAGCTTTTTCACTTATATCACTGTGAAATTAGAGCAGAAATCGCTCTTCAAGGTTTTGAATGAAAGATGGGGACATCCAAAAATCGCGAAAATTCAATTAGGGAAAATCTGTTCGGGCTGAAGAGTCTTCACTGTGGGCCCAACTCACGCTTCGCGATCACATACCGTATTTAGTGATTTTGCGTGAATATTTCTTTAATTATGAGGTTTTTTGTGCGGTTTTGCAGAGAAAATAGATGCGAACATTTTTGTTCACAGCACTATGGCTCAGGGGCCTCTCCTAAATGCTCTAGGTCGGTTCTAAGATCGGCTCTAGTGCAATTTTTTTTAAATTTTGAGATTTTTTTAAGGTTTCAGAGGGGTTTTTGCGCTGTTTCTTCGGGCGGGTTTTTCAATATTGCCCTTTCGGCAATTTCCAAACCAATTTAATGTCGACGTAATTTCATGCACTTAAGAGTTAAGGCAACATTTCGAATCTTTTTGCAACATCTATTCTGTTTGCCACAACTATTCCGTTGCGTACGGGTCCCCTGCATATGTTTTTATACGTAACTCGAGTAGAAATCTCTTCCGATTTTGTTGATTCTTTTCTATTTGAGAGGTAACCGTGTACCGAATTATATTCATAAACAAATTTGGGCCTGTGCTTGGGGCATTATATTTGATTATATTATTTTATATTTTTTTATATTATTTTATATTTATTTTATAAATTGTCGGCCATGCCCAGATCTTTCAAACAAAAAAAAATTTCGACAATCGGAAAAGATTTACTCGAGTTATGTACAAAAAATACGCAGTGCCCTAGGTCCAAGGACTCAATCCAAAAAATTTTCTTCCATAAATTGTCGGTCATGCCAGGGCCTTAAAACTGAGTTTCTACTACGGGTCTATGTGTTTGCCGATTTTGTTGATTCTTTTTTTATTTGAGAGGTAACCGAGTACCGAATTATATTCAAAAACAAATTTGGCCCAGTGCTTGTGTTTAGGGCTCAAACGGTCCTCAGGTCGGTCCTAAGGTCGGCCCTAACCAAAACAATTCTTTTTTTGCTATGTTGCAGAGCAAATTAAGAGAAATTTTGTGTTTGAAATAGTTGCTCCCGTTAAAGGAGAGTATACAAAAGCAATCCCAGCGACTTAATTTGATCTGCTGCAATACTCGTCCTTTGATGACCATGTTTCGCCTACCCTGCAGTTTATGAATTATTAAAGTTGTGAGTAACTTGAAAACTATTAATATTTTAATTTGCAACATTTCTCATAAAGACTAAAAAAATGAACGTTACCATCTACTACACACAAAATGTAAGTTTCAGAAATAATTGACCGGAACCAAAGTTATTAAGGTTGAAGATTACACTTACCCATGGAATATGAAATGAAAAGTTTTCTGCTTCAACCATGTAGAAATGAACAGTGGGAAAAATCTTGAACGAAATGAAGTTACCAGAAAATTCGATTGATTTGGATAATTTCTAAAGTTTTAGAGAATCTGAATTTTAAGATCGATTTTTGCGCCACTTCATAGCTCAGTAGAAATTATTCATCCGCTACAATAATGTCTGTTGTTTGGAAGAAAACTGAAAACGAAAGGACTTGCGTCACTTTTTAGATAGAAAGTGCAAGGGATGTATTCGTCATAGTTTGTATCGTCAAACCAAAACTACATCCGTCCATCGACGAAAACGCTTTTGATTGACAAAAAAGTTGTACTTTAGAAATGAAAAAAACAGTCTTAGGATACAACTCATTACATGCGCATTACTTTTATTATTATTACTTTCTGTTCTCATTGTCCTATGTGATCAATACAGCAATGTTACAGCAATGTGTTGATAGCGATATCCCTGTACAATTAGATGACATCGAATTGATTTCGACATTCAAATGCAAATACGAATTCATGGACATGCAGTTAAGAGAACAGACACAGGTATTTGTAGGTGGCACAAAAGCGCGCGAAGTTCGTAAAAACAAAAATGCGTCAGCAATGGCTACAAATACATGTGTTAGTATGTAGGCAACGGTTTGAAAATAGATCTGAATTGAAAATGTCCACGGTAGCTCAATTGGTAGAGCAGCACCCCGGCAAGGTGAAAATTTTGGGTTCGGGTCCCGGCAAAAAAAAAACAATTTTGGGACCTCAAGCAAGGAAGCAAGAAGTTAAGATGTGAAATAACGCTGTTGTAATTAAACAGGATGCAATGCGCTTTTAGTGTGCGGCATCGGCTTATGTCAAAGAATGCACAATTTCGTGACAAAATTCGTAACATGTCAAGCGGCAAAAAGTGGCGAATACACTTCATAATAAAATTTCGCATACTTTGATATAAGCCGACAATGTTTATAAAGTTTGATCGGTCAAACGTTTGGTACGAAATCACACAGTCCGGAGGCAGCGTTGCGTATGCCAGTGATGAATTTAAAGACAGTTTCAATCGGCAGATTGATCAATAAATCTGGTCAATAAATATCATTACGCACATTAGTTCCGCCAAACGAATTAATTCGACTTTATCAAATTGTCACAATTTTTACAACTTGAAAATTACGGTCGATGATTTCAATTCGAATATAATATTCAATTTATTTTAGTTATTGCTAAACGAAGTTGAAACATCATCATCATTCGATGCAGAAATACACAAAGGAATTGCTTTGTGATGAGCAGGCGTTTACATGTAATCAAATGAAATTTCTATTAAAATTACGCCACTTATTGTGTGTCTAAACCATCAGCAACAATATTATTATTATAGCGACAAATTGCATCAAGCAAAAAAAAATCAGTTTTCGACTATGCGATGCATAAAATGAAATTCGTATACATCATTGAAGCAATATTCTAAAAATCTCTCGTGGACAAAATAACAAAACATTTCAGAAGTGAACTTCGGCTACGTCAAATTCTACTTCTACACGGCAGTGGCTCATCTTTTATCGCTTTTGCTGTCAATCATTCTCCTAAAGCAGTAATCTTCTCATAGACGTTCTAGCTTTTTATACCCATGCGACGAACATTTTGTAGATTGACACAGGAGCCAGACAAAAATACAAAATAAATATATTTGTCAGTCTGTTCGTCAGATAAAAACATTTTTCATGACCGTTTAGCCGATTTTTCTACATTTTTTCTCCGAGAACTAACATGTATATCTTAGTACGGGCTTTAGGGTCCGTGGAGTAGACTATACTGTGTGAACTCAGTTGCACACATTTGGAAGTAGTTTTTGACTCTACCGGAAGCAAAGTTCTGTTTGACGTCGGTATAACATTTTTGTCGATAGAGCCATCGGTCTAAGATGTCATAACTATGTCCTGGGTCACCGCAAAGTCGCTTTCAAAATCCAGAATTTAGATGGTTTTCTTAATTTCTACGGATCGTTCACATAATTTTAAATATCTCAGAATACGGGAACGTGCGCGTCTTTCCACTCAAACAATACACAATATTCATATGAGAAAAAGTCACTGCAAGCCCCGACTCTCATGTGAAGTCTACTATCAATTACTCAACAATTTACGAGTGTGAAGTTTGTAGCCCAATCCAAGCGTCAAGGGCTTGTGTCAAAGTATATTGATTTTCATGAGGCGATGCATAATCTGTCAATCTAATGATCTACTTGATAGTTTGACATAAGTCGTTGACGCACTAAAGGAGAAAATATTATGAATCGAAACCAAATCCAGAAAAAAAAACATAACAAATAATCGGAAAATCAATCGATATCGACACCATGAAACGTTCCATCGACGCAATTTGTCATGGTTTATCGGTCTTCCAACCACTTGCATAATGATGTATTGAATTTGCTTGTCCAGATTCTATCAAACGCTATTGGAATTTATGCAATGCACGAACTGTCATAAAATCGTCACCCTCTAGTGCATCGTTCATTGTAATAAATCATAAGTTAGTATAGTTCTAATATGACGAAGAAAATGTAAAGAGAAATTCAAAATGTATGTTAATCTTGGTGGGGATGTTGCCTCCTCATTTTCTGTTCACTTTGGCTCCAACCATTGTTTATGTTTACATTCAGTACGAAGTTAACAGCTTAACGTTAAAATTCGAAAATATGAAACAATTTTCGTAAAATTTGTAACATCAAGTTTTTTTTTATGATTCAGTGCATTGGACGGAAATTGATTGATTGATAACAAATAATACAAAAAAATAGAGACACAAATTTTGTTCTATGGTAATGTGCATTTATTACACGAAAAAATGATGGATTTCAATTCATTTGGACTAGCAAAGTATACTTGGGTGATGCTAATTCTTGTAAGTTTTTATGACTGTCAAGAAGGATAAATGTTTAAACTACTAGAAGAACTGAGCAAGTGTGTAAATAAGTCGTGCAAGTGTTTTTTTAAGTGCGGAAATGAAATATCACAGTGAAAATTTCGACTTCTGAATCCTTTAATAGTATATTGTCACACTAGGGATGTAACCACGTTTTTCAACCTCTTCTATTGAGAGTTGTAATTACTTAAAAAACATAGAAAAACGTTTACTTGGAATATTTTTGCAAACTTAAATATTTCCTCCGCATATTATACAATTTTAGTCGTGGCCTAGGGGAACAGCTGGGATTTGATTTTTTTGATTGATATGGCTGCAGGGGGGTCACTAGATGACAGTACAACAAGAATTGGGGCACGGAAGCCCTTCCTGGCCCCTCCCAGGGCCCTCAAAGAAAATTTATTTGCATATATATTTTGTTGGGGTGGGTGCAGGGGGAGTCACTAGATGACAGTACAACAAGAATTGGGACGCAGAAGCCCTTCCTGGCCCCTCCGCGGGCAGGCTTTTTTTTGCATATATTTTGATGAAATGAGTGCAAGGCGCAACAATTTATTTTCATTGTATAAAATGACGACGACTAACTTTACATCTTCAATGATGTTCATTTTTCTTGTACAAAATGACGACGACTAACTTTGCTTCTTCAATTAAATTCATTTTCCCTGTACAAAATGGCGGCCACTACGCTGTCACAAAATATCACTCATTGGCCACTTACACGGCGGCCGAACTTTCTTACATCACCATTTAGGAACATAACCTGTTTCCTATGGACATTATACGAATAGTATGATGCCACCACCACAAATCCAGACGACGACTCAGCTGATGACATAGCTGTCAACGAAGACACCGACGGAGACTTCGCCAGCGACACAGAATACATTTATTGTAATTAATATACCGCAACGAAACATATAGCATAAATTCAAATGAAAAAAATCATGGGCCCGGTGAGGGGCCGTAAAGGGTTCCGCGCCCGCAATTCTTGTTGTGCTGTCATCCAAAGACTCGGGGATCATCTACTGACCCCCTGCACCCCTCCCAATCAAAAAAATACAAATCCCAGCTGTTCCCCTAAAGTGCATGTTTGCCATTTTAGGTGCAAAGGATCTTCTAAAAGAAAATTCTCGGAGGATTCTCATGAAATTTCAAGAATTTTCCGAGGATTTTCTTTACCGTTTTTTAAGGATTTTTAATGATTTTATTTCGAACTGGAACATTTATTTTTATTTTCATGGATTTTCTCTGGGAAATTTTTTAAGGATCATTTACGAACTTAACTAGAGTAAAAAGATTTTTTAGTTAGAAAGCCAATTTTTTGTTTATTTTTCGTTTTGATTGAGTTGTAAGAAAGAAAGTGTTCATCCTTCGTCAGTTGCGGGAATAGTTAACAATCTGGAAGGTGATCAGTCAATGTAAATTAATTTTTTAAACTGTATGTTACATTCGTTCGCTCAACAAATTAAATCTCTTCAATCGTTTATTTCCTTGAAACTAGTAAGATCGGTGGCATTTGTTCAGAAAAATTATTTTTTGGGTGATTTTGATCACGTTTGGCCTTGGATGGTTAAGATGTTATCTACTCTTCTGATTTCTAAAGTCAGCTAAATAAAATTAGCGTCGAAATGTGAACATATGACAGTGTAAGATAGCCATATTCATGGAAATTATCGATTTTTTGCGTATTTTCACAATTTTTTAGCTATTTCTGGTTGAGATGAGGCACATTTGTCACATCTCTTACATTTTATGACTATAAAAACAAAATTGCCAAGAAAATGTGAAAATGTGAAATCACATCTGTACATTAGTTTTGCAGATGTGATCACATAAGTGTGAAATGTTGGATGTTGATCCGAGTAGAAGGTCGATAATCACACGGAAATATGACTATCTAAACTTTTATCCCTAGGGACGTTGAAAAGTCAAAAACATCGACATAATATAATTGACGCTATTTAGTACATGTGTCAGATTTGTAGGGGAAATTAGGAAAATTTTTGAAACCTTTGTGATTGGTATAGGAAAGTAGCGATAGAGTGTAGTCAAAGAAGTTAATTTTTGACCTAAATCGCAGGTGATTCATTGGTGAATCACTTACGATTCACCGGGGAATTACAGATGTTTAACAGAGGAATCACCGATGATGATGATTCATCGAGGAATTACAGATGATCCGCCGGGCAATTACAGATGATTCTTCGGGAAATAACGGATGATTGAGCGAGGAATTACCGATGATTCACCGGTGAAGGGTGCATAGAAAGACGGACAGGAAGGGTGAAAACACAGAGTAGATATGGCCACCTAATAAACCATTGACATGGGTATAGAAAAGTAGCGATAGTGTATTGTTGAAGAAAGAATTAAACGAAACAATATCTATGACGTCATAACGTTTGGTTATATTTGTAATGTCAAATTTGTGACGTCGTATTTTTGACGTCATTTTTATGTCGTCCTTTTTTGTGACGTCATATGTATGATGTCATGTGTGACATCATTTGTGTGACGTCATTTTTGTGACGCCATTTTTGCAGCGTCATTTTTGTGACGTCATTTTTGTGACGCCATTTTTGCAGCGTCATTTTTGCAGCTTCATTTTTGTAACGCGTCAAACGTGATTTTTCTGATGTAATTTTTGTGACGTCATAATTGTGACGGTGCACAGACGGACGGACTGACAGGAAGGGTGAAAACATAAAGTAAATGAAGATGATTGCCTCACAGAGAAATGATAAATTGGCACAACTGTGCCACCACTGTCCTTACTCTTCAATTACTAAGAAATGTTAGAAATTTGGAGGCTAAGGCTATTGACGAAATGAAAGAAAGAATATAGAAGTTTTTACTACAACTTGGAGCTTGTAAAATGAAGCTAACAACTTCTATTGAAGTAACGCTTCTTCGAAAACATCGCCATCCCCTTAAAAATAGTAAAACCTATCACCTGTAAGATTGACCCGAAGATTCTATCAGTGATCGCCCTTAGGAATTGCCTTCGTAGACGAGCGCACAGAAGTAACTGCCAAATAAACCTTCCTACTCCACATGAAGTGAAGCAATTTATTCGAAAGTTAAAAGCTAAAAAAAGCCCTGAAGACGACGGAATAAATAATGTTCTTATTAAGAATCTGCCTCTCAAAGGCGTTATACTACTCATGCGTATATACCGTGCATGTTTCAAAAATAGTTACTTTCCAGATCACTGGAAGATTGCGAAAGTTGTTCCGATTCCCAAACCGGGAAAATACCACTCGAGTGCTCAAAATTATAGACCGATTAGTCTTTCAAGCTCTCTGTGCAAAATTTTAGAACGAATGATGGCTAAAAGAATTGAAGCGCATCTTTCTGCAAATGATATTATTCCGGATGAGCAATTTGGATTTAGAACAGGTCTCTCGTCCAATCAACAAATCAGGCGACTAACGAATGCGATCAAACACTCGTTCAAGAGTCACAAATTCACTGGAGTGCTAACCACCGACTTAGAAAAAGCTTTCAATTCTGTCTGGGACCTTATTTATAAAATGACCAAATTCAAATTAGCAATGTACATCAATAAAATGGTACAATCCTTTCTCCAGAGGAGACCTTTCTATGTCTCAATAAATGATAGCGCATCCAAAAATATTAGCATCCTTGCAGGAGTCCCACAGGGTAGTGTGCTCAGTCCTCTTTTATTCAACGTATACACATCTGACTTGAAAATTTCGACCCGTGAAAAAAGTATGTTCGCCGATGATACTTCAGTTTTTAAGTCTGCTAAGAATCCGAAGGTCATTCTTAAGAGCCTAAATTCCGCTAGTAAACAATTGTCTGATTTCTGCAAGGCATGGAAAATAAAATGACAGTAAAACAACAGCTGCCTTCTTTATTGAAAAAAGGGCTAGTAAATGGCTTCCTACTGATAAAGTTACCGTCTTGAATTTGCAAATTCCCTGGAATACTAAAATTAAGACGCTAGGCATGACGCTGGAGAAATCTCTTACGTATAAAGATCATATTGAACTGACTGTCGATAAGTCCCTGAAACTTCTCGCATCCCTATACCCTATTCTTAATCGTATATCAAACTTTAATGTGCAAAATAAGTTGTCGATCTACAAGGCCATTATTCGCAGTACCTTGTTATATGCCAGCCCTGTGTGGAACGATTGTGCTTCATGCCATTTGAACAAATTGCAAATAATTCAAAACAAATATCTCCCTAAGAGATATCCTACGAATGAATTGCATTTAATCGCAAATCTGCCAACAATTAGAGAACAGATTATGAAAATTCAATAAAGATTCAAAAAAAACCTTCTATTGAAAGATATTCCTGCAACCTATTTTTCAGATTCAGACGCAATGTGCTAGTTACTATGGACGTGACATAATTTTAACACCGAATAAGACTCTTCAGTATCATGGAAAAGTCGTTTACTTCAAACCAATCGATAAAGAAAATGCACCAAAACAACGTTCCATAAAAGAAACCGTCCCCACCAGTCAAGTATTATGGGAAGAACCACTAAAACATGCCACGTATTTGGTGCTTAACAATAAGATAGACGGCAATGACAATTCCAGGTATGTAGCAAAACAATAGCAAAACATCTAAAAAAGAGCGAAATTGTAGTTTTTTTCGGGAAAATGGCAATGTAGGGGCTGCCAATCCCAAGTTAAGATATTCTTTCTTCGGCAGTCAGAGAAATCGTATGGAAGGAATAGGGATTTGTAAACGAACTTTCGAAAATTCATACAAAAATTGCGCAAATTTGAACAATTTTGGAAAATTCAAATGTCTCAAAACTAAAATTTTCCTTTTCAGTGATTTCTTAAGCGAAGCTCAACTGCAGACTGCAACATACGTGCGACGAGCACACGAATCGTTTCAAAAATTCGGTGATGTTGTATCGCTGGCTCGAGGTCGATTGGAAACAGATGAAAACAATAAATTTGTGTACAAAGAAATGGATCGAAATGAATGTCGACAATTGAATTGCTCGTTGCATGAAAATAATAACAAAAATATTACAGCATTTTGGTTGGTGGAAAAAATTCGTCATAGAGATGAAAAACTCCATCGATACGAATTGAGAATAACCATTTTCCCAGTAAAAAAAAATCGATTGGAAAAGTATCAGCCGAAGAGAAGAAGTTTTCTGATTAGGGAACAGGATTATCCGGAATATTTTGACGAGACAATGAAACCGAACAGTAAAATTCAAGAAAGATTTTTTGATTTAGTTGGCAGTTTGTCTGAGAGACCATATGAGGAATATCGAATTCCTTTTACTGTAGATGGATATCGAAAGCGAAATCCTGGCGATTTGAACACCGGAGAATACTACCATCCAAAGGGAAATGGTGAAGAATATTATGATCGACCTACGGCAGCCAGTAATTCATACGGTCGTCCCATTCAGTTTCCTGATGTAATACCAACTGCAGAAAACCTTTTCGATGCAACCAGAAAACATGCCATAAATCCAGTAACATCCACTCACTTACACCATCACTATTATTTGAACAGAAACAACATTCCATTGATCAAAGCCACCGGATATGACAAAGAAACGATTTTCGAAAATGATAGCAGAGATTTTGAACAGCAGATACGCATTCGAAATCCACAAGTCGTTGACGTTCCATTCCATCAACAATCAGACCAGAAGCAAACGGGTAAGGAACATGAACTGATTGTGGCACCACAAAACAATGCAATTCCAACCGCTATTGGCGCCGGCTATAATTTTTACACTGAAACACCGGTCAACGGGTACGATGTGAGTAGCCCATCGAGCTACATTTTCGGTAACCACAAGAATTTGCAAGCTCCATACACCATTTCCGAGCAGAGTCCCGTTCCGCCATTCCAATTCGGTCAGTTTTATCAACAAACGCCATACTCTCACCCATTACAATTGCAGGTTGTGACACCTCCCCAACAATATACGGGAGGCTCACTCGGAAATTCACCGATTACAGTAGCACCTTTCAACACTGGACAACATTATCCTATCGAATCTTTGCGGCCCGTCATAGATTTCCCATCAAGATTCAACCGACAACAATTTCCCATACAAAACAACGACGTAAACTACAACCAACAATTTGAGCCGAATCGATATTCTGAGCCAGATCCCATTTATCACGGTGAAAATGTACCTCTTCCACCTTACACGAGGCAAGTTGGATTCGATCCGGTCATCGATATTGGAAACCATCAACAACAACAACAGCCGACTCAAAGTCCCAACCAAATAGAGAATACAAAATCAGAGCAGTACACCACTAGCGATTATGAAGTCAATGTTAGTGATGTGAAAAATAGACCGGAACGACATCGGGTTAAGGCACAAATCGATAATCTCCATCGAAATGAGAGTCAGCGAAAATATCCAGATTCGATCAATGCTCAACTTCCTCCACCTGAACAAGATGATGACCTGACTGTACCTTATGTGGAATCATCCGTTGTAACGCAAAAATCCGTAGTCCAATCAACATCTGTGGAAGCAAACAATTATCACAAGCATTCCAGTGCATATGAAAATTCGAAGAGGCTTCGTGTTC
This sequence comes from Pseudolycoriella hygida, assembly GCA_029228625.1. Taxonomy (NCBI): domain Eukaryota; kingdom Metazoa; phylum Arthropoda; class Insecta; order Diptera; family Sciaridae; genus Pseudolycoriella; species Pseudolycoriella hygida. The sequence continues at coordinate 28,700,863 of CM055405.1, read as the reverse complement.
GTGGATACACCGGACATAGAACAACAACGGAAAAACCAATTTTAAAATGGATGCCAAAGAAAACGAAAGCAAAGGGATTTTTGACTGAGAGTGACGAAGGCGATTTATCAAAAGCGTTCGCTACTACAACTGAAACAGTCATTACAGTCGTACCAGTGAACAGTTATAGTGAGGAACCACGAACAAGTGTAAGCACATCTGTCAGCGTGAAAGTTGGTTCTAGTTCAACACCAGCAACACCAACGGATTCGCACCAATTAAATGGCTCAATTATTAACTCAACCGGCAACCAAGCAACGGAAAACTACAATGGATTTTTGCCAACAATCAATCCAAATCTTCACGTCGTTCGAGAAGATGCGGTCGAAACAAATACAAGCAATTTCAAATTGTTTAGATCGAAAAAGGTGGCCGAAGAAGATGTTGTGAATCAGTCGACAGTTACTGACTCCAGTAATTTATGAAGAAAAGTAAAATGATATTTTTTTTATAATTTTGAATTTGCAATAAAGAAGTTCGAGGTTTTTGATCGATTTTTACTATTTAGAACGGTCAAAGGCCGCATAATCGAGATGATTACTCACTCAATATGTGACCACGCTGATATACACATGGTATTGCGACAAAGGTGTACTGAAGAGGCGTAAGAAGCGTCTTAATCTGCCGAACTTTTTGTCGTGGACTGTTAAAATATAGAATGGATAGAAACATGTCTGCTATAAAAGCGACGAATCTATGCCACATTTCTAAATTAACGCTAAATTTTGATCTATTTCAGATAAAATCGCCCGAAATACTTTAAAAATTGCAAGATCAAAGAAACATTGACCGAATTGAAAAATTTGTCTGTTTGTTACTTTGTCGGTTTAAGAATTACCGGCGTGAGCTACATACGTCCGTCCGACCTTCGTGGAACCAAATTAAAATGTAACTTAGCATTGCTTTTCAAAACACTAAAAAAATACCACAAACCAATACTGCAATAATAATCCGCCGTTACAACCCGTCTGGGTCAGAGGAGGGTACGGAAGAAAGGGGGGTATGAGGGAAAGTGGAGTACGTAGCAAGTGGAGGATGGGGGATAGTGGAATATGGAGGAAAGTGTAGTACGGAGGAAAGTGTAGTACGGAGGAATGTGTAGTACGGGGGAAAGGACAGTATGGGGGAAAGAGGAGAACGGAGGAAAGTTGTGTTAGAGGGAAAACGGAATATGGTGTCACTGTTAAATTCAGAGGCGTCAAAGTCAGGACGAAAAAACCGGAGGAGTCAAAATAGGGAAGCGTCAAAATCCGGAGATGTCAAAAGTAGGAGGCGTCAAAATACTAAAGAAATGCTAAAATCCGGTAGCAATCTGGACGAAGTTGTATGTATCACAGCAACGAAAGTTTATTTACACAAATTGATATTTTATCAACAATACCGCTGCGCAAGCCTTAAAAAAAGGGGGGTCGAGGGGCGGCAGCCCCCGCACAGGGAGGAAGGATATCGCCCTTGCGGTGTCTAAGGGGTAGAGTACGGCGTTATCAAACCGCCACAGGCGCGGAGATGAGACAGAGACCTCTAATATTAATTATAATAGACCGTCGCCACTGAAGATTAATTGTTCATTCGAGGACAAAATCCTTCCTTCAAATTATGGAAGCTTGAAAATCCGGACGATCATCTGGAACATTATGCCTCCGGATTATATCTGTAGATTGTATCTTCCGGATTTTAACGCATCCTAATTTTGTGGGGGCAGTGGAATTCGACGCCTCCGTATTAATCGACCGGATTTTGTCGACTCCGTATATTGTACCTCCGGATTTGGCATGTGAGCCAGGAAGTGCGGTGAAAAGGGAAGTACTGAGGAAAGAGTAGTATGGGGAAAAGGGAAGTACGGGGGAAAGGGAAGTACGGGGGAAAGAGAAGTATGGGGAAAGGGAATTACAGGGGAAAGGGAATTACAGGGGAAAGGGAATTACAGGGGAAAGGGAAATACGGGGAAGGGGAAATACGGGGGAAAGGGAAGTACGGGGGAAAGGAAAGTACCGGTGAAAGGGAAGTACAATGTAAGGTGTAGTATTGAGAAAAGTGTAGTACGGGGGAAAGGGGAGTACGGAGAAATACGGAGGAAAGAGGAGTACGGTGAAAAGTAGAGTACGTAGCAAAGTGTAGCACGAGTGCAAGAGGAGTACGGAAGAAAGGGAAGTACGGGGTACGGGGGAAAGAGAAGCACGGGGGAAAGGTAAGTGCGGGGAAAGGGAAGTACGGGGGAAAGGGAAATACGGTGGAAAGGGATGTACGGGGAAAATTGAAGTAAGGGGGAAAGGGAAGAACGGGGGAATGGAAAGTACGGGAGAAGGTGTAGTACAGAGAAAAGTGTAGTACGGGGGAAAGGGTACGACGTGAAGAGGGAAGTGCGGGGGAAAGATGAGATTAGGAAAGTGTATTACGAGGGAAAGGGGAGGGGAAATAGTACCGAATTTGATTTCTTCCTCTACAAATTTTTTTGGTGAGAATTTCGTTGCAAAGACTTTATTGCACTGCACCTCAAAATACAGCGTAAATTACATAGAAACATTCATATCACAGTCATTACGTCATTGCGTGTCCCGTTTGCTAACCAAGTTAGCACTCTGGATTGCGATTAACAAGCGCCGTAAAAGATAATCGCGTGCTCGGGGGTCATCGGTGCTCCTCTTCATCAGACTGACTATCTCAGGAAAATAGCGGTTTCAGGTCCGAAGGTTTCAAAGGTAAGTATCCAAATATCCCGTCCTACTCCGGGTCGTGGGCTCGTGGTCTAGTTGATGTCTAATATTTTGTTGGCTAAGAGTCACTTCCATCAATTGTAAACGCACCAATGAACGTTCCTTTAGTCATGAATATTCAACTGGTTGTCAAACCTGTATACCCATTTGTCTGGAATGTTTCCAGCTTTTTCATAAACAATGGCACCAAGAATAAATTTGGACTAACCATTGGTGTCACATTTATGTCTGACTAAGAGATCAGTGAAGCTCCGAATGATCCAACGGATTCAGAGTAATTGTAAGCTTTTTCAGAAGAAATTCGCGTGACGTAACACGGGTTCAGACACCCTCTCACCCTGTCACGCTAGTCACGAAACCCCTCCACTACCCGGAGCATTACGTAATTTAATGACGGAATATCCCTTAAAGAACCGCGCACGGTTCAACATTCTAGTAAGGTAAGGACAATTCTTTAAAACAACTGACAACAGCCGAAACCGACTGACAGCGGCTTGCGTTCTTCCGCGGGTGTTGGTGTGATGACAGAAAATTTTTGCACAAAAGCATCTTTTTTCGTACCTCCGTCTTCTCCGTCTTTTAAGGTTTCCGAGTGCGTATACTTTACTCAGTTAACCAAAAAATAGCCGGTGATTCTTTCCCTAAGAGCACATTAAGTTCAACGTTGTCGGTCAAAAGTTCAGTGATGGCAAAATGCGCGGGTCAACAATCACCCGGACTCTAAGATTCCATACGCCAAACAATTTTTACGATCCACGACAAAAACGAGAAATTTTTCATTTCTTTACGAAATTATTCTCTGCCTCGGACATTGAGATTTTTTCCAACGAGAAATATTTCTCCCTAACGAAATACTACGAGAGAATTTTACGAGAAATTGTCACATAAAGTTTAACATTTACGAGAAATTCTCACAAGAAACGTAAAAAGTCACAAATCGAAAATTGAATTTCTCCGAATCACGACGTCTCGCGTGGAGATTTAACTAATATTGAAAAATAGGGCTCCTGTTGTCAAATGTTACTATCGGTAAAAATTCCTCTGAAAAATAACTTACCAGCTCCTTCACTAGTATATTTATATGTCGGTGCACATGGAATCGGAATTAATTTCGCGTAGGTCTCCGGCATCATATCTCGAATCCGTTGGTGATATGACAACCTAGAAAAACAATGTTACACTAAAAGTTACACTTTTTTTAAGCGGCTCGACTTACCGCAATGACTTCTGCAGAACTTCTTGAATAAACTTTGGTCTCGGATGTTCTGATTCAAGCAACAGACAGCTGTCCCAATCATCCCATGACCATCGAAATTGGAAATTGCTCAAGTGATACGAGAACCAGTTGACAAATCGATCGAAACACGATGTGTTCATTGAATCAATTCGCATGAATAGAATTTCGGTAGCTTGAGCTAGCACTTGAGGCAAAGTGGATGGTTGCAATTTGCACAGTTCGATCAAAATCGATCCATAACAGACGTCTAAGTATCTGGGTGTTGGCATATGAAATAGTTCCGCAAAAATCACTTCAACGATGCAGTATTCCAATGGGATTTTACTTTTGTATGGGAAGTTAAGCAAATGGGCAGCACAGTCTTTTCGTTCTAAATGATGTGTCTCGATGATGTAATGAAGATGCTCTTCAGTCAAGAACCGTTCGATGGAATGAGCACCAGGTAAAATGGGCCCGTCTGGACAATCGGTGTAATCGAACATACGGTAAACCACCCACGGCATTGGGTATTCGTATGTCTCGTGATGAGGTGGTGGATTTATAACTGGTAAATTGTGCTGCAAAGCCTCACACAAAATTGAATCAAATGCCAAATACGGTCTAGGAATATGTTTTTCCGCCCAATTGTCTTGTCTCAATTTTCGTATTTGTGCCCACAAACAATCGAGATATTCCTCTTGCGGATGAGGAGCATCCACCGACCATACGCGCAAGGCGTTGTGATGCTTTTTGGTTCGTTTGTTAAGGAACACTTCGATGCGAACCAATAAGCTTTCCAAAGCCGATTCCTTTTTCTCATACAGATCACGTCCTACCCATGGTAGCGTCGATAGAACAGCGAATACGTACCAATCCCGACGAACTTGTGGGACCATATCTTCATTGGATACATCAATCATGTTGTCTAATAATACCAGCAATGACGTAGCCGATATGACATGACAATTCACCAGATCGGCGAGAAAACGTAAGGCATATCTTGCAGAATCCCATTTGCAAGCCTTTAGACTGTCCTTAAATGTCTTGACCATGTGATCGACGAATTCACCTCCAAAATTGTAATTTTTGGCATTCAACAAACCCACTAGTGTGCTGTGAATTGTACACTTCTCTGGCATTTTGGTGGCACAGTCCGCAAGGATGCGTAAAATTTTTAAACGATATGTTCCCAAGTCAGCTTCAAGCACTGACACAAGACCTTCCAAATTGGATTCGAGAGTGGCTGTACTTTTTTCACCAACACGAAATATTAAATTTTCTAGTCGATCTTCTATTTCCTGATTCTCTGGCAAAACACGACGTCTCTTACGGCGATCTAAAATGTTACTTTTTTGATTCAATTGTAAAGTTTCGGAGATGTTTAAGGATTCATTTACCATAACCCCCGTCTTCGTCATCATGCGCCCTTCTTCTATTATTCATGCTGATCGAAATTTATTCGGTGCGATTTTATTTCGATCTTTTTATTCTGTAAGCTAAAATGGCAAGATCAGTCTAAATTGATCGAGTGAGTCGATTGAATTGAATGTAAAAGCCGCTTAGATGTTAACGTAGAGTCGAAAATGTTTCACTTTTAATAATGGCGTCGTGTAGCGCACCATCTGTCATTCACTTTGGTGGAAACGATGGAAATAGAACGGCGGCCGATGTCATTTCTACTGTCAATGTCAGTGTGTTCACTTTTCTAACTTAAATTCTTAACCGACGCTCACTGTGACAAAAGGCCCATTTTGTGGGGATATTTTACAATTTTTGCGAATATAGTGTCAATGCACCAGTTACCGGCCATTTAGTAGTCTCCGGCCAGCACCAGTAACCGGCCATATTTCAATGCGAAATGTGGCCGGTCACTAGTAAAACTATGGTCTCACCGGACATGACTGGTGCATTTGCTCTATTTCCCATTGTATATGTATGCAGAAGACAAAATAAATTATTCGCGAAAAATATGTATTTGATCGGTTTGATCCCCTTTGGAACCCTTGCAATGACGGTACTACAAAACGAAAATGGACTGTGACACTATGTATGGACCCATCAATGTCACAAATTTTTCTTCACAGAAATTCAAAACTTGCCTAAATTCACACTTTTAGTGCGTTAACAGCTTATGTCAAAGTCTAGTGATTTTCATGACACGATGCATATGCTGTCAAACTAATGATATTACTCGCATCGTGTCTTGAAAATCATTATACTTTGACATAAGCCGTTTACGCACTAAGTTCTTCACGTTGTTCAGCTGTACATATATGGTCAAATTAACCTGGCGCCTTCGGTTATTTCGATGAAATAAGTGGTTTTAGGATAAACATTGTACTGCGACATATCTTGAAAATGTTTATTTTTTTTAAATTAAATTTAACTTTTATGCATGCAAATAATTCGCGCACATATTAACTCACAGCAGTGCCAACCTTAGATAATAAATTCCATACATTTCTACAGAGGTAAACTGACAGAATATCACGAAAAATATCGTTTCGTGTCTGTCAACGTGACGTTTCCTTCTTTTATACTGCTAGAAGATTATCTCAGTCACCTGACGCGTGATGCATTCAGAAGGCCTTTGTTAGCACTGAATAAAAAAAACAGATATGAGCGGGAAAAAATTTGAATTTTCAAAACTTGTAATTTCAAAATTAAGCCATAAATATTTATGTACATAAATCAGTACATACATATGGCATACAGATTCATATAAACATATAAGAAAATTTACAAACGCGAGGCTATTTGTCGATTTTACAATTTTAGATTGTTGCTTTGATTATGAGACTTACTGAAATCCCTTTTTTTTAAGTGTGTGAGGGTCGGATTTTGGATTTATTCCAATTACGTTACTTTACTACCGTCATCAGGGAAAAAAAACTTAGAGAAACTCAACGAAGATTTTCGACGAATTTCGCCGAAAAAAAAGTAATTAAGCGACAAACTTGCAAAAAGGAATCGCAGAGTATCCTTTGTTTAATAGACGCTTTTAGTGCGCCCTTTCAATTTAAAACTTTTATGCGTTTAATACGTAAGCGATGCATATTTGTGAATGCGATATTGCGTATTTCGTTGGTGGCACCATTAATACGTTTACGACATCACATGATTTTTTTCTCGATTCTCTCTAAACTATAAAATTATTTGTTGCTGTAGGGTTGGCAGTTTAGTTTACGTAGATTTCAAATAGAAAAAATTAAAATCATGACGCACTAAAAGCGTCTGTTTTGTCACTAATCCAATTTTTTCGGCAAATTTCGTTTAAAAGCTCCGCTGATTTTCTCCAAGTTTTTTCTTCTTACGACGGCGGCTTACTTTACGTTACTTAGTGAAAATAGTTGGTAGCACATTCTATACACTTGGCATTTGAAGCAGGCTAACTTATAAGAGAGTTCCGACATTTGAAGCAGAATATCTCTAGGTGATGGTAACTATATACCGCCCTACAATCCATTAAAAACTTAGCGACGTTATCAGATGAGAGATTTTCATTTATTTTCTCTCACAAATTCTCCTCAATTTACATAGAGACAGTGTCAGAGAGAGGAAAATAAATGAAAAATTCTAAAATTTCCTTTTTGTAACTTAACGCGAGAAAGGATTTCCACATGACTTTCTCGCACTAGTGTAAATGACGAAATCGCTTCATTGCGAAAAACTTTGCTCGATACATGTGTCGTATGATGGTATCAGGGCCGTATCTGCATCCATCAGCACCCCCCTGAGACTTTCTCCGCCTCCTGAGATTTTTTCCTTCCCTTCTGATATATAACAATATAAAACAATGTTCTCAGAAGTGATGGAAAAAATTTCAGGAGACGAAGAAAATCTGCCTCTATGGAGAGGCCTCTTTCATACTTTTTTCTTGAAAATTATTGAGCCTTCGACTTTCACTAAATTGCAACAAAATTTCTTTATACATAACGAAGTGCATGAAAAAGAGTCACTCTATGAGCCTGAACCAGTGAATCAATTTTCATCAAATTTTTGTAGTTTTTTTTTTAGATTTATATCTTCCATTAAAAACCTTGAAAAGCAATCACCGTTTGTAAATCGCGGACATATAAGCAAAAGTTTCCTGCGACCTTTAAAGAAATACGTTTTTGACGACTTTTTCGATCGTAACCATCGTAACTTCGAAACTTCTTGACCAATTTTGCCCATTTTCAATACCAACACTCCACTTGAGAAAAAAAAGAAAAACGGATCCACATTTTCAAAATTTTCGCTTGAGGTACTCAAAAACTCCTGGATTTAGTTAAAGAAAAACTAGTTAAGAGTCTAAAATTTTAAGCCTACGACGCGCCGCGGCGTCATACGAATACGAAATCAATCGAATTATTGAAATTTCTACTTTTTATAAGTCCTATAATCAAAAAAATTCTCCTGCTGCAATTAGGCCTTTCTTCGACTTACCTAAAGAACAAGAGAGACAGCAGTCCAAAATTGTTGCCTGCGGCGTGGCATTGAGCAATTCTTAGAATTACCTAAAGAACGAGGGAAACTAGTCCAAATTTTGCCTTCGGCGCTTTTCTTGCTGCGGCAACTAAGCAATTCTTTGACTTACCTAAAGAACAAGTAAAGGCAGAGCGCAATTTTTGCCTACGGCGCGGCGCGGCGCTTTCAATGCATACTTTACTTGCAAGGTGCCATTGCAGTAACACAATTTTTCTTTGACAACCACCTGTCTGTCGACCTCGGCTTCGTATTGGATCGACATTTCTTGCGATCTTCATACGACACTAGTATCAAAAATTACAACTGTGTCGTCCTCGTCGTTTAACAATAAAGCGATGATTCTTATTGGGTACATCGCGTAAGGTTTTTAAGAAAATTCAACTTTATAAGATATGAAGGGACCCGTACGCATCAGAATAGATGCGCCAAACAGAGCTGATGTTACGAAAAGACTCGAATTCGGTATTCGGTTATCTCTCAAATAGAAAGAGGATCAACAAAATCGGTTAGGATTTGCACCATTTACGTAAACAAACACGTTGGGTCCTAGTAGAAACTCAGTTTTAGGGACTTGGCTGAGTCCAAGGGCCTCTAATCAAAACATTTTATCCCATAAAATGTGAGACATTCCTACACCTTTCGATTAAATCAAAATTTTGAAAATCGGAGGAAATTTACTCGAGCTATGTTCAAAAAACACATAGGGCCAGAGACTCGCTTTTAGTGCCCTTGTTAAGTCCAAGGACTCAAATCCAAAATCGTTTCTTAGATAATTGTCGGCTATGCCCAGGTCTTTCAAACGAAAAAAAAAAATTATGAAAATCAGAAAAGATTTACTTGAGTTATATACAAAAGACCAAAAACCACTTAAACGGCCCTAGCTCAGTGCCCAGACTCAATCCCATAAAAGTTTTTTTGATTACCTTTCAGGGAAAAAAAGTTTTTGAAAATCGGTTTAGTTTTACTCAACCTCGATGGACGGACGGACAGACGGACATTTTTTTTATTGCTGATTCGCCATCTAAGGATCATGATCGATGCTCCCCCTACTCCCGGGTCGAAAATCGACTGGTTACAAACGTCGTCGTAAGCGCAATAGACTCCTTCTCTTCGTTCTTTGTACGGGTCTAAAAAACAAAAAAAAGTTCGTCAAGTTCATACAAACGCGATGCGATTCGAATCGCAGCCATCTCATCATCGCTTATAAGAATAACATTCACTATGAGTGACATTAGATGCATAAAATTCGCAGAGGTGCGCGTTTGGGAACGCAACGCGGTGAACCGTTTTGACATTTGTCTATCATTGAATGCACTCACTATAAAAATAAGGAGATGGCGTTTATCATTGACAGTCGCGGGTTCTGAAGAAATTATATTATTTTTTAATGTTATAATAAATTGTCAAAATGTCGGACAAGTAAGTTGAATATTTGTTAGGTTTGAGATCATAAATCCTTATCTTTTACCTATGGTGAAAGTGAGTAGAGTTGAACGAAATTATAGTTGCTTTGAAACAATGTAAATGACTCCAGGGAAATATTCAGTGCATTAAAAAAAGTCTTGCTATTGCCTTAGGTTATGTTTGACACTTTGTTTTTAGTTACTCAAGATGTTAAATTCTTACGGTTTACCTTTGAAATTATTTCCAGCGAAGACCTACTTACTTATGAAATTGGTGACATCGATGTTCATGACAATGCTGACGACTTAGACGCTGTTGAAGATGAACTTTTGATGTCCGATGATGGTAAGATCTCATTGTGAAATTGCGTTTCCACTAGTAAATTTATTGAATTCGCAGAACCGAATTTGGAGGATGAGAATCTATCGGCAACAGCAAAAACCTCCCGCACATTAACTGACGAGAATAAAAGAATTTCACCTGCAGTCGACACAGTGAGTCCAACAGAAAAAACACCCAAAAAACGAACACTTAAGCGAAATGTAGGCGTTCCAGTAAACTCACAAATACCGAAAAAACTAGTGAAACATGTGACAGATAAACATTTACCAGAAATAACTAAACAAGAGTCTCAATCCAATGAAGGTGCGACCAAAGAGTGTGCTTCGGAAATTCCAAAAAATGAAAATGAAATCAGCGCATTTGTGACAAAACCGGTGGCATTGCCAGTAACGTCTACCGAAATCGTTGAAAATACTTACACTTGCCCTGTGTCTGACAAAAAATGTAGTGTTAATACAACGACGAGTCAAGATGAGTCACACAGTTGTGTTGAAGAAAGTGAAAACGAGAGTGTGTCTTTAACACAACAAAGTCAAGATTCATCTGTAATAAATTCTCAAAGTGAGTCAGCTGTGACGGATGATCTTGATTCCGACTACAATAAGCATAAAGTCGATACTGAGTTGGAAGATTCGGATGATTGTACGGAGCGTATGAATGCTAAACTGTGTGTTGAACGAGATATAGGTCATGGTAAGCGGATGAAGTGATCTGTTTGGTTGAAGAAATTCCTCATGTTTATAATTCTTCCAGAAATGCAAGTCGACCAACTGAGGCCTACATTCTATAAGAGCCAACGTGGAGCACTGTCACCTAGAAGCAATGCCGTTCCTAGACAAAATTACCAACCACAATTCAATTCATTTGGCCCGCGACCGAATAACATGCAATTTCATCCACGGTATGGTCCACCTGCGCTGATACCACCACACCAAAATTCTCAAATTGGACCTAGAATGGAGTACAGAGGAATGCCGCCATTAAATTTTCGACCACCTTTTCAAAATAATTTGCCAAGGCTGGGGAATCATCCACATTTTCAGCCACATGCTCATGCCGTGAATCGGCCAAATTTTCCACCAAATGGACCTCCTAATGCACTACAATATTCTTCTTACATTAATAATAGTCAACCGAATCCACAAATGATGGGCCATTTTGAAGCGAATGGAACAATGGGCTATCCGCCACGACCGCCGTTCGGATGTTCTACAGCCCCGTTCGTTGGCCCGGCGAGACATGAAACACCAGCGCCGCATATCGTGCGACCGGGGCCTCCTATTGTTCCTAGGAAGGTGTTGATAAATCCGAATTTCAAAGGCGGTGTACAAGCTGCTACAAGTTAGTTTGCTCTAGCAATATGTCGGTGGAAAGTTTAATTTTCAAATGCGTTTCAGATCAACTGATGATGGACACAATGGGAAATCCTCAATTTATGTCAGCACAAAGTGATGCTGAATTGCTAAGGCAGCAGGAAGCATTTATCAATAAAAATCGTATGCATATAGAAAAGCGACGATATGAACGATCGCCAGACAGGGACAGAGATCGTGAAAGGAGCTACTCACCACCCAGGCGAGAACGTCGGTATAGTCGCGAACGGGAAACTCGTAAACAGGTGTATAATCGTGGAGGTAGAGATCAAAGGCTAGGTAGTCGCGAACCGCCGAATAGACCGTTGACTAAAAGGAGAAGAAGCTTCAGTTTGGAACGTGATAAATCGAACAAAGTAGAACAAAAGGCAAGTCGAAATGGGAACTTGAGAGAGTTGTGTCGAGTATTTAAACGATTTGTTTTAACAGCAAGATGAACCAGAAGACGAAGAAACTATAAGATATCGTTTGGAAATCGAGAAGCAAAAGTCAATGAGAGAGAAAATTTTGAGGGACAAAGAAATGCGTCGACGGCAAGCAGCTGAAGAGAAAACCAACAACGAAGTAAGTGTGAAAAATACGAATAGTCAATTTCCTTGATTCATCTCTGTCGAAATCGAAAAATCACAAGAAAAAACATCTACACGTGATTTAAAGCCAAATTTTCTACTGTAAAACTTTCCTCTTGAACTTTTCCACTTACTTAAGCCAATAAAATAAACGCAGAGTTGAACTGCACTGACCAGGTCCCTATGATTTTGAAACAAGGAATCGATGCATAATGTTTTCCCTTAGCGGACACAATTAGACGTGTAGATGTTTATTGTTTAAAAATCACTCTTTGAATCGACACCAACTTCATGCTGAAAAAATGCCATTTGCCGCCGTTGCTTTCAATTTTCATTGTGAATAGCATTCTATTCAACGCGTAGATTTTTGCCAGTAATACTTAACGGGAAGTTAGCTGCAGTTGCGACCGAGGCTAACGTAATTGCTAGAAAATCAGCTGATTTTAAAACTTTTCCATGAGTTTAGCTGAATTTGGTAAATTTATGAATGAAATCAGCTGATTTAGTTTGCAATAATGCTAGCTTCGATCGCAACTGCAGCTAACTTCACGTCGATAATTACTTGTAAAGATCAAAAGAAAAGCTGTCACGCCCCTGATTCAACATGAAATTAGTCGCGAATTTGACCATTCTGCACCTTCTCTGTTATATAAGTGGAGAACAATAGATCGATTCACCTGAGAGAATTCATGTGGAATCCATTCCCAGCAAACATTTTTGGTGACATGTGATGCATCACTTGAGTTCACTGCATGATGGCTTCTGAAGGCATTTCAAGTTCATTTCGGTACGGCAAGATGTTCGAAATTCTCTCTTTGAATCGGTGTATCACATTTGTTTCACGTTAAGTTGGCGTTGGTTCGAAAATGCCCAAAGCGTTATCTTTACTGTACTTTACTGTTCCACAATCTGTTTTCATTCTTCTGTTCGTTAACAGTGGCAGCAATTAAGTTTTGAGATAGAAAAATTTCTATTCTCACTTGACATTTGCAACAATTGTCGTCATGAAATCTAGTACAAACAGAAAATGATAAGTTGGTACACTTGAGACGATGTACACATGTGAATGACAGTTGGTTTCTCCCCGATATAAAAAATCCAAACATTCAGATTTTCACCATCCACATTAAAATTTTGCACGAAACATAACCAAAGACCCGTACGTATCAGAAAAGATGTGGCAAACAGAATAGATGTGGGAAAGTGACTCGAACGTATCTAAATTTTCAAATAAGCAGACAATCCAACGTTTTGTGTTCTTTTATAACTGTGAGAATTTCAAAGATCCATAGAAATTACCCAAGGTAATGTCAAAGGCTCTACCGAAGTACGTCTCAGACCATTCAAATCGAGAAAAGCTTATATCCAAGGACTGAGGCATTTTCCCCTAAAACCCTGAAACACGTGTTCTCTAAAATTTTATTCTCTACAACGTTGCCTTTGGAAGCAACTTTCTACCTGTTATAGTTCTAGAGATATGGGTCATCCCTCCTAATTCTGGAAGTGGTCATATCCCTGGATTATGGCATTTTTACCCAAAACCCTGAAACACAGGATCTCTAAAACTTTATTCCCTACAACTTTGCCTTTGGAACCAACTTTCTAACTCTCATAGTTCTGGAGATATGGGTCATCACTCCTAATTCTAGAAGTGGACATATCCCAGGATTATGGCATTTTTACCCAAAACCCTGAAACACGTGGTCTCTAAAATTTTATTCTCTACAACTTTGCCTTTGGAAGCAACTTTCTACCTATTATAGTTCTAGAGATATGGGTTATCCCTCCTAATTCTAGAAGTGGACATATCCCAGGATAATGGCATTTTTACCCAAAACCCTGAAACACGTGGTCTCTAAAATTTTATTGTCTACAACTTTGCCTTTGGAAGCAACTTTCTACCTGTTATAGTTCTAGAGATATGGGTCATCCCTCCTAATTCTAGAAGTGGACATATCCCAGGATAATGGCATTTTTACCCAAAACCCTGAAACACGTGGTCTCTAAAATTTTATTATCTACAACTTTGCCTTTTGAAGCAACTTTCTACCTGTTTAGTTCTAGAGATGTGGGTCATCCCTCCTAATTCTAGAAGTGGACATATCCCAGGATTATGGCATTTTTACCCAAAACCCTGAAACACGTGGTCTCTAAAATTTTATTCTCTACAACTTTGCCTTTGGAAGCAACTTTCTACCTATTATAGTTCTAGAGATATGGGTTATCCCTCCTAATTCTAGAAGTGGACATATCCCAGGATAATGGCATTTTTACCCAAAACCCTGAAACACGTTGTCTCTAAAATTTTATTATCTACAACTTTGCCTTTTGAAGCAACTTTCTACCTGTTTAGTTCTAGAGATGTGGGTCATCCCTCCTAATTCTAGAAGTGGACATATCCCAGGATAATGGCATTTTTACCCAAAACCCTGAAACACGTGGTCTCTAAAATTTTATTATCTACAACTTTGCCCTTTGAAGCAACTTTCTACCTGTTTAGTTCTAGAGATGTGGGTCATCCCTCCTAATTCTAGAAGTGGACATATCCCAGGATTATGGCATTTTTACCCAAAACCCTGAAACACGTGGTCTCTAAAATTTTATTCTCTACAACTTTGCCTTTGGAAGCAACTTTCTAACTCTCATAGTTCTAGAGTTATGGGTCATCCCTCCTAATTCTAGAAGTGGACATATCCCAGGATAATGGCATTTTTCCCAAAACCCTGAAACACGTTGTCTCTAAAATTTTATTCTTTGCAACTTTGCCTTTGGAAGCAACTTTCTACCTGTTATAGTTCTAGAGATATGTGCCATCCCTACTAATTCTAGAAGTGGTCATATCCCAGGATAATGGAATTTTTACCCAAAACCTTGAAACACGTGGTCTCTAAAATTTTATTCTCTACAACTTTGCCTTTGGAAGCAAGTTTCTACCTGTTATAGTTCTAGGGATATGGGTCACCCCTCCTAATTCTAGAAGTGGTCATATCTCACGATTGACTTCGTACGGGTCCAGTAATTATCTTGATGAGTTGAAAAGCTTAAGGAAAGTATGACAAATTGAGATAATGACTTAGTACATTTTTGAGGTACTAAGTTTTGACGTCAATAATGGGTAGTTCACAAATAACAGCACAGTTCATGTCATTCTCTCACTCATCAAACATATGTGTGGAAAATATGAACCAGAGAAATGGTAAATGGAGAGAATTCTCTCAATAATAACATGTAATTTGACGTATCGGTTCCATTAAAACCACAAAATGTCATTCAACATGCGCATTGCGCATTCTATCCAGGCACAGCGATGCCAATTTAGCATTTCTCTGAGATGAACACAGTAGGCTGTGTTCTGTTGCTTTTGTACACAGTAGGATGTCCTGTTACTTTTAGATGAGATTTGAAAGGGTCCCCGATGGCATCACTGATTTGTTCTATGTGAGTATTGCCAATGACCATCTTGGCCGATCCTCCAAGATGCGACTGCAGCCTGGAGGAGGAAACGCCCGTCCACGTAATATGTGAATGCCCGAAGTTCCACCTGCTAAGGAGCATGACATTAGATGGTTATGTGATTCGACCTTCTGATTCTTGGATCTAGGACCTATCGCTCTAGACAGGATCTTGGTAAGAGTCGGAAGGTCTTAAAGAATTTACATGATGAACGGAAAGAAAACAAAGGATCAACAGATCTGTGTTTTAGGAGCCGGAAATGGCCCATCCCACCCTGATAAATCTAAAAATGTCAGTATTACCGACGAGGACAACATCAAACATATATTTTCGACTGTACTAGATTTATGGATTACTAAAATTTCTAATTTCCCACGCCGCGACAGTTGAAAAAATTGACCAGCGCGCGAGGGGTTATCCACTTCAATTTTTTTTGTGCAGGCTGATGGAATTTTTGGAATTAAAATCAGGCGATCCGCTGGCGCTATATCCAGCACGCAATGGCAGCAAATGGGACCATTTCCGACAATTGTTATGTGAAACATTATCTTCGTCTCGTCAACGTTTTATATTTGTAGTGCAACTTAGTTTTCTTCTTCACCACTGCCCTTTGTTCTAACTAAAATATGATAAGTTATGAATGTGTTTGTGACAATTCACTTGTCACCTACAACCCCTACAGCTGAGCTTAGACGCAGCAACACCTTTGTTTAGTCCTAGTCTCATAAATTTTTTAAGTAAAGCAACATTTAATGTATTCAATCAATAAAGAATTTCTGGAATTTTCGAAATTTCGATGAAATTTTTGGAATTTCTGTGGAATTTTTGGAATTTTTTGAATTTCTGTTGAATTTGTGGAATTTCTGTGGAATTTCTTGAATTTTTGGAATTTTTTGAATTTCTGTTGAATTTGTGGAATTTCTGTGGAATTTCTTGAATTTTTGGAATTTTTTGAATTTCTGTTGAATTTGTGGAATTTCTGTGGAATTTCTTGAATTTTTGGAATTTTTTGAATTTCTGTTGAATTTGTGGAATTTCTGTGGAATTTCTTGAATTTTTGGAATTTCTTGAATTTTTGGAATTTCTTGAATTTTTGGAATTTCTGTGGAAATTTTGGAACTTCTGAACTTCGGAAATTTTGGAATTTCGATGGAATTTTTGGAATTTCGATGGAATTTTTGGAAATTCTTGGAATTTCATATTGTCTCCTGGATGCCCATGATTTGTTCTGCCAATAGTGATTTCAAATGTAAAATTAACTGCCGCAATAAATTACCTCAGTTATTTAAAAAGTGACCGAAAACTGAAGTTGATTTCACTTTCTAGGAGAAAAAACCAGTTGATGAACCGGCAGCGAAGCTAACACCGATCATAGTTACTGAGAAGAAAATTATATCATTGAAGAAGAAAAGCGACGTTGGTTCATCGTCCGTAGGTCAAAGAGTTGTTGGCAAATCACTTCCAGACACTAAAAAAGCAGACACACCATCCGATGCCACAACAATATCGAAGTCGGTTAAGTCACCGTTGAAACTTCATACCGCAAACCAAAGGCTTAGCGATTTGGAAGATTACGATGAAGATGAATTGCTTGCTGATTCGCCTACACCACCTGCGCCAGTACCTGCAACTATTACCGGTGGCATGTTCACAAATCGAAAGGTTGTGTTAACGACAACGACCACGTCGACCGTTGACCGACAGAAGTTGGCATTACGAAAGAACTCAACTAGCAAAGGTATATTCGATAGGCTTGATGTGAAAATTGGAGTGAACGAAGCTGCAAAACAGAAAATTCAGAAAATTGTCCTTAAAAGTAATGACTAAATTGAGGTTGGAATCATTTTCCACATTTTGCTTCCGCCGTGGATAGGAATAAGGAAAAACTTTTCTCTTGTGGCTTTAGGTGATCTGATTCGAGAACATCAGAAAGACCAAGTTGGATTCAAAATATAAATTAATGGTTTAGCATTCTAATTGAAGATAGATTCTTACCTTAGTAACACTATTTCAGAGAATTTCTTGTAATACGACTCTTGTGTGTATTTACTGAGGTTGTAACATTTTACTTACGCATATACATATTTGATAATTTCTTTTATAAACATTTAAACCAACTTTTATGTAGGCGTTACTGTTGCATATTTTTTTATTATTTTCGCTTCATTTTTTGTTGATAAAATTTATACATTGCTTTCTGGCGTACACACGCAAGCAACTCAAATTTTCAATTTATTTATTAAAATTTTACTTAGTGAAACTGTACGAATGTCTTGTGTATATGATGTTTTATTGCAAGTTTTCTAATGGATAAGTGAACACCGTAACATGTTAAAAAAATCAAAACCCAAGCAAAGATGTTAAACTTACGGCAACAATTTTCGTTTTAAATTTTTTTTATTTTAAAGAAAAAATATCTGTAATTGTCGTTTTATTTTATATTGCCACAACATCAACAAAATAATTTGTTCGTTTTTTTTATTATAAAAAAAGACCTCGTAGCAATGATTTTTAATTAAAAAACATTAAACTTTGATTCATAAGAATGGAAACAGTTTTTTTATTTACATGTTGTTTCTTGTCTCATCTTGTCTGGGAACGCCTATTACAGCTAACGCATTCGTCGACGCCTTCAATAAGAAACTGACTCAGTTAAAAACACTTTTTAGTAGGCTTGTGGACTTGGATAATTATCAGATTGCATCATGGGCGCGCGGTCTAGTGGATCCGAAGATATGACCTTTAGAAAATCGTTATTTTCCATACAAAATGTGCTATTTTATAGAAACCAAAGTTAATGCAAACATCCTACGTTAGTGAGTTAGCCTCTTTTGGGTGCCAGGGCTCTTAGAAGGCGCCATATAAAGCCTATTCAAAGTATGGGTCAAATATGAGCAAAATTTTTGGACTGTGTTAGGATGGAGATAGATGTTTGGTGTCATGGGAAAAGTAGATGGGTGTGTAGTGTGTTAGGGTGACCAACAAAATGGCCGACGGTGGTATGGGACGGATTTAGGGGGAAAATTAAATTTTTTTTGAGTTGAAGATAGATCTTTGATGTCAAAGGAAAATTAAAAGTTGTTGGGTTGGGTGTGTAGTGTGTCAGGGTGGCCAACAAAATGGCCGACGGTGGTATGGGACGGATTTAGGGGTAAAATTGCTTTTTTCTTTAATTTTTTTTTGTTGAAGATATGTCACGGTGCTGCTGAAAGAGAAAAAAGTTTTTTTGAAAAGGCACCCAAAAATTTGTTGTGGTTTTCGAAAAGGGAACTCCATTAGAGTTCAAAACAGGTTTCACTTGATTCCAATCAGATCCTTCCCCGTGAATCTATACGAGATTTTCGATTTCTTTTCATCCGAAGGGCTGATTTTTTTAAAAAAAATTTTGGGATTTCTTCTGGTTTTCCCCACTGAAAAGTTTTTAATATTTGAGAAACTTGGAAAAAAATTATTTGGAATTTTTTGGAAAGGATCTAGAGATCGCGCAATCGCAGAATGTGCTTTTTTGGTAATTTTGGAGCGTTTTCGGCCACTAGCTCTCACAAAATCAATCAAATCGGCTTTATGATATTTTTAATGAAAAGCTACATAAATTTCCTTTCCAACGATGCCTAACATGAGACATTTGATAAAGAATTGGATTTTCGGCGTTGATTTCAATTTGCTGATTTTTGCTACTTTTCAGTCACATGGTGGTTTTCGGGATACACGCTTTGCGCTTTAACTGGAAACTTCAAGAAACAATTTTTCCTGGAAAGCAACGGACTGTTCGAACATTTTTCACGTCTTTACCGCCAAATTTGAAGTTTTACGAGCTCCAGATTTCAGTCGGAAGGAATTAATGTCTTACAGGAATTTTTTCTGGAAAGCCGCTGTCATTACCTCTCCAACGACACCCTTTTTGAAAAATCTGTGGAGAATTTGAATTTACGGCATCTATTTGAGTGAAGTTAATTTTTCCTACTATTTCGGTGCTCTAGCCATCACCTCCACTGAAATATCCGTCGTAAACTCAATTTTTCAACAAACTCAAGTGGGGTGTCATTGGAAAAGTAATGATAGTGGCTTTCCAAAAAAATTGCGTTAAGACATTTAACGCTTCAGAGTGAAGTCTGGAGGTCGTAAAACTTCAAAATTGGCGGTAAAGACGTGAAAAGTGCTCGGACACTAACAGTCGCCAAAAAACAAATTCATCACCAAATGTCTCATATCGGGTGTCGTTAGAAAGGTAAAGGCTGTTGCTTTATAGGAAAAATTGTTTTTGAAGTTTCCAGTTAACGTGTTTTAAGCGGGGAGCCCAAAAACCAGCATGTGACTGAAAAGTAGCAAAAATCAGCAAACTGTAATCAACGCCGAAAGAAATTCTTTATCAAATGTCTCATGTTGCGTTGGCGTTGTTGGAAAAGAAATTTATGTAGCTTTTCATTAAAAATATCATAAAGCCGATTTGATTGATTTTGTGAGAGCTAGTGGCCGAAAACTCTCCAAAATGACCAAAAAAGCACATTCTGCGATAGCACGATCTCTTGATCCCTTCAAAAAAGTCCAAAAAAAATTTTTCCAAGTTTCTCAAATACTGAAAACTTTTCAGTGGGGAAAATCAGAAGAAATCGAATAATTTTTTAAAAAAATCAGTCCTAATGATGAAAAAAAAAATGAAAATCTCGTATAGATGCATGGGAAAGGATCTGATTGGAATCAAGTGAAACCTGTTTCGAACTCTATTGGAGTCCCTTTTTCGAAAACCACAACAAATTTTTGGGTGTCTTTTCAAAAAAACTTTTTTCTCTTTCAGCAGCACCGTGATGTAGATGTTTCGTGTCAATGGAAAACTTTTTTCGATGAAAATTTTTTATCGCTGAAATTTTTTTTTCGCTGGAAATTTTCGTTGAAAATTTTTTCGCTAAAATTTTTTTCGCTGAAAATTTTTTTTGGTCGGAAATTTTTTCGCTGAAATTTTCTTCGCCGATTTTTTTTTTTACTGAAAATGGTTTTCGCTGAATTTTTTTTTCGCTGAAAGTTTTTTTCGCCGACAATGGTGTTTCGCTGAAATTTTTTTTTTTTCGACAGAAATTTTTTTTGCCGAAAATTTTTTTCGCTGAAAATTTTTTTCGCCGGAAGTTTTTTCTCTAAAATTTGTTTTCTCTTTTCTTCCAAAACTACTGATATCACAACAAAAACCTTTTTTAAAAGGGAAACGTGACTCGTCTCTTCTTCCAAAACAACTGATATCAATTTGAAAAAGAACAGAAAAACTATAACATTGGGTGGTCCGGCATTTGTGACGCATTTCTTTAATCGAAAATTTCAAAAGAATCAGTTATTTTGAAAGAAGAGACGAGGACTTGCGTTACGGTTCCCTTTTAAAAAGGGTTTTTGTTGTGATACTATTTGCTGAAAAACTGTCTAGCAGTCCCAAAACCGGTTTTCTTACTACGAATATCGCCGACCTGCTGGAGTAATCCGGAAGTTGTAGATGAAATGGACGAAATGATTAAGACGACGCTAGAAACATTATCAAATTCAACCATTGACGACAAGCAATGGACTGTGTCATCTTTACTCATACGATGTGAAGGGCTTGGAGTTCGGCTTTGCCGGCTTTTTTATCATCAATAAACGGACTTTCTTCAATGATTGGAATTATCAAGCCAACCATCGCTCGACATTGAAGAAATCGCCGATTATGACTCCATCTTGATGCTATGGCAACGACTGAATCTGGACACAAATTTTCCGGAGTCACCCGCAGTACAAAGCCAATGGGACGAAAGGGGAACTATCTTGGCACCCAAAATTATTTTCCCCCAGAACAGGCATATGCAACAAATTTATTTTCCCCCAAAATTGTCCACGAACATCTTCGCAAAAGTACATTTTGTACTGGGGTCATAATATTTTTATGTGTTGAGCCTTTTTTTATTTTCCCCAAAATTTCTCCATACATTTGTTTGTGGGAGGTGCAGAGCGTAAAAATATTATGACCCAAATTGGGGGATAATATTTTTACGCTCTGTTCCTTTAGAATTAACGACTTTGTTCCAAATTGTAGGGTAATGTACATAATTCTTAGTGTCTCAAGTAAAAAAAAAACTTCAAAACTTTAATTTTTTCGAAAAGTCTCATGTATTTTGTTGTAACTTTTAGTGTTAACATTCGAGTCATAACTCATTGCTATACAAATAGCATTTTTGAAAGAAAAATAAACTTATGATCCGAAAATCACTTCCGTTTGTTTTTTGCTATTTGCAGAGGTGACGAGTGGTTTTTTCTTCTCCGCTAAATGAGTTTTTTGATGGACCTTTTAGACAAAATATTCTAAAATTTCGTTTCATTGAAATTATGTTAACAACTTACCTGTAACGAACTCCTTCTGTTGAAACATTTATTGCACTTATCACATTTGAACGGTTTCTGAAAAAACAAAAAATAGAATTTCTTAGTAACGACACAAATTCACTATCCTCACCTAATATCAGAAGCAGATGCCACACTAAAAACATAAGGAAGTTTCAGACACCGATTTCGGATCACTTTCTCGGTGGTCTCAGCGACTATACTGACAAAATTAGAGAAAGAAAAGACAAGTGAAAACGTCATTCCAAAATGAGAGAAGAGAAATTCAAACTATTCCGTTCTCTCTCAGTTATTTCCATTCATAAATGTTTGAAAGCAGTTCCCGAGACAAGTTTAAATAAAAATGATCTGCTCCATGAAACTCCCTTATTAAGGAGCGATTGCTACATGTTTTCGCCCTTCCTGCCCGTCCGTCCTTTGGTCTGTGCACGTCCACCGGGGAGCTCAACAATGATTTACATGAGAATCACCGATAATTCACCGGGGAATAACCGATGATTCATTGGGGAATCACTGATGATTCACTGTAGAATCACCGATGATTCACCAGAGAATCACCGATGATTCACCGGAGAATCACCGATAATTCACTAGAGAATCAGCGATGATTCACCGTAGAATCACCGATGATTGAGCGAGGAATTACAGATGATCCATCGAAGAATCATCGATAATTCACCAAGGAATCACCGATGATTCATCAGTGAATCGCCGATGATTCACCAGTGAATTGATTATTCATCGTGAAACCATCGATGATTCACCGTGGAATCACCGATGACTCACCAATGATTCACCGTGGAATCACCAATGCTTTACTGTGGAATCATCAATGCTTTACCGTGGAATCTCCGATGGTTTATCGTTAAATCGCAGGGAATCACCGATGATTCACCGTAAGAATCACAGATGATTCATTGGAAGAATCATCGATAAGTCACCGGAGGAATCATCGATGATTCACCAGGGGAATCACCGATGATTCACCGTAAGAATCACAGATGATTCATTGGAAGAATCATCGATAAGTCACCGGAGGAATCATCGATGATTCACCAGGGGAATCACAGGAATCACCAATGATTCACCGGGGAATCAGCGATGATTCACCGTAAATCACTGATTATTCCCCGTGGAATCACCGATCATTCACCGGGGAATCACCGATGATTCTCAGGAAATCACCGATGATTCACGAGGGAATCACCAATGATTCACCGGGGAATAACCGATGATTCACCGGGGAATAACTGATGATTCTCAGTGGAATCACCGATGATTCTCAATGGAATCACCGATGATTCACCGGGGAATCACCGATGATTCACCGGGGAATCACCGATGCTTCACCGGGGAATTACCGATGATTCACAAGGAAATCACCGATGATTCAACGAGGAATCACCGATGATTCAACGAGGAATCACCGATGATTCAACGAGGAATCACCGATGATTCAACGAGGAATCACCGATGATTCAACGGGGAATCACCGATGATTCAACGGGGAATCACCGATGATTTAACGGGGAATCACCGACGATTCGGTCAGCGGTGACTGGAATTTGCTACTTTCCTATATCCATATTAATGGTTCCTCAGTGGAATCATCAATGATTCTCCGGGGAATCACCGATGATTCACCGGGGAATCACCGATGATTCACTGGGGAATCACCGATGATTCACCGGGGAATTACCGATGATTCACAGAGGAATCACCGATTATTCAACGAGGAATCACCGATGATTCAACAAGGAATCACCGATGATTCAACGAGGAATCACCGATGATTCAACGGGGAATCACCGATGATTTAACGGGGAATCACCGACGATTCGGTCATCGGTGACTGGAATTTGCTACTTTCCTATATCCATTTTTATGGTTTATAGATTCTTATTAACCACATTTGTCGACTCTTTTGTAGTCCCGAAATAATGTTTTTATGCCCTTTACAGTATTGATTTCAGGAAACGGACATCTCTCAGTTGCTTTATTTGTTTGAAGACAGCAAACGCCGAGGTGAAGCCCAAAGAAATTCATAACTGACGTGCTGGGACGTTTTGGGTAACTTAAGGAGGCGTCGGCATTCAATCCATTTTTTTTGTGAGGGTGTTTGCCGGCCTTTGGATGCATACCAGAATTATTTCTTCCAAAATAGCCCAGATTTTCAGAGAAATAAAACAGTTCGTACATGGTAAAACACTTTGCTAGTCACGACACCGCCAATACTGTGGTAAGTTTCTTGTATTTTTATTTTAAAGAACTTTAGTGTAGTGGTGACAAAGATTTTATTGACTTACATGACCTGTGTGGGTTAAACTATGTCTCTTCAGTTGCTCAGCGCCAACGAATTTCTTATCACAAACCTAAAAAGACAACCATAAAATGTGGATACTTTCGAGACAAACTTTGTAATATTTTCCGGCATACATCACACTTGTGTTTTTTTTCTCCAAAATGAGATCGTTTGTGTATGATAAGATTGCTGGAGTAGCGGAAATCTCTGCCACAATGATCGCATCGATGTGGTTTTTCTCCTGTGTGTATGAGCATATGTTTCTGAAAAAAGGGGAAAAAATGAAATTTTAAAACAAAAAATTGGAGGAAATTAATGTTTCAATACCTTGAAACCACTCTTCTGAGTCATTCCTTTGCCGCAAATGTCACACTTGAAAGGTTTCTGAAAACGAAAAATAATTTGATAAACGTAACTGGTTGACTCCCTTTTTGTTTTCATACTTCTCCTGAATGTGTCAACATGTGGCACCTCAGACTAGCTGCTTGACGGTAGGATTTCTGACATATTTGGCATTTGTGCATTGCATCTTCGTTGTGTGTTATAATGTGTCCATCGTATGCGTTCCGAGTTTTAAACGATTCACCACAATCACTGCATAGATAAGGCTGAAAAGTGACAAAAATGGTAGACTAACAAACGCATTTGATGATTGGAATTTACCTTTTTATCGGAATGAAGTTGCATGTGATATTTGAAGGAGCTGTAGTTGCTCAGAACCTTTGAGCACACACCGCAAATAAACGGAGGCGCCGGCATTTTTTTATTTCTTTTGTTATATTTTCGAAAAACCATTTTCGGAATAACATCGAGGTCTTCATCGCTTTCTCCCTTTTCCGTCTGGTCAGCGTTGCAGTTTTCAATCTCATATTCAAACACTTCCTCTTGAACGATCTTTTGGTCATTTTCATTCAGAGGTTCATCCTCCTCTTCCACCAACTCAATGTTATACTGTTCCGCAGTGTCATCATTTTCAGAGTCATTGATATCATGGCGTTCAACTTTGAGAATAATTCTGTCTTCAGCGTTATAAGTCTCCATTTCATCGTCAATCCGTTCTTCATCCTCATACTCTTCCACCAAATGGTAAGTATATCCTTCATCGTCTCGAACGGCCTCTATAGTTGGCGTGGTGCTTTTCTCGAAAACCATCTCATCATCTTGAATTATATCAATTTGTTCCTTTCGCAATTCCTCATCCGATTTGACACACTGCTGTTTGAATGCGAACGCTTTACTCACATGAACAACGCATTTATTGCAGATATGTCCCGGTAGGCCGTCCTCTTCCAAAATCTAAAAATCATTACAGGGAAATATTTGAACTAACAATTTTGTAACGAATAAAAAAATTGGTGTAAATTCTAATAAGATATTGTGAACTTCTCATGTTGTTAGACTTTCATGTTTTACTCATACTCCATATCTTCGACATTCACAATTCACCATTTTGTTTTTGAAAAACTTTGAATTGCCAAAAAATTCATTCACTATAATCAAAAAGTTGTAGGTATGGGAAAAACATTTACCTCTAAGCTTGTGGTGTATTGTAACATATCCGCCAGTTTTGTGATTTGTCCACAGATTTTACCGCATTTAAATATTGATCGTAAATTATTTTCATCAATTTCTGCCAAGCAACATCGGCATTTGCCAAGCCTTGTTCCATTTTCACTCATTTTTCGTAATTTTGTTACGTTGTTCACCGTTTAGAATATGTGTTTTATAGGATATTGTTTCAATATCGAATTTGATATTTGATCTCTCGATGTCTAATTTATTTTTCATAGAATTGAGAAAAAAAAACTTTAAAACAAAACAAAACACACTGTGAATGCTGGTTTCTTTATTGACTCATTGAGAATAGAGATATCACGCATGATGTGCATTGGCTGTCAAAACAAAAATGCGCGGTAAATTTGATTTTGCTGGTTGATGTTACAGCGTCGGGCCGCAGGCTTGTTATTGTGTGAACAGTATTCACTATGATCACCTGGTAGAACAAAAGAAGAGTGATCGAGAATTCGCCGTGTTCGGGTCCAACGTGTTTTTGCATAAATCGGGTAAATCCTAACCCATTTCGTTGATTCTTTTTCTATTATATTCAAAAACAAATTTGGGCCCGGTGCCTGTGCTTAAGGCTCAGGTGGGCCTCAGATCGGTTCTAAGGTAGGCCCTAACCAAAATATCTTTTTTGTTACGTTGCAGAGCATATTGAGGTAAACATTTTTGTCTATGGAAGTATGTGTCCGAGGCCTCTACTCCTTTTGCTCCGTTGTAGAGAAAATTCAAGGAAACATTTTTACCCACAGAAGTATGCGTCCAAGGCCTCTCCTCAGGGCCCCAGGTCGCCTACGTTTATAGGATTATTGTGGATTTCTTTAGCACTCTTCAACTTCTATCAGACCTTTTAGTATTTTTCGGTTATTCTCGACATTAGTGAGGTCATCCGTTTCTTCGGACGGCCTTTTCAATGTGGAGGTAATTACAAGACTTAAGACAGTATTTACTTAGATACGTTCGACTCTATTCAAACATTCTGCAAGCTCAAAATGTTTGTGTTTCGTTGTACATTTCTCATCATGTAAGTTCGAAACAAAAAGACAAGTTGGATCCCAATTAATCAAGGTAATATACGTTAAATTATAAAGATTATAATAAAGATACTCTCCTGATGATGACCTTGAAAGGGTCCAAACGTCGAGAGAAAAATTCTTATTTTTTCTTATTAAGAAATCTAATGTTTAAGTGACACACTAACCCCGGTAATACAAAAAGTTACTAAATACTTGAGCTATTTTACTCATCTTTGAACTTAAATCATGAGACTCATTAGTGTAGTCAGATCTAGTGAGATGTACTGAGGTATCCTGAGGTGTAGTGATGTGAGGTGTAGTGATGTGAGGGGTAGTGATGTGGGGTGTAGTACCCCATACAAGAAGTTGTATCAGACGCTCACGAAGGATTCGTGAGAGCGAAAATTGATGGAGTGTATATTGCCAGCTGCTACGCACCACCGATTCTGCAGTTTGAACGAATGTTAGATTTACTCACAGGAGAACTGACGGGACTCAACCCAGTTCATATTGGAGGTGATTTTAACGCATGGGCAGTTGAGTGGGGTAGTAGATTCACAAATGATAGAGGCTTCAGTCTGCAAGAAGCGCTAGCTAGATTAAATGTGGTTCTGGCAAACGTGAGAAATGCAACTACATTCCGCAAGAATGGGCGAGAGTCGATTATTGACGTGACATTCTGCAGTCCAGTACTAGTTCCAAGTCTGAACTGGAGAGTCGACGAAAGTTACACACACAGCGATCACCAGGCATTGAGGTACACCGTGAAAAAGTGTACAGAGGCAACAAGACAGATGACTCATAGAAGAGAGCGAAGATGGAGAACCGGAAATTTCGATCAAGAAGTTTTTAAGGAATATCTCCAATCAAAAGACGATCACGAAGAGAAATCTGCAGAAGAATTGACGAAAGAAATGGTGAATGCATGTGACGCGGCGATGCCAAGAAGGATGGAACCGAGGAATGGGCGAAAACCGGCATTTTGGTGGAACGACGAAATAAGACTTTTGCGAACAACTTGTTTTAAGACAAGAAGGAGGATGCAAAGGGCCAGAAACGAGAATGTTAGAATAGAGAGGTCCGAAGAACATCGTAATGCAAAACTAGCACTGAAGCGAGCAATCCGGGCGAGTAAGAGGGATTGTTGGAAGAAACTGTGCCAAGAGGCAGACACGAATCCGTGGGGCAAAGTGTTCAGAACAGTAATGACGATGATGAAAGGTACATTGGGGCCAAAAGAAAAGTGTCCGGATAGGCTAGGGGTCATAGTGAGAGAGCTCTTCCCACAACACGAACAGATCACATGGCCGCAAACTTCTTATGACGATGAAGCGGATACAGACTTGAACGGTCGATCACTGTAGAAGAGATCCAGATGGCTGCACAAAAGCCAAAAAATAACAAAGCGCCAGGACCAGATGGAATCCCCAATATAGCTCTGAAGACAGCAGCATGCGCAAAGCCTAACATGCTCAGATTGACAATGCAGAAGTGCCTCGACGACGGATATTTTCCCCAAATATGGAAGAAACAGAAGCTGGTCTTAATACCAAAACCAGGGAAACCGCCAGACAAGCCATCATCATATAGACCTATATGCTTGTTGGATGGGTTGGGAAAAATGCTGGAAACCGCGATCCTGAATAGACTAAGAAAACACACGGAGGGCGAGCACGGATTGTCGGACGAACAATTCGGATTTCGAAAAGGGAGATCGGCGATTGAGGCCATTAAAAAAGTCATAGAGACCACCGACAAGGCGCGGAAGCAAAAAATACGGGGTAACCGCTTCTGTGCTATAACGACGATAGATGTTAGAAATGCCTTTAATAGCGCAAGCTGGATAGAGATAGCCAAGGCGCTACATGTCATGAGAGTCCCCGATTACCTCTGTAGGATACTGAAAAGCTATTTCGAGCGACGAGTACTAACGTACGATACTAATGAAGGAAAAAAGACGGTCGACATCACAGCTGGAGTACCACAGGGATCCATATTAGGACCAACGCTGTGGAATGTTATGTATGACACAGCGCTGAGGCTGAAACTGCCAAGATGTGCTAAGACGATTGCTTTTGCCGACGACTTGATCCTCACGGTATCCGGAACGTCGAAGAAGGAGGTGGAGGTGGTTACGATGGAGACGCTAGAAACTGTCGAAGACTGGATGACAACGGCGGGGCTGAGGCTGGCCCACTAGAAAAACCGAACGAATCATTTTGAACATTGACGGGGAAGAAATAACATCCACTCGCCAATTAAAATACCTTGGAGTTGTGCTGGACGACCGCAGAAATTTTAATAGCCATGTGGACTACACGTGCGAAAAGGCAATGAAAGCCACCGCAGCATTGGCCAGAATAATGCCAAACGGCTTTGGACCGCGCAGCAGCAAAAGGAGGCTCCTTGCAAGTGT
>CM055405.1:28655884-28671132 GCA_029228625.1 Pseudolycoriella hygida | reverse complement strand
AAAGCCACCGCAGCATTGGCCAGAATAATGCCAAACGGCTTTGGAACGCGCAGCAGCAAAAGGAGGCTCCTTGCAAGTGTCACCCTATCGATATTGCGCTACGGAGCACCAGCGTGGATACAGGCGCTAGATACGAAGAAGAATCGGAGAAGGCTTAAGAGAAATTAAGAGCCGAATCACTGAGACAGTGGCAGCAAGAGTGGGACTCCTCGGACAAGGGAAGGTGGACCCATAGACTCATACCAAAAATAACGACATGGGTCCAGAGAAAACATGGAGAGATTAATTTCCACCTGACACAGTTTCTGTCTGGTCACGGATGCTTCAGGAAGTACCTGCACAGGTTTGGATTCACGGAGTCACCTTTCTGCACGACATGCGATAGGCAGGAAGAGACTGCGGAGCACGTGTTATTCGTCTGCCCCGCTTCGAACAAGAACGAGGAGAGCTGTTGACTGTGAGTAGGCCAGATGTAAGTGCCGAAAACATAATATCGGAGATGTGCCGCGATGAGGAGGTGTGGATAGTGGCGGATAATGTAGTTGCGAACATAATGACGAAGCTGCAAATTGCATGGAGAGACGATCAAAGAAGACTGGCAGTTGATCTAAGAGAGTAGGTGCGAAAGCACAGCTCCGCCCGAAGTAATGCTGTGAGGCGGTTCCGGGGAGAAGAGAGCACGAAGACTAAGGAAGGAGGTTTTAGTTGGTAGGTCATTAAAGTTAATGGAATCCAACACTACCTTGGCTCAGAAAGACCGGGTGTCTATGAAGATTTCCTCACCCTTATAAAAAAAAAAAAAAAAATGTGGGGTGTAGTGATGTGAGGTGTAGTGATGTGATATGTAGTGATGTGATATGTAGTGATGTGAGGTGCAGTGATGTGAGGTGTAGTGGGGTGTGGTGTAGTGAGGAGTAGTGAGATATACTAAGGTGTAGTGAAGTGAGATGTAGTGAGGAGTAGTGATATGTACTAAGGTGTAGTGTAGTGCTATGTACAAAGTAGAGGTGAGCGGGTCGGCCTTTTTTAGAAACCCGACCCGACGCTATTCTATTTTCAAAAATCCGATAACCCAGTAACCCGAACAAAGTGAAACCCAACCCGACCCAATTCAATTTTCAGAAACCCGATAACCCAGAAATCCCGATAAACAGAAACCCTTTCTATTGTTATTCACATCGCATAAAACGCGGGAGACCTGTATGTCATTTTTAGACCCGTACGAAGTACTGGTCTTATGCGTTTACCACGACGTTTGTAACTCGTCGAATTTCGACCCGGGAGTTGGTGGGTTTTTCGTTTTGGCGTAATAGTAGAAGTATGCAAAAAAACGTTGTCCGTCTGTCGCCAAGTTATCTCGAGTAAGGCTTGACCGATTTTTAAAATATTTTTTTCCTGAAAAGTAATCGAAAAAGTGAGGTAGAGTTGTGAGATGGGCAAAATCGGTCAAAAACTTTCGAAGTTACGGTCAAAAGCGTGGTTTTTTGAAGGTCGATGATACTTTTTGGATTACATCTCCGCGAGTTTCGCACAGAAATTGCTTTTCAAGGTTTTCAATGAAAGGTATGGACCTCGGAAAATCACAAAAAAAAAATTTGGTGAAAATCGGTTAAGTGGTTTCGGATGTAGGGCCTTTAGTATGTCTCTAACTCGCGCTATGGGGCCCTACAAGATAATTGGTGCTTATTCATGAATATTTCTTTAATAATGAGGCTTTATTATATTGTGTTGTAGAGACAATTAATGCGAACATTTCTGTCTATAGCAATGGCTCCGAAGCCTTTCCTTAGGACCCTAGGTTGGTCCTAAAGGTCGGCCCTACCAAAAAAACTTTTTTTTGCTATGTTGTAGAGAAAATTGAGTGGAACATTTTTGTTCATGAAGATATGGGTCCGAGGCCTCTGCTTAAGGCACTAGGTCGGTTTTAGGTCGGTCGTAAAGGTCGGCCCTAGCCCAAAAAATCTGTTTTTTGCTATGATGTAGAGAAAATTAATTGGGAAATTTCCTTGGCGTTAGTCAGGGTCTTACGGCCAATTTAGGGTCGATTTTGTCCGTGTGTCCGCGTCCGTGTACCGGCGTCCGTGCGCTGGTGTCCTTGCGCTGGTGCCCGTGCACCGGCGTCCGTGTGTCCGAGTCGTAGTTACAATCTTTATCATTTATTTTTGTGGGTTTATTCGCAGGTAATAAAATTCCATTGTTCGAACAATGGAATTCTGAGAAATATGTGGATATTGAATAAAACTTTAAAAATAAATGAAAGTAATTGCACGTTGATCTAATTTTATTTATTTTCACATCACGACGTTTGTAACCAGTAGAAAGTTCGGCATTTTTGTGTGATCGTGCCCGCAGCGGCAAAAAAAAAAAAACTACGTCGTAGCAGCCTATACTCATCAAAATCGGTTGAAATTCTAAGAAAGTTGTCAGCAAGTTTCAGAAAGTCTCAGAAAGTTGTCAGCAAATGTTAGAAAGTTGTCAGTAAGTGTCAGTTAGTCACAAATTGTCAGACAGTTTCAGAAAGTTGTCAGCAAGCCTCAGAAAGTGGTCAGCAAGCGTCATAACGTCTCAAAAAGTTATTAACAAGTGTCGGAAGTAGTCAAGTGTCAGAAAGTTGTCAGCAAGTGTCAAAAAGTTGTCAGCAAGTGTCAGAAAATTGGCAGCAAGTGTCAGAAAGTCTGAGAAAGTTATCAGCAAGTCTCAGGCAGTACTCAGCAAGTGTCAAAAAGTTGTAAGCAAGTGTCAAGAAGTTGTAAGCAAGTGTCAAAAAGTTGTCAGCAATTGCCAGAAAGTCTCAGATCATTTTTGTCCATGGTAGCATAGGTCGCAGAGCTCGCCTTACAAAACTTACAAAACTACTGATATCACAACAAAAAAACTTCTTCGAAGGTAAAGTGTGACGCAGTAAGTAAGTGCACTTTCAAAATTATTGATATCGTCAGAGGTGACGCTTTCGCTGATAAGGCGCAAACATTTGTTTTAATAGAATGTTAGCTTGTGGTCAAAGTTTTATTCTTAAACAAATTTACGTTGTGTTAAAAAAATTGCGTCAAAAATGCCAGACCCAACGGAGAAATAATTTTTCTGTACTTTCAGTTTGAATGATAAACATTAATAATCAAAGTCAAGGGAGTGTCCACATCACGCCGGGTGTGACAAAAACCCGACCCGATTCGATTTTGAAAAACCCTTAACCGATCAACCCGATATTTATTATTGTAAAGCTTTTTTGAAATTTCTTACCTAGCATCCCATATGAAGAACCGATTTAGAGAATTAAGCTACCAAATCTGTTGACGCATGATGAAAAATTAGAAAAGGGAACATCCATTCCAAACATAACAACGTTGTGTTCCACATGCATAATTTATCGGAACTCTTGAAATTCCCTTGCTCAATCTCAGA
Organism: Pseudolycoriella hygida; assembly: GCA_029228625.1. Lineage (NCBI taxonomy): Eukaryota > Metazoa > Arthropoda > Insecta > Diptera > Sciaridae > Pseudolycoriella > Pseudolycoriella hygida. Next base: position 28,667,730 of record CM055405.1, on the reverse strand, counting down.
CCACAGGCCTAGGGTACTAAAGAGCGTCGCGTCTTTCCAAGAACTCCTTTCGCCTGTCTGCAAAGTGTTCGTAGCCAGTTTGCCGATCGGGTTCTTTCCATCCACATTTTGTTTGCTCACAACAACGCCATCTGCTAAGAAGGCTAGTCTCGTGTAGCATAATGGTAATTTCATACATAAAGATTCGAGTCACTTCGTTTGCTGTATGTGTTGATAGCAAACGAGAAAATGTGAGGTGTGACATGCCTCATATTAAAGACGGCTTCACTGTAAAGCGTAAAATATGTCAGTTTTGTCAACAGGTAAAAAATCTGAAATCAGAAAAATGTTTTTCCTGGTGAACTTTCGTAAAACATTTGTTTTGAATTTGTATTAACGCGTTCTCGTAATTGTTTTCATGTTAATAGAAATTGTTTCCATATGGTAAGTGAAACCGAACGTGTGTGTGAAAGAAGTGCAAATTGTTGTAGACAATATAAATTGTCTCTATGAATGCTTATAACCACAAAATATAGGATGGAATTTCATGACAAAGTGCTTTCCTCACCGAAATTGGTTTTGTTTAATAAATCAAGTCAAATCAATTGTAACTGAAAGTGTCATTTTTTTCTACACACCTCTAAGTTGGTGCAGACCTAAAAATTTTACTTTCTTTTTCCAAGGTTGAGTCTCTAATGTGAATGGTCACAACATCAAAATGTTTTGATCTTGTGAATGGATTGTGCATTAGCTTGAAGTGTTTCTATATATTGTGCGATTCATAAATTGTTTTCAGATGCATCATGCATCAATGGTTGTGGCAGATGCTGTAAACAATTCTTACAATAACATAATACTTCAACACCATGCCCCAGCATTCTGCGTAGCGTATGATATTCCCGAGACTATATATTGGACTGTGGTCTTTCAGTCCAATTGGATGTGGAATTGTATCAGGCAAAGTGGATAAAAAAAAATCTGTGACATTTAAAAAAAATCGCTCATATAAGAAAACTGTATTGTCAATAAACCAAGCGAAATCCGTTCATAAAACGTTGTAGATAAAGAAGACTCTGTTTAGCAACAAACAAGTTTTATTTCTAACACAGACAAAGTTGAAGTATATATTCATATAAAGTGAACGAGTCACGTGACAGTCCAACGACCTTCAGATATGTTGGAAGTTATACGCAACGGCCTTGCTATGCGTCATTATATTCCATATGAACTCACTGGTTAGATAGAGCCGAATATATGAAATGCTTCCAAATCTAAAAAGTTTAAAGTGTTGGTGTGTGTAATCGTTGAACGTTTTGTTTAGTGTTCGTCGGTGAATAATGTGAATTAACCAAAACTCTTCAAAGTGTGTAAGATGGCTTTGTAATTAGAATTTCGATATTAAATTTACCGTTGTGTATTTAGTAACTGACACGAAATAAGTAATTGGATATTTGGTTGGCGTAGTTTACCGTAGTATTTAACATCAAAAAAGTAAATGTTTATTATGTTCACATTGATGAATCAGTGAATTGTATTCATTCTTTAAGTCAAAAGTCATTGTTCGTTGTTCCATTACTCATGGGTGCACTTTGTAAATTGAATTAGCACAGATATACCGTCGACATTTTTATCAATTCGTCAATTTGAGTGAAAGTTGTGACTGATTTCCTTTAAGAAATCGAAAAAAAAAAATTCAACAATTCGATAAAGTCTCCAATGAAGACTCATATACGAAGGAAACTATGAGACAAGAATTCATAGCTACCAAGTTACACCCCTGTGTTTCATACGTATCTACGTGTTGTGCAAAATTTACTATGAACTCGCGCGAGCCATCGTGTAAATACAAAATGTTTGTACATATTTCGTCCGTTGTAGAAACTTTTATTATGCATTTCTGTCGGAAATTTATCGGTATTTACCATTCACCGCTGGATAATTTCATTCATATTGCACAATATTGGCCACACATGCTAAGATTGTAAATGGTGGATTTTTGTTCAATGGAAATGTTGTAATCTTGAAAATGCAATTTGGATTAGACCTACAAATCTATGAAACAAAGAGTTGGTAATATCAATAAGGAAAGTCTGGTCGTATTTTGTGTTGATTCTCAAGAAATTGCTTTCTGTGTCAGAGCCGAATGAGTGTCTTTGTTGTATGGACGCATAAGAAGCATGGGAACTGAAACCCTTATGTCTTAAATTGTATTTTTCGGCCTCACTCATAGCTTTTTCTAAGGTGACTAGCTACGTCGCGTCGGCTATGGAGGCGTTAATTAACCTGCCACCGGTCCATGTGGCATTGAAGGCGAAAGCTTTTGCTACGGCAGATAGGCTGTCTCAGAACGATCTTTGAACCCCAAATTTCATTTCGGGTCATGGGAAAATCAAGAAGGCAATCACTAACGAGGTGTTTGCGATGCCTAGGGACCGAATGATACCGGAGACAGACTTGGTAAGGCGTTTCGAGGCTGTCGTATTCAGCAGGTACGAATGGCAGGAAGGTTGGCCAAGCTGCCTATCAGATGAAGGAACTGTGAGCTTTACTGACGGCTCTAAAACTTCAGAAGGCACGGGAGCCGGAGTATTTTCCCCGGAACCGTTAGCGGAAAGATGGTATACCACCTAGGTGGATACGCCGAAGTTTTTCAGGCTGAAACTTTCGCGGCACTGATGGGAGCGCAGGAGGCACTCCCTGCAGAGGCATGTGGAGAAAATGTGACAGTCTGTTCTGACAATGAGGCGATGATCAGAGCGCTTATGTCGCCTGTCGTGACATCCAAGCTAATAAAAGAGCTGAAGGAAACCCTGAACCGGATGGGACTGAGAAATCAGGTCACGCTGGTCTGGGTTCCCGGACACTCTGGTGTGGAGGGAAACGAGAAAGCGGATGAGCTAGCGAGAAGAGGCTCGGCAACATTGAGTTACGGGCCGGAACCTCTTATATCCATCCCACACTCGGCATGCGTGAAAGCGATGAGGAGCTGGGTGATGATAGGTGGGCCAGAGAGCTGTTAAACATGGACAGGAAGCGCATCAAGAGGGTGGTGGGTGCGATCACCGGGCATTGCGGACTGAGCAAGCATCTGGCAAAAATGGGAATATATCCCAATTGTATCTGCGGCCTAAGTGAGGAAACGGGCGTTCATGTTATATATGAATGCCCGAAGTCTTCCTCACTGAGGAGTAGGACTCTAGGAAGTCATGTGTCCAACCTACAACAGTACCCAAAATGGGACCTGCCGCTCTAGACAGGTTCCTTGTAGGAACTGGGAGGTTCTCGAGATTTTCATGATGAACGGGGTACGAAACAAAGGATCATCAGATTCTGTGTTTCAAGGACCAGATATGGACCGACCCAATCTGATAAATCTAAAAAGGTGACTAGCTGTTTTGCTGGCCAAAATGGCGGTTGGCTTCTCTAGTCCATATACAGCCAGGATAATACGACAAGGTGCAATTCGGTCGCCTAAAATAAATCGAATGTATAGAGCAATCGCTCTAAAAGGGCCATGACGTAAAGTTTCAAATGTCTTTAACAACTTCCATATTTCGTCCAAGTAAGTCGAGGAACCTAGTTGACTTGGTGAAAATATTACCGCTATCCCCTTTCCCCTATGGTGCGCATAGCCGCTTAAGTGTCAGATTAAAAAGCAGCGTCGCTGACGAAGGCGTTTCTCTATGTCGAAAATCTCTGACAGTTAGTTACGGATCCTTACTCGGCTATGAGCTCCGTTCAGTGTTACCTTCGTTAACGAGATCAGTTTGTTGGGGATTCCAAACTCCTCCATGACTCTCCATTGCTTACTTCTTGTAACACTGTCATAGGCTGCCTTGCAGTAAACGAACAAATGGTGTGTTTCAATGTTGTAGGGTTGTTGTTGGGTATTAGATAGGGTAGTGCTTGATTGCATTTATGAGAGGAATTGTGTAGTCCGGGTCATACGCCAGGCGTGTGACTGTCTAACTATCAAGTACTCTTTTTACGTCCACGTCGTAGTTCCCGGGACCTCAATTCTTTTCGGAGTTTTGTGCTAAACTTAAGAGTGCTACCTGACGATTCTCCTACGGGTCATAGGGGAAACGGAAGTTGGTTGGGCGTTTGGTTAACCTCCAAACCCAAATGAATGAATTCAACAACACAGCTCGGAATAATGGAATTTACATATGACGAAATCAAAAACCTAGAAGAATATGAATAAGACTTACACAGTACAACTAAAATTTGTATGTTTATGGATACTACGTGCAATATAGAAAAACAGATGAAAGTAAATTAACAACGATAACCTCCGGCCAATTGAAGCATTAACAAAGCAACTAACTCCGACGACACAATTATAATATGCGACGACTTTAATTTTGGTAACAAAATAGAATGGATTGAGACTAACACAAGCTTCTGGTTGAATCGAATGAAAGAAAGATGGAAATATATCGTGATTTCACAATCGTAATGATGGATAATGGACTCTTCCGAATGTCATCGCTTACCAACAGCAGCAGTAACGTTCTAGATCTCATCTACACGAACAGCCTGGAGTTTACTGCAGTATCGAAGGCTAAGTTCCGAATGATACCTGCCCATAAAAGTGACGCCTGTCATGTTCCGACTATGTGCTCAATTGAATTCACTCCTAATATTTCACCAAACGAAGATCGCGACTTGGAGTGCAACGAGGTGTACGCATTTACAAAAGGAAATCAGCTGACCTTTAATAACAACTCTACACAAACACAAAAATGATGTGAATTGTCAAACCAAGAATCACAAACACTCAACACGGATTCATACATCGAAACAAATCTTTTTGAATTGGTCACCCGTATGTAGTAAGCATTCTACAATCGTTCACAACAAGAAGTGACATTTCCACGCTGACAAATCCAAGCAAGTCAGGAAACTTGCACCATTTCCAATATCAAACCAATCACTTTTGTGGTTCAAGTCGTATTTGTCGGGGCGACAGCAATATGTTAAGATAGGCCATGCTATTTATGTGTATGTCATCAGGCGTAGGACAAGGTTCAGTCAATGGACCATTCTTGTTTATTGTATTCTTTCACGACTCCGATCCATTGATGGAGGACGCCATAGAGCTTCAAGAAGGGATTATTGGCTTCATGCGATGGTGCAATGAAAATAAACTGCAAGTTAATAAAGAAAAATGTAAAATAATGACGTTCACTGGGAAAAACAACCCTATCATTTTAGACTATACCATCGACGGTAAACCAGTGAAGAGGGTCGAAGACAATATGGATTTGGGCGTGATATTCGACAAGGAGTGCACATTTCAATCACACTACGAATAGACATCCAAACGAGCAACGGCAACAATGAAATTTGTCAAACGGCAAGCGCCCATTTGGTCATCGATTTATTCGGTACACTCGGTGATGGTAAACGTTATTTGACAGTGACATACCAAGTCTGTATATAACCCGCTGCGCAGTTCATTGGGGTAGCAAACGCATAAAGCTATGCAATCGCCACCTTCTTAAAAAAACCAAAAAGTTAACATTTTTACCCAGCAAGTTTGAATTATAAGATAAGATGATTTAGTACTTAAAAATCGGACTTGCTGGGTAAAATTGTTAACTTTTGGTTTTTTCAGAAGGTGGCGTTTGCATAGATTTTTGCTTTGCCACCGCAGCTCAATGTCACAGATCCACGTAACCTGCTATATACAGCCTTGGGTCATACATTCTACTTTCTTATGCTGATAGACGCGTACAGCTAGAATTAACAACACTAGTCAGACGTTGAGTTAACGCAACCATCTTGTTCACACACTCGATAATTATTGGCAAACTAGCGTGGTTAACCGGGCTTCGCCCGGGATGCATAGCAACTCAAAAGTTGTAGTATTCAATTATGAACTATAGTAATGTAATTCAATAAAACTTTACTGCAACGAACTCTGAAGGAATTCAATTGTTCGTTATAGAAAAAGTTCGTTATAGAAGCTTTTTTTGAAAAACCTCATAATTTATTGATCATTATTTTATCGTTAATTAACCATTCAACTGAATATTTTTAATATTTTTTTTCGATAAATTTCGTTTTTCTAAAGCATTCGTTCTTCTACGACATATGGAAATAACGCGTTAGTTTTTTTTTAAATCGATTTTAAGTTTTCGTAAATTGATTTAAAATTTTCGTATTACTGAGAAAAAAACTGACTGTATGCGCAATTGCATGCGATTTTTCAGTCAGTTTGTGATTTTTTGTGGTCAAAATCAAAATATAAAAAAACTAATGCATCATTTCCATATGTCGTAGAAGAACGAATGCCTTAAAGAAACTAAATTAATCGAAAAAAAATATAAAAATAATTTTTTTGTCCTAGTTGAATTCTTAATTTTAGAAAATTATATCTCCAGCTCTACTAAGCCGATTTAGATTACCACGTATCGTCAAGCGTATAGTAGGAACGAAGACAAAAGTAGTGTGGTGTTTTGTATTATAGAGATCGCGTTGTTACCTGGACTTCGATCGGAATGTATGGGATCTCAGAAGTTGAGTGATCAGACAAAATATCTTCGGACAAAAAAAAAAAATCGGCAAAAATATCCTCACGGACAAAATTTCTCGAACCTAGTAGTCCCGCTTTAAATATCGCCGGAAAAAACAACCCCAATCAAGTTTGGGTATAATTCAATAGCGCAACAGGCCGTGAAAAAATGGGCATCGAAACCGCGGGGTCGAGGGGAGGTAGCCTTCGCAATGTGGCAAACGACGCCTTTTGGGACAGACCCTTGACAAATAAGTGCTACTTAATAAACTTATTATTCTGGTCCTAAGTAGAGGCCTCGGACCCATACTTCTATCGATAAATATGTTCTACTCAATTTTCTCTATAAAATACAAAAAAAAATTGGCACAGGGCCGACCTCAAGACCGTCCTGTGGCTCCAAGTAGAGGCCTATGATCCAAATTTTTTCTTGTGAACGGTTAGTCATTCGCCTACCTCTCAAAAAAAGATACCATGAAAAATGAAAATCGAATGTAATTTTGCTGCATTATACATGAAAAACATATAGATATAGACATATAGTGTATGTATGTGTGTGTATGTATGTACTACACTACACTACATCTCACCACACCTTAGTACATCTCACTACACTACACTACACTATACCTCACTACAATCCACTACATCTATAATATAAAACCAAACGTGAAGTGTAATGAGATGTGCTGAGGTGTAGTGAGATGTAGTGGGATACACTAAAGTGTAGTGAGGTGTAGTGAGGTGTAGTGAGATGAAGTGAGGTGTTGTGAAATGTAGGATGTGTAGTGTAGTGAGGTGCAGTGAGATGTAGTGAGGCGTAGAGAGGTGTAGTGACATGTAGTTAGGTGTAGTGTAGTGAGATGTACTGAGGTGTAGTGTAATGAGATGTACTGAGGTGTACTGAGGTGTAGTGAGATGTAGTGAGATGTACTAAGTTGTAGTAAGATGTAGTATGTGTAGTGTAGTGAGGTGCAGTGAGGTGCAGTGAGGTGTAGTGAGATGTAGTGAGGCGTAGAGAGGTGTAGTGAAATGTTGTAAGGTGTAGTGTAGTGAGATGTACTCAGGTGTAGTGTAATGAGATGTACTGAGGTGTAGTGAGATGTAGTGGGATGCACTAAAGTGTAGTGAGGTGTAGTGAGGTGTAGTGTAGTAAAATGTACTGAGATGTAGTAAGGTGTAGTGAGGTGTAGTGAGATGTAGTGAGATGTAGTGAGATGTAGTGTGGCGTGGTGACATGTAGTGTAGTGAGGTGCAGTGATGTTGTGTTTTATATTATAGATATCAATCACCGCGGCTCCGTATATTGCGTCATTCAAACTTCATCTCATTGACCAAAGACGATAACTCTCCATTCAACAATGCTTGCCGTTTATTCAATATTGCAGCATTGGATGTGACAGATTCAACAAAATGTTGGATGTGAGAGATCCAACAAATAGCTAGAAGTGGGATCTAGCAGTTCAAATAAGAAACAAACTTGAACGTTGGCGAAGCAGTGTGCAATGCAATGGAAAAGCGCGAAAGTAGTTGCCGTGTTAAAACCAAATAAATCAGCCGAAAACCCGTCGAATTATAGGCCAATCTCGCTTCTTAGTTGCTGTCTCAAGCTATCCGAAAGGTGCCTATTAGGAAGAATTCAGCCGATCATATTAAATGTGATCCGAAAAGAGCAAGCGAGATTCCAGAAAAACCGAAGCTGTTATGATCAGGTGTTTGCACTGACCAACTATTTAGAACTTGGATTTGAAAAGAACATGAAAACTGGAGTAGTCTTCCTCGATTTATCAGCCGCGTACGACACAGTGTGGAAACGTGGATTACTGATGAAACTAAGCCAGCTACTGATGACGAACATGCTCAGCGATAGAAACTTCCAAGCGTACATAAATGGAAAGTGCAGCAGAAAACGAACCCTAAACAATGGGCTGCCACAAGGGTCCGTTTTATCTTGCATTTTGTATTGTCTTTACACCTACGACATCCCAGAGAGTTCATCTATGCAGATGATACAGCCATTGCATACCAGGTTAAATCGTTCAACGAGCTTGAGGATGGGCTTAAGATGGACTTCAACACACTTGCAAATTACTTCACGAACTGGCGACTCAAACCAAACACGGGAAAGACGGTGCATTGCATCTTTCATTTAAACAATCGTCAGGCGAGCCGTACGCTGAACATAAAATTGAACGGTGTAACGCTAGACAGGAGTCGAACGTACAAGTACCACGCTGAAACAACAAAAAGGAAACTGAAATCCAGAATTAATCTGGTACAAAAGTTGGCCGGTACTTCATGGGGATGTGCAGCGAAAACTCTGAAGATAACAGCCCAGTAGATGATTATGCCTGACTGCGACAGAGTATTGTACCGCAGTGTGGATGCACAGCGCACACACGAAGACGGTGGACACGCAGATCAACGTTGCGCTGAGAATCATCTGCGGAACGGTAGACTCTACACCAATCCCCTGGCTGCATGTCATCAGTAACATTGCTCCACCACACACCATCGACAAGACATCGCAGTGAAAGAATGCCAGAAAATGGAGAGAAACAACGACCTACCAATATATGAGAACCTGCTTTCGGCACCATTGAACTCACGGTTAAAATCCAGAAAACCGTTTTGGGTATTCTACCGCAATGCAAACGACTTGCTCGACCTGAAAAGCAGATGGAAACAAGGCTGGCAGGAAGGATTGCTCATTCTAATATGTGTTGCGCTGATTTACACATAGTCCTAGCAAGACATAGGTGTATCTACTGAAGCGGTCGTGATACGCCGAAATCAGCTTTTGTCCTTGTTGTTCGTCCTTTGCTCATCTGTCTATTTGCACTTTGAGACATATACACTAAATACACAATGTCACTAAACGAAATAGTTCGACACTGAAATAAGCCAATCGTCTTTCCGATCAATAAATCTTAAAGTTTATGGAGCCAACTTCTGGAAGTTAACTGAACACGATTTATTGTTCGTTATCGGTATCAAAGATTCTCCAATATGCCAACTAAGCAATCAATCAGAACAGAACAAAACGGATGAAGAATAATATTTTGCCTAGATATACTGGCACGTTCGGAGTGTTCAATAATAAGATGAAATAACATTGTAATTACCTTTTGGAAAATACATGCATATGACACAAAAACCCTACTTTTTGCTATTGCGATAATTCTAATTTTCCTATTAGGAGTCGTTCATAATTTACAACGCTTGAGGGGAGAGGGAGTCGTTCCTAGCGTGACAGAGTGTGACAGGGTGGGTGGGTAGAGTTACGTCACGCGAAATTTTTGAAAAATTTTACAAATTGTCGAAAGCTGTTGGACAATTGACAGATTCACCAAGCTCTTCTAAGTGTTTCATTGTCCATCTGGTCACGACAGACAAAAGCCCGTTACACCAGAAAAACTTGTCCGAATGTGAAAAATGTGAAAGAGTAAAATACAGTGTCGAATTAGCGACGCTAATAGCTAAAATAATTTAAAATTTCCTCGCTAATAGCGACAAGTAAAGTTAGCGAGTCTTTAATTTCGTTAATCACTGAAGTCTTTGTTTTTTTCTGGTCGATTTGCGTTTGAGATTTCGACAAGGTTTTGATAACGTTTCAAATACCACGGGCTTGTTACTAATTTATAAACTCAGCTGCAGTCGCAGATTCTGCGAATAGTTTCTCTTGGGCACTTTTCGCAGACCCTGCGAATAGTTTTACTTTGACACTATTCGAAGATTCTGCTCCTCTACTCCTTATGCTCTTCTGCTACTATTTTTATCTGCGAATAGTGCGTGACACCAGCGTGACAGGGAGGAGGGGGGTTCAAAAAAATCAAATTTTGCGTTACGTAATTTATGAACGGCCCCTTATATCTCAGAGAAATTGACAAGGAAAACATTCTTCAAGGTTTTGAATGAAAGATCGGGACTTCCAGGAATCGAAAAAAATAGTGAAAATTAGTTACTTTCTGGAATTAAAGATGCACTTTTTTCATTTGCTCCTGTTGCTCTGGCTCCATCGACTGAATCACAGGAGCGGCTAGACTTCTAGTATTTGGCATTCAGCTCATAGCTTTTTAGTTGGCTTCACTAGTTTGACATCATGTAATACTATACTCCCAGTTGGCATCAAATTCGACTATAATAAGTGCCACTACTAACAACAACATAAAAGTCTATTTATATGCGAGAATGTCTCTAATCTGCCGCTTTCTTTATTTTAGTTACAATGAACTCATCATCGTCATAGCGCTGGACACTTAGTTCAATAGTAGGAAATGGCTACAACTAACACGACTAGTTTGACTCGCGCGAATATTTCTGTAACAAACATTAACTGCGACACAATACCATCGCAGTCATCATCACAGCATACCGGATCAGTTGGACAGCTAAATAATTATTCCAACAATGCGGTTGGAATCAGAATTTGTGTGCCAAAAATGGAAAATGAATCGGACGAATCTGAGACTGAATTAACGAATATCGAACAAACGGCCAAGGTTAATCTGCGAATGAATGAAACGAATACACAGGGACCAAGACCTATGTCATGGGAGGGTGAATTATCTGAAGTTGACGATAGTTTGGATAACGATAACGGTGCCAACGTAGAAACGAATCATGGAATTTCGTTTACAAACACTTTAACACAACCGACCAACATTCCGGTGTCATCAGTGAATGCAAAAAGTAATATCAAACGAGAGAATGAAAAGGAAACGGGTAGTGAAACGCCGACCACGGTTCCAAATGCTTTCTTCAGTTCGAACAAAAAGCTGATATCAGATTTGACGAATATCAAATTTGAAGCGGGAATGCACGATCTGAATATTGTAATGAATTCGCCATTGTTAGCTCGATCGAAAAGTAATTTGTTACCGGCAAATCCGAGTCCGGACTCGGCAATTCACTCGATTTACACTCACAGCTCACCAGGACAATCACCGTTAACAGCACGTCACGCATCGTACACACCATCACTGAGTCGAAACAATAGTGATGCCTCACATAGCAGTTGTTACTCATATAGCTCTGAATTTAGTCCGACACATTCTCCAATTCAAGGCCGCCATCAGATTTATAATAACGGTTTCAATTCGTCGCCATTACACCATTCTGTGCTGTACCGCCCCATTATGGATAGCGACAATGGGGCGCGCGCAATGCCCGTTCAACAAGAAGACAATATTTTAGAAAATGAATCCATTCCTTCGGCTGGAATTTCGAGACAACAATTAATCAATAGCCCTTGTCCAATATGTGGTGATAAAATATCTGGATTTCACTATGGAATATTTTCATGTGAATCGTGTAAAGGATTTTTTAAACGTACCGTGCAAAATCG
>CM055405.1:28630384-28655384 GCA_029228625.1 Pseudolycoriella hygida | reverse complement strand
CTTGAGGTGATGCTATCGCTGATAATATGCAGAAGTTTGTTTGAGTGGAACCTTGTGTTCAAAGTTTCACTTTCCTGAAAAAATTAGAGCGCTTTTTTTAAAACAAAATTACGTTGCGTTAAAAAAATTGCGTCACAAATGCCGGACCCACCAGCGGAATAAGTTTTCAACACTTTCAGTTTTTACACGCAAAAATTTAAATTTACTCTAAACAATCTACGCAATAAGAAATAAAAGTCAAATTTTTCTTCGAAAAAAATTGTATTCGAAAAAAAATTGTCTCCGAAAAAAATTCATCACTCACACTTCCCACATCATCCCACACACTTCCTACTTCATTCTACTATTCTACACATTTTCCGCTCATTCCACACACTTCCCACTTCATTCCACACACTTCCCACATCATCCTACGCACTTTCCACATCATTACACATCGGTCACTTCAAAAAAAAATGTCTCATAGTCGGCAGCGTAGCTCATTTCGGACCACTTTGACCGACTACTGGCAACGAAACCCCCAACCGATTTCCACAAAACCGGTTCCGTTGGCTTCGTGAGATGCCTTTCATTTGATAACCCATTCACCGCGATCTCACCACTTCCGGTCGAGATGTAGCCGAAGAAGTGCTCCCAGGTCTGTTTTTGAGAAAAAAGTAGATAGATACATAGAGACATAGATAGATACATCGTGGACACAGAACACAGGAACAAAATTTTGATTATTTTCAAACATATTTTTACGATTTTTATATGGAAATTGGTCATCTTTGATTGGCGATATCTCGGCTCGTTTTCAACCGATTTTGATGGTCCAAAGTGCGTTGGAATCAGGATAGGAAGTAGCATTTTTTAAAAATAATTTGGGGGGGGGAGGGACAAAGGTGTCTTGTCCCAAAGGTTTTTGTATGGAGTTTTTTGGGTTTGTGGACGTTTTTTTGAGGTTTGAGGACTGCGTCACGCTCTCCGCTACCGCTCCGAGCATGATTCCATCGGTAACCCATACATTGTCGGTACCATGCCACCTGGGGAACAAATATGTTTTGTCTCATGTTGCTATAAATCACATTGAAAGAGTGAAAGAGGAGAAATGGTACCTTGACATAAATCAAGTGAAAATTGTTATGATAGATGCCGTTATGCTCTGGAAACGCCATCTATTATCATTTATCTGAGTTAAATCTAAGAAATGATTCGTAATGTAACGGTTGGTTGAAGTTATGGCCTAAAATTTCATGATGATGAAAATGATCCCTTCATCTTTGTCTAAAATGTTCTATCAAAAACGTTTTTTGATGTTATTTACATCCTCAGATGCCCTAAGGGTGTGGTACTCAACACATAAACCTCTCATAATTTATACCGGTTTCAAAATACTATAGACGACTTACATCTTACACACATTAAACTCTCAGCCGTAGTAAAAAAAATAATAAAAAATAAATTAGTTTTCCTTAAACTCTTGCCAAAACGTATACACCGCACGGAAATCGCATCGTGAATAAAATATAGGTCGTTCATCTCAAAACGTATTTTATTATAATTTCAGTATTCATCGCGGGACGATGTTGCAACGGTTGATTCGAAAACTACGCCACGGTTTGGGAATCTTACATCACCTGCAACGTATAGACCATCGTATTCTGGCAATGGTACTTACCGATCGGTGAAACGGGACTTAACAGCCTCAACGCCACCAACAAGCTACACTAGTAAATATAATACGATCAGTACGCCGAATAAAGAAAGTTCAGATAAAGACATTTCGCCAGCGAAAAAGATAAGTTCTACAAAATATGGCGCAACAAAAACGTTATCGCCGGAGTCTAAGCCTAGTCGATACACCGGTTCCACAACTAGTTTGAACACAAAGACTAAAATTAGAGAGCCAAGCCCAGTAGCAGAGAGACGATCTACATTGAATATTTCATCAATACGAAGCAGAGATCCGAGTCCGGCACAATACGGTAACCGGTCTAGAGATCCTAGTCCTGCTGAGCCACGATTTTACGGAACTGCATCGAGTGGGTATTCTAGTGGCTACAATCGACTTTATTCAAGGGCTAACACAAGTTCTTACGGTTCAAAATATGGCGGCAGAAGTGCAGGAACTGCATTGTCTTACCTAACAGCAAGTGATGCATCAGCTAGATCCATTTCGCAGCGATCGAAAAGAGAGAAATCTTCCAAGGAAAGTACAAAAGAAGATTCTAAAGAACCGGAATCTTCACGAGATGACTCTTTGTCGACGTCGGTGGACGGGACTTCTCTTTCTACAGATACAATTTCTTCATCAGCACCAGAATGTGAACAAATGATTGAAGTATCGGTAGTGACAAGAAGTACATCTCCCAATCCACCATCTTCGTCAACATATATTCGATCTAGACGAAGCGACAATGCTAAGACTATCGAAAAAACGATTAAAAGGTCGATAAACAAACCGCCTTTAGAGGATAAAGAAATTCAATCCGACCGAACGGATGACTCGACAAAATACTCGCGATTTACATCGTCACGAATAACTCCTTGGTCTTACGTGGACAATAAGTTTAACGGAGGATACTCTAGATACAATAACACTTCAACAAACGGAAGCCCTTCGAAAATCAATTCAACGAAAAGTGATAAGGAAAAGAGTGACACCGACTCGGAGAAGAAAAACTCATCAAAATCATCATCTCAATCTGCATCACTGTCAAGAAGCAGTTCTATTAAATCCGCTTCGAAATCGAAGACAACAAGCGATTCACGGTCGGAGTCCAAAACGAAAACCTGCCTGAAACAGCAATGCTCGACTTCGAAGTCAAAGTCACCAGAAATTTCGAAAACACTTCCGCCGCAACCGCCGAAAAGTGAATCTCCCAGTAAAACGGTATCTTCATCGACCGGAAGTTTCAAATGGACCAACAAAGATTTTAGAAAATCGGCACTGAATGTTGGTACACCAGATCGTCCTCGAAAATCAAGAACAGCTTCACTTGAAAGTGACCAAGAAAATTGCGTTGATAAAACAGCACCACGTCGTTCACCGAGCGCCGGTTCAGAGGTCAGCTACACAAGTACGACAGTAACCAGCACATCAGAAGACGATATAAAGCAATCGAGTAAATCAACATCGTCGTCATTACAACAGAACGTGCACAATGCGGATGAATTGCCAAAAAATGTTTTACGTACGGAATCATCGCGCACAGTGTCCACAAACCTTCAAACAAATTTATCACAAAGTGATACTTCCTCGAAAAATGACGAATCGAAATCATTTCTAATTCGTGCACTCGGTCCGGTAACCAATTTATTTAAATTGAAATCTGCACAGACGCAATTGCAGCAATCGCCACCCGCGCAATGTATAAATTATGTGGATGACAACAACAGCACCAGTATATCCGAAACTATAAGCCAAGACACTGAATCTGTGTTTGCGGCAACGAAAACGAAATCGAAATCGAACGTACAAACAGACGACCCAAGTTGGTGGACGAATAATACAAATTCGAATAATAACGATCAAAGCGATTTTGGCAGCAACATGAAATATAATTTGCGACATATTGACTCCGGAGAGATTGCATGGTGGATGACGGATAATGATAATGAGGACAATGGGAATGACGAAAATGATGACACCGTGGCGGAAGACATAACATTGAACCAAAGTGAAACTAGCGAAAAAACGGAGCCATTTAGTGGTAAGTTTAAAATACGCCACGTGGAATCGGGCGAAAAGCCTTGGTGGCTAACGAATGAGGCAACAGACGATAGCACCAATGTTAGTAGATACGATGAGACTGTGAATGAAGTGGTGAATGATCCGAAAATCGTTCATCAAAAATATCAAATTGCTCGAATCGAATCTGGAGAACGAGCATGGTGGCTGAATGAAGATGAAGGCGAGAAAAAAATTGAAAATAAAAAAATGTACAATATACGACATATTGAGTCGGGTGAGAAGGCTTGGTGGATGAATGGAGGCGATTCAAACGATTCCACGACGAACGCTGACGACCAACGTTGGTGGACAGATCGAGACAATTCAAACGATGTACCGAAACCGTCAATTAAGACTGAAAGCACTGAAATGCACAAAGAATATAAAATTAGGCACATTGAGTCGGGGGAAAAAGCTTGGTGGATGACAAACGATAAGAACGACGATACAGACTGCGACGAAGTTGATCATTTGAATGTGAATGCAATGAAAAATTGTTCAATCGAATGTGACAAACCAACATTGGAACCGTTAGGTGACAGAGCAAGTCCTGAAGGACTGGAAGATACAACGACAGAACATTCGTCTCCATACGATCATTTAACTAACGGCAGTGGCAGAGTGAAAAATTTAAAAAACTTATTTATATCGAAACATACGAATATAGACGAAATATTAGGTTCATCGTGTCATCCGCTTAGTCCGATATTATTATTAGATGAAATTTCGTCGAAAGACTTTGAAGAAATATCACCAGCTCAGGTTCGAATACATGATAGCACCGCACAGATGCCAGTCATCCATAGAATGCAGCACGATCGGTGAGTTGATTTTATTTTTGCTTTTACAATAATTTCTTTTTTATTTTCAACGTGTAACATACACTTCATTCATATTCACGGTTCACTATACGAAATAGCTTTTTTTTTGCTTGAGGTAAAGTAAATTTCCGATTTGTATTATAGACGCCCTCTAGTTTCTTGTGGAGAAAGAATAACTGCATTTCGTACCGTGAAAATGTGGAAATGAGAGAGATTTTTTAAGTTTTTTTTTCAATTGATAAAAAGTGATCGTCGTTTATGGTAGATGATGGATGGAAATAATGAAGCAATCGCTAGTCCCTTATCATTGTAATGAAATAAGAACTTATTCGCTAGATATCCGTAAATCAGAGCGAAATTAACGAAAATGAAATCCCAATTCATTTTAAAAGTATCTGGAGGTGTGCAGCGCGTGGGATATAGAATTGATTCCAGTTTTAATGACCTACGCGAGGACGTCGAGATGCTAATGTGTCATATCGCTTTGAAAGTTTCTATATGAATAAGATTATGGGAATTGTAACTAGAGCTTGAAGTGGTGATAAGCGTTATCATTGTTACCTGGCGAAAATTCGAAACTGACTTTTGAACACGATAGATTATAAGAGTGAATTCGCGAATACCTCAACCAATCTGATATACATCACATCGTCGATTCTCCGAATTTTGGTGTCAATGAAATCTGTGGACTATCCTCAGAAAATATAAATAGAAGAAATTTTTGGACCCGTACGAAGTACAAAGGTCGTATACGTTTACTACAAACAATTTTATTGTAACATGGGGTAGATCGAGGTGGGAGTGGGGGGGATGTATCTATTATCGTCTAAATATGACGAATCAGCAATAAAAAAATGTCCGTCTGTCTGTCCGTCCGTCTCCACTTTTTTTTCCAAACGGCTCAACCGATCAGCGAAACTTTTTTTCCCTGAAAGGTACCTGCCTCCCATGATTCGAAGTTTCGAAGATGAGGCAAATCGATGAAGTGGTCTGGAGATATGCGATTGAAGGGAGTGGATCCAAAAAACATGGTTTTTCGCAGGTCGGTGAAGCTTTTTCGCAATATCTCAAGCCCAAGCCATATAGCACGGACATCCCTCATCTTTGTGTCAAAATGAAAGATTTGATCACAAAATGGGACAAATTTTTGTGGAACGGTACAGGGGTCTGGGCATGAGACAATGGAATGGAGCAAATTGCGATTCTGTGGCCATGACGAAAACCCTAGATTTTTCGTTCGTCTAAGTTCCTTAACTATGCACTCTGGAGATTTACTGTGAAAGGCAAAGTTGTAGAGAATTAAATTTAAGCGAACACGTGTTTCAGGGTTTTGGGGAAATATGGCCCAATCCTGGTATATGGCCACTTCCATAATTGGGGAAGATCTCCAGAACTATGAGAGGTAGAAAGTTGCTTCCAAGGTCAAAGTTGTAGACAATAAAATTTGAGATAACACGTGTTTCAGGGTTTTCGGGAGATATGGTCCAATCCTGGTATATGGCCACTTCCATAATTGGGCAGGATGACCCAGATCTCCAGAACTATGAGAGTTAGAAAGCTGGTTCCAAAGACGAAGTTATAGAGAATTAAATTTAAGCGAACACGTGTTTCAGGGTTTTGGGGAAATATGGTCCAATCCTGGTATATGGCCACTTCCATAATTGGGCAGGATGACCCAGATCTCCAGAACTACGAGACTTAGAAAGTTGCTTCCAAGAACAAAGTTGTAGATAATAAAATTTTAGATAACACGTTTTTCTTGGTTTTAGGGAAAAACGACTTAGTCCTTGGATATAAGCTTTTCTAGATTTGAATGGTCTGAGACGTACTTCGGTAGGGCCTTTGACATTACCTTGGGTAATTTCTATGGATCTTTGAAATTCTTACAGTGATAAAAGAACACAAAACGTTGGATTGTTTGCTTATTTGTTTATTTAGGTACGTTCGAGTCACTTTGCCACATCTATTCTGTTTGTCACATCTATTCTGACACGTACGGGTCTTTGGTTATGTTTTTTTTTTAATTTTGTTCGGCAGGCAGAGCTGAAAACGTGCTCCCTCAATATCTTTCCGAAGGCTGATGTATTTGGCTGAAAACCACGATACGTTTAGATATGTGAGAGCACATTTTTTTTTAAATATATTTACTTACTTCTCCGGCGCTACATCAATTTCGTGGACTTGGCCTCGTCAAGAATTGAATTCCACCTCCTCCTGACCTGAGCTGTTGATCGCCACTTTTGCACCTTCAGTGTCCTGAAGTCTGCCAGAACACAATCGATCCACCTAAGTTTGGGTCGCCCTCTTCCTCTACGACCGTCTGGATCGTTATCCAACAAAATGCGAGGGGCTCTTGTATTTTCCATGCGTGCTACGTGTCCGGCCCATCTCAATCTGTTGACTTTGACATTACCCACCACATTTGTTTCACCAAGCTCCTTTTCCAATTCGAAATTACATCTACGTCTGAAAACTCTGTTTTCGCATTTTACTCCGAAAATCGCCCGCAGAACTTTCCGCTCAAACGTCAACAGCGTATTTTCGTCCTTTCTCGTCATCGGCCTCGATTCGCTGCCATACAGAAGAACAGGTCTGATCAATGTTTTGTAAATGCGCAGCTTGGTTTCCTTTGTCAATAGATTAGTTCGGAGATGTCTTCGCAAGCCATAGAAGCATCTGTTCGCAGCCATGATTCGCCTCATAATTTCCGGCGTTGTATCACTATCCTCTCGTATCAATGCTCCCAGGTATACAAATTCAACAACAACTTGAAATCTGTACCCACTGATATTGATGATATCTCCATCCTGTTGTCGTATGGTGCGCTCGTTCGTCTTCATGTATTTGGTTTTGTCTTCGTTGATCCTTAATCCCAATTTTCTTGATTCAACTTCCAGCCTGGTGAATGTTTCGTCGACTCCTGTATGCGTCCTGCTTGCAATATCCATGTCATCTGCGAAACCCAGAATCTGCGTCATATTGGTCGCAAGCGTTCTTGACGTTTGGATGCCTGTACGCCTCATAGCACCTTCCAACGCCACATTTAAGAGTAACGTTGACAATTCATCACCTTGTCTCAAATGGGTCGGAAAACTCGTTTTGTACTTTTACACGACACCTTGTACCATTGAATGTCGCGTTCACCAGTTGTAATAGTTTAAGGTTAAATCTTAGCTCCTTCATCACCACCAGAAGCTCTTTACGTTTGATCTTATCGTACGCCTGTGTATAATCGATAAAGAGGTGGTGCGTGTTAACCTTGAACTCGTTGCCTTTCTGGAGTATCAGACGTAGATTCCGTCTGAATCCACACTGGTATTCTCCTATCACCGTCTCAGGGTGAGGCTTCAGTCTGCTATGGAGGATTTTCGCAAAAACTTTGTACGCGGTATACAGCAGAGTAACGCCACGGTAATTATTGCAGATGAGCTTGTCTCCTTTCTTGTGGAGAGGGCACATTGCTCCTTCCATCCACTCGTCCGGCAAGATTTCTTCCTTGCACAGCTCGCTTGCCATCTCATGCAACACATCTACCAAACCACTTCCACCATACTTGAAAAGTTCTGCCGGAACATTGTCTGTCTCTGGTGCCTTATTGTTCTTAAGTAGATTGATCGCTTCTGAGATTTCTGCACGTGTCGGATTAGGGACCGCTTCGCCACTTGGATCATTTCCTTCGAGAAAACTGTAATCTGGTATCTCCACTGACGCATTTTCACTGTTCAACAGGGCATTGAAATGCTCCTTCCACCTACCGAGAACACTCGGTGTGCTAGTCAGTAGAGTTCCATCTGTTGCCCTGCACATACTCACTCTAGGGTTGAATCCCTTCCGTTGGTTGCTCAGCTGTTTGTAGAACTTCCGCGATTCGTTCACACTACGTAGAGTTTCGAGTTCAGACAGCGCCCTGTTCTGGAACTCCCTTTTCTTGCGACGATGAAATCGTTTCCCTTTCACTCTCAGATTTTTGTAGCGCTTAAGAGCCGCTCGCGTCAAAATATAATAAATTAAAAATGTCACGTGGTATGGAGCGCTAGAGCAGTCAAAAGGTAAAAAACGCACTGTTTTTGGAGGGTTCTAGAGGGCGATAACAGCGGCGACCAATGAAACCTAATATATGGTGAGAAGCGCAATGATTCCAAGTTTGAGAAACACCATAGAGATCTTCTGATTCGAACTGTTTGTGGTCTTGATTGTCATTTTTGTCCACAGATTCGATTGACACCAAATTAAGGAAAATCGAAGAAATGATGTACTTGAGCTTCATACAACCTGGTTGAAGAATTCGCGAATTCACTCATAATGATAGCCACTCATAAAGTAAAAATTTCTGAAACCTTTCACGACCAAATTGTTAGATTAGATGTCATTCTCCGGCGCGGCGAATAGCGAAAAGATATGGATACGACAATACGCCGGCGCCGGCGAGTAAACAGAATATGTGAAAGTGACTATTCGCCAGCGCAGGCGAATAACCAACACATATGAAAATGGCCATTCGTCGACGCCATATATATTTTCATATATTCTGGCTATTCACCAGCGCCGAAATTATTATCAAAATTCTGCCTTTGGCTTTACGAAGATGTTTTGAACATTCGAAAATATTTTTAATTTTCGAAACCATTTTTAATTATTGATTTTTTTTGTTACATTGACAACACTGGGAATTTGTCCACGATGACCAAACATTCCTCTTTCAGGGCTAGAGGTGAGCGGGCCGACTGACACTCGACTAAAAACCCGACCCAAAACCGAATCAATTTGTCGGGTCGGCTCGGGTCGGGTTTGAAGACTTCAACTGGCAAAACCTGATCCGACCCGAAAAAATCAATCAACTCAATTATTTACTCAAAGTTGAGTTTAAAAAACATTTCAAATGAAATATTTCTGAAAAAAAGTTCGGTATGGGGTTCGGATTGAATTTAAATTTTTATTTTGGTTCGTGTTCGGTTCGAGTTCCATTTGGAAAAAAGGTCGACCCGCGAACCTCTATCTAACAATATGTTTCTCAACACTATATCAATAGTCCAGTAAAAGTACTCTTTTAAACGTAGCCAAAACCCATGGACCGAACTATTTTTTGGCTCAAAATTTATGCAAGTTACTTTGTTGCAGAGACTCCTGGGATTATCTTTCTTCACCTGCCTCATATCCGGCGAATAAGGTAAGTACGAACCGCAGTAAAATCATTCATGGATCAAATATTTCGAAAATTTTTACATTAAAATATAAACAGTTGGAAAAGGTACACAAACTTGGTATACGAGTAGGTAACCAGCGAATATGTAGGTCGAAATCAAGATATTACTCTTATTTTCTGTTTTGGAAATTCGCCAGCAATAATGTTGGAAACTCTTTTGTCTAAAATTAGAATTTAATGTATTATGCGACTGCAAGTTTGTTTCGGCGATATGTGTTGAGCAGATTCTCCGTTCCTACTATTGTGTGTTGCCTAATTTATTTCGAAGTGCACCGTAAATATTATATGATACAGATATTGTTTAAAAATTGGATAACTTATTGGAAACATTGATCCCTTATAGATTCTTTTATGGACTATTCAAACCGGAAGTCTGATTTGCAAAGCATTCTTTTCTCACTTTTAGTTGGTTTGTGATATCTATGTAAAGATTCACATATCTCCATAAAACCGTTGCTCCAGGGCTGTTCTTAACGGCGGCGCCAAATATCGCGGCGATACTGGAACTTGCGTCAGCGCCGCTAACTGTTAACAGCTATTGAGAAACACTAGCGCCAGAAATAAATCTTAAAACAATTCTTTTTACCGACAAACACAACTCAAAGTTTCGAGTATTTCACAAACATTTTCTGTCTCAATTGGATATTGGGACCGTTCCATCGGTATTTCTACTTTGTAAATTATGTAAACGCTGTCGAATTTGAGTGAACTCCAAATGTAGTTTCACTTACTGAATACGAAAAATATACCACTTTGGATAAAAAAGTGGTAACTCGAGCGAATTCGTAATGTAACGCGGGGTAGAATGTGTTGTTAAAAGGGAACGCTGTGTTTTATCTCAATTTATTATGGATAGCGAAGGGTTATCCACTTCATTTTTTTGGAATTATTGGAGTTTTTGGAATTTCCGGAATTACTGAACTCCGGAATTTCGATGAAATTTTTGGAATTTCGATAGAATTTCTGTAGAATTTTTGGATTTTCTTGAATTTTTGGATTTTCTGGAATTATTGGAATTTTAGTGGAATTTTTGGAATTTCGATGGAATTTTTTGGAATTTCTGAACTCCGGAATTTCGATGAGATTTCTGGAATTTGGATAGAATTTCTGTGGAATTTTTGGATTTTTGAATTTCTGTGGAGTTTTTGGATTTTCTGGAATTATTGGAATTTATGGAATTATTGCAATTTTAGTGGAATTTTTGGAATTTCGATGGAATTTTTGGAATTTCTTGGAATTTTTGATACAAATTTTCGATAACTCCTCGATGGATAGTGTACTAAGATTGAATGAAATGAAAATAACGTCCCCTCCCCCACATTTTTGCTGAACTCATCAATCCACTTCGGTTAATTACCCTTACGTATTCAGCCTTAAAAGACCGGCTGAGCAACTGTTGTCAATTACAAATTTCCCTTAAAATAGATTCAAGCGCGCTAGCGTCTTTAAGCGCTTAATGAACTAACAATTTGTAGACACCTGCGTAGGTAATTGAGATAGTTGCATTTGTCATAAGGATCGAGATAATGATTGAAAAATGCTCATCGGTGTCACCCTATCGTTAGAAAGTTGGAATAACGAGACATGCAAACAGCGCGCCACCAGTTAGATGTTGATATTTGAGTTCGCCTTAAATTTTTCTATCCGAAATTTCAGAGCGAAATCGGCGAATTATATGTCGACGAGAAGAACCTGAAATGCCAGTACCGGCATAAAATCGAACTCTTGGTAAGCGGCAATCAGCTGTTCTCTAAAGCTTTGATTGAAATACCTTTCGCCATCGTTGCTCTAAAAGCCTGGAATACCAATTTTTTTACATTAGGCAGGTGTTCCATTAAAATGCATTTTAACTCGGCTACGATACGACACTCTCATACAGTAGAAACAACAGTTGCTAATATATTGATAACGACCACAAATATACATCTTTCTCTAAATATTCTCAGCACAGTTCAATATCACCTACCCAGCTGTCTGCATAAACCGACAAAAATTGTATCTCTTGTATCAATTCTTTTCAGTTCTCCGAACATATACTACAACCCAAATAGAAAACATAAACACTTCTGTATATTCAATACGTAAATGGTAGGCCCCGGCGACGCATTGTTCCTTTAAAAAGATTATAAATATTTGACTGCTGAAAACCCTAATTGAAAAGTCACATGATGAGAAGGTGATTAGGTTGCGTGATAGGGGGTGTGTCATCATAAAAGGATTACTAGGGATTAAGAAATTCTAACTTTATGCAACTCTTGCAGTCAAAAGGGAAGTTTTACGCACGAAGACCAGCAGGACTTTACATCTGTGAAATTATTGTATACATACGAACGGTATCGCTTCAAAAACAAGTTTTTACGGTTTCATGTTTGAATTATCTTCATACAATTACCTTAAACGATATAATTGTTGAGGCCCATTAAGCAGAGTCTATTTTAGAGAAAGTACTTTCTTAACCTTCTTCAATTTTCTGAACTTTCGGCTATTTGTATAAAGTGAAGAGAGTTGGTGCTATTTTCACGATTTAAGGGCTTTCAACTACTTTATTAGCTCTAGAACTCTAAAGTCCTGAAAAGTAGGTTAAAACATTAAACCTGAAATAGAATAAACTTTCTTCACTTTCTAAAAATTGCAGAATTTGCAGAAAATTGAAAAAAGTCAAGAAAACACTTTCTGTATGCTTTTTGGTATGCTGTCTATTATGGACACTATTTAGGACGTGTGCTGAAAAAATCTAGTTACAAAACGAGGTAGAAACAACGTTTTCTGCAATTCAATGCCGAAATAGACAAAACATCCAAGACAAAACATTTATTCAAAAATCAATTCCACATTGAAAATACTTTGTTTGAATCAAGTAGTCAGAATATTAACTCCATCAAATCAATTGAATCAAGTAGTCAACAAAATATGTACGCATCAGAATTCAATCGATCGTATATGCATGACTTGGTAGCCGAATGGTTAGCACGTTTTGATATGAATATGATGTTGTATTTTGGTGGCGGCGGTTCGAAATTTAGTCGCAGCAAATTTTTATTCTATACAAGTGTTCATCTAACAATGAAACTTTCAACGTACAATTCAATAAAATTGAATTTTCAACGTAGAAATATAATTTGAGTGCTGAAAAGTTTTTCCGCACTCAAATTTGAGTGCTGAAAAGTTGAACTTTTCCGCACCCAAATTTGAGTGCTGAAAAGTCGGACTTTTCAGCACTCAGATGGGTATCGAAATCTGTCGTATTTCGGCATTGAATTGCAGAAAAAATATTAGCTCAATTCCGAACCGATTTCTTTAACGAAACAAATTTGTCAGGGATATTTGCCTCTTACGACACCATATAGGAAAAAATACAACTATAAAACGCTATAAAACCTACCACAAACGCATAGAACGTCTGTTGACCGCATATCTGAACAAACCGATGTGAAATTACCAGATAAGGGAAATTATTTATAGACCGCGAACATTTTAAAATCTTCAGAAAATGGAAAAATCGTAATTGAAAATTTTTTTGCAAACTTTTTGTGTAGAGGGGGTTTTCATGACGTGATTCGTTTATTAAAAATAAAAAAAAAATAATGTACTACCATGGGCAGTTTATCTAAGAACTTTGAGTGTTTATGGTTTTTTACTGAACCGTATTTATCAATGAAACAATGGTGGCGCCACTGGATAAAAACGACTCAGCTTTCATGTTGAACCGTATGAATGTATGAAAAAAGGTAGATGTCGCTACTCATTAAAAGCAAGAATGTTTCCTGATGAAATCTGATGCTAGACGCGGTCTATTTTCGATGTGACGAGAAGATTTTTTTTCATCCGCTTCCAATTTTTAAAAAATCTCTTTAATAAGAAAAAAGTGATGCCAAATGTATTGAGAAAATCACTTTGCTTTATAGTTGAATGCAAAACCGAATGCTAACAAAACTATAAAGCAACTATATGCCTCTCATAATAATTTATGAACACTGTGCCAACAACTGCAGATTCAGGTATATTACATGTCTGTGTTGCATATACCCGATATACACGAAGAAGCCATAATACAACAAAAATTTCTTCATTTTTTCTGAATGTAAGTAAAGTGCTCTCCGTATAAAAGTCTTAATTTTGTGCATGTATTAAGTCGAATATGACAACAAATATTTTATTAAGTTTAAGTTTGAGGAACTTGGCCGAAGCAAATTATATTCAGTATTTGAGCGACCGTCGTTTGTAACGTGAGATCTGACCGGAACACTAACTTTTACAAGTGACATTTTTGAGTAAAGTTGTACAAATAAAATGTCAGTTAAATTCTGCTAAATATTAAAAATAAATCTTGCACGTAACAAATGTGTGTAATAGTTCGTTGAAATTAATATGTGAAATGAAGTAATTACATAAAATAAATATGCAATTTATGTGATTTTATGTCTACATCGACTGTGACAAGTGATAATCGAGCCAATATATGAAATTTAAAACCGGTAACAGATGTTACTTGGTCAGAATTTTTTTTTCCATCCACCACGTATTTTATATTCAAAAAATGGAGAGATGGTTTTCTAACTAAACGGTGTACTTATTGAAAATCATTTTTTTCTCAACATTTTTTATTAACTTTTTATGGACTTGTTCTGCTTTGTTCCAGAAAGATCGCACCTATTCAAACATTGGGTTTTTCACATACTTAAAATATGCCCTAGGCAAATTTCTATAGTTTATTTTCGGTTTACTCTAGGGTTCACTGCAACCTATGAAATTATTTTGCTAGTGTTCTAAGGCACAAGAATCAGGTTAAAAATCCAATATGCATATTTGAATGATTTGTTTGACTTGTTGTCACAATTTTATTCACAAAACTCGTCTTTATAGACTTCTAGTGTATAAAATGAGTGTTACGTTCTGATCAATCTAACCCTCTTACGTATGAGTCGGCAGGTCTTTGTTCAAACCAAATTATACCCGTACGTCCACCGGTCGTATTCGGTGGGGTCGAGCTGTTTTTTTTATAAATCGCCGGCGACTGAAACCGACTGTGCAAAGAGTACCGGTCGAATGGAGTAAAAATATAAAAATAAAAGTTTCAACATACCCCAATACACACGAGATAAGTACGTACGCGCGGGCAAAGCCCAAGCGAAAAGTACACGTCGAGTGTGTATTAGGGTATTTCGAAACATATTTTTCTCTAATAGTGAGAGTGTGTTGGTGCACATACCGCGGAAAGCAACTTTTCGTCCCAAGTGATGGGAAAATATTTTCCGTCACAGCTCACAGCCAATACACTCTCACGTATACAGAAAAAGATTTTTCTCTAATAACGGTAGCTAGGGAAGACAGACAATTTTACAATTTTGGCTCCGTTGAATTTATTGTGATGTGTAAAAAAGTGGCGCTGTGTTCTATGTGAAACAATGTCAAATTCCATACATTTTTGATCCCCATCACAAATGATGTCTTTAAAACCATTATTGAGGGATCTTATTTGACACAGGTTTCTTTGACATTTCTGGGCTCCCGTCAAAAATCTCGAAAAATAAAATCCCGAAAATCCAGAATAGCAAACTTCCCGAAAATCAATAATCCCGAATGTACAATAATCCCGAATAACCTTAATCCCAACCATAAAACTGTGAAATATTTACAAATCCTAATTGATACGAGTGAATTTGAGTTTGGGGGGCTCTGCCACCTCACCCCCGCGCCTGCGACGGGCCTATTTTTACGCCTGCGGCTGGCTTTTTTTACGCATTGCAGGCGGTCTAACGTGCATGGGGCTCTGCCATAAACCCCGCGACGGGCTCTGCCCCTTAGACCCCGCAAGGGGTGCTATACCCCTCTTGACCCCTCACAGCGGGGGTTGCTGCCCCTCGACCCCGCTTTTTTTTAATATCACCTTCGCTGAGACTAAGCTGAGGTACTACCGGGTGACTTAGTACTGAATTGCGGTTTTGTAGATTTTTGTTATTCGGGATTTTTGTACATTCGGGATTTTTGTTATTCGGGATTTTGGATTTTTGCATTCAGGATTTGTGCATTCGGGATTTTTATTTTCGAGATTTTTTACGGCCACCCACTTCTGCTACTGCTTAGTAGCAAGGAAGCGATTGACGCTGTTATATGAAAACATTCGATCATTGTAAAACACCTCCTTTCCTTGCGCCATGGATAATGTTATACCACCCTGAACAACAGGGCCTAATATTTGGGAATTAGTTCTTAAAAAAATTCCCTAAAGTTCCCAAAACATTTGCGAATTAATTCCCAAATATTAGACCCTGGTGAACAATATTCGGTGAATACGAACATCTTGAAGCCAACCACGAAAGTCAACAGTCTCTCGTAATGAGTAGATGGCGCAGTTGTCAATATTGCGATTTCCTTCCATTTTCCCTTTATTTATTTATTCCAATGGTTTTAGGAACCAGAAAAGTTCACACAACAATTCTTGTAAATAAAAATGCTACTTGTGAAGCTAACGCGTCAGTAAATATCACGAGCAAATTGATTGATCTTGTATTGGATGACCGGGAGACTTTGACGAAATGTTCGGCCAAAATTCTTCAGAAGTGGCGATGGTTCGCGTTTCGACCGAAGGTCATGTGCCAATTTATTTTGCACGCAGTTTGGTTGATTTCGAGTTCGTTGACCGGGAGGCTCCAACTAAGGCGTTCGGACAAAATTTTTCAAAAACAAAATCATTTTTCGGCTACGACTTTGTCGCAAATACGGGCTCGAGTAGTTGGTAAATTTCATGATCGCCTGGGAGATTTTCGAAAAAATGTTCAGTCGCGATAAACGTACAATTGTCACCAGCATCTCCAGTCCCGCGTGTTGTTGGGTAGATTTGTTTGTTTCTGCGTTCCTTGACAGAGAGATTTCCAACGAAATGTCCAGTCACCTGATTGACAACATTCAGACATAAGTCTTCGAAGACTAAATGATGTGAGTGAAATAAGTTTGGTTGTCGTCTTCTTCGATTTAAGCCCAGCAAACGTCGACACGTACAGTTGGTGAAAATTTAGGTTAGGTTATGCTTCTGCATGTTTCGTGTTGATTTTATTCATAAATTGCCTAGCTAAGTGATGTACTTCAACACGTTAGCGGTAATGAACCTTTTCTTAATCTTTGTAGGTTCACCGGCCAATTAATAACTTTATTAACACTTTAAAAATACGATTTTCTCCCTCTTCCGAACTGAAAGCGGTGTTAACGTTTTGGCCGCGTTCACTTCATTCCATTTTCCCTACTTAACATGGACAAAAATCATCGATTATTGACTACGGTGGTAAAAAGTTCTCTGTCGTTACACACCACCATCCCTCTTATCGTTCTAAAAAATGGGTGATAAAGTAATGAAATATAGGGTTTGTCGAGGGTCAGTGGAAGATTTTCGCATCAGTAAGGTGATAATCCATTATTTTATTCCATCCGCGTTTAAAAGACAAACAAGATGTAACCATTTTAACGTTGAAAGATAATTTTGTGTCCATAAAAACTAGTGTCTTTCTCATTTCCTGAAGAAAAAGTTCCCACAAGTAAAATTGTTTTATTGTTGTAGTGATAAAAGCTGATAAGGTAGGGTACTAAAGTTAAAATTGGTTCGAGATTTGTTCACCTCGTTACTTTAGGTGACCTCATGTAATCTGCAATACAACCATATTCTTCAAAGCCTTGAAGAAGAGCTAGTTTTTCGATTCCTCCCAGGTATAAGAATGTAATATAATTTCAGTGTCTGTGATAAATCGAACATCTGAAAAACATCTCACGTCTTCTGCAATATCTATTATTAAATGACAACAATAACATGCGGAGGATTGCTTCAAATGATTATGCAATCCACAAAAATAAGAACAAAATTTAAATTTAAATTAACTTTCCTGGTTTGCCGTTTCTAAATTAACAGAAGTTCAGTTATTTAGATTAAAACCGCAAAACGAAAGTAATAACTTTTTTGCGTGTTTACGCAGAAAAAAAGATGTTTTGCTTAAATTTTAAACCAATTTCAACCGGATTTCACGGTCAAAAATCAATTTCTCGTAGGGTCTCATGTAGTTTTACTGTTTTGTACGTTGCATATACGAACCAAGCTATGAACATTGTGTGTTTATTTACTTTCAATACACAATTTCCAGAATTCATGATTTATTACTGGAGAAATCCTCAAAAGTTTTGGCCTTGTAGAAATTATTTTTTTACTCAATGAATTTAGTCTAGAGAATTTTTGTTACGGCGACAGTCAGAAAGAAGAATTTTAACATTAACTAGCGAGATGTCGTTAAAAAAAAAGAGAAACCGAGAGACCACTCTCATTTGTGTTACAAAAAATACACAAACACGTGGATGCGGCGAAAATAAATTCGCTTGCGAACATTCCAAAGACAAGCAAAACGCTGAGTGACAAAATGCTCAAGCTTTTGTTTCTGCGCCATTCCAGCGTTTCCTACATTACAGACTAGCTGCATCTCATAAACTACAGCAGTTACAAAGTTTTTATGCTCGACATCATTGTTGGAAGGGACGAACCAGACAATATTTTTAGACGCCTACATAATTTTTAGAATATTTTTAGCAAATACAACCTGATTAAGATATATAAGAGATTAAGAGAATTAAAAGGGTTGTAAGTGAGGCAACGGCTTATTTCAAAGTAAGTGATTTTCATGACGCGGTGCTTAAGTTGTCAAGCAAGTCATATTCATAGTTTGACAGCTTACGCTTTATGTAGTGAAAATCACTATACTTTGACATAAGTCATTAGAGAGTTTGGGCAAAGGCACTTATAGCCAAATTTATTATATATACATATAGCTATTTGTTTTGAGTTATATGTTTACGTTATATGTTTACGTTATAAGTTAACATTATAAGTTTATAGCTCAGATCAGTATTGTAACTGATCCAGACCAGTACTGATAAGTTCCGTCATCAGAACTGATCAGTTTCAAAACTGATTTGAATTGGTAGTTTTGAAACTGATTACTACTAATCCATATCAGTTTTCAGACAGATCAGTACTGACTCGGATCAGTTTTAAAACTGATCAGTACTGATTAGGATCAGTTTTAAAACTGATCAGTACTGATCCGGATCAGTTTTAAAACTGATCATTACTGATCCGGATCAGCTTTAAAACTGATCAGTACTGATCCGGATCAGTTTTAAAACTGATCAGTACTGATGTGGGCTATAAACTTATAACTTGTACCGTAAACTTGTAACTTGTACCTTATAAATTATAACTCATAGCTTGTAACGTAAACTTATAACGTAAACATACATATATCTTACTGCTTATAGCTATATGTATATGTATATGTTATAAATTTGGCTATAAGTCACTTTGCCCAATTTCTCTATTGACGCACTAAAGGCGTGTGGTTTACGATTCTTAATTTAAGAATAGGAGCTGGGGACCTAGTTTTGAGGTCAGAAATATCGAGTAATTTGCAAGAATTGCCAACTCTGCTGCTACATTAGATTGATGTGGAACTTTGCGCCAGCGTCATTGACAATTTGACATTTCGTATTAGGAAAATGTTCTATAGAGAATCGCTCTGGCGCGAACTTCTCCGTTACCCTTTCACTATGTGAAAATTGCGCTTCTGGTTCTTACGTTTGTTTGTGCCCTGAATAACTTCAGCGTCGATGAATAAAGAAGTTACAATCGTTTATATCTTGGTGATATGATCTCGGGTCATTATTGATAAAACATCAAAGTCGTATAACATTCCTCTGACACATTGAGTTGCAAATCGATCGTTTACATTACGATGCTGTATTTAATTGGTTTTGTCGGAACTTTTATTTCATATGAACGTAAAATAACTAAAGGCAAAAAAAGAAAAACTTGCGCTAACATCAATAGAAAACTTATAACTTTACGGAGACTATTATTCAGTTATAAAGAAAAAAAAACACAAACCTTGCCAGACTAGTTAATAATAAATTCACAATTTTGTATTCAATTTTTTTCGGTGCTGTTGGCAAAACAAAACATAAATTGACGTTTTTCATTGTCTATTGAATAAAAAAAAAACCGAAACCACAATTGCAAGAAGTCAATTTCCTAACAAAGGGATACGATTTTTTCGAATTGTATGTGTACCTGTGGTTCATGTGTGTGGGCAGGTTAATGTTTATTTTTTTAAATTTAATTTGAGTGAGTCTGCCTAATTATTGCACTAATGCCATAACACGGGATGTTTATTAATTATCTGCCGCTGTATTTTGCGTCATTCAATTTGAAAATCGCAAGTTCATAAATTTTTATTGATTTCGAATGATTTGTAAAAGTGTAGGATGGCATCCACGCTTTTCGTGCGGTGTCGGCTTATGTCAAACCTTTCATGGCGAATTTCATAACATGTCAAGCATCGAAGTGCTTGTCAATTTATGCACTTCATCATCATGGTATATGTCGTAGAATCTCGCTCTGAGCAGTGAGCACTCTCCTTTTAATCGCTGAGAGGGCTGACATTTATCTTTATTTTAACAGTCTGAGACACTGCTTCTTTAATCCTTCCTACCGCTTTCCTCACTTCGCCTTTTCCGAATTTTAGTACTTTCCGAATTCTAGCGTTCCCTAAAAAGTAACTTCGTATACGAAAATTTGGAATATTGTTTTCTTGAATTTTGAGTGACCACCACACGGAACTTGTGTGCATTAAAGACAAAATGGCTCTATTTGAAGGTTTCTACAAAATTAATTTTACGTGTGACGGTTATCGGAACATTAATCATAAAGGCAATATTTTATTTAGGACTATTTACGGCACAGCAATTAAATGCAATACATTTTTAATAGGTTTGCATTGACGATACTTTCCTGACCACATAAAATATCGTGAGGAAATCGATAAGCGATTTATAATTTTCATGGCAATGCAACCACCAGTAATAACGTTCATTGGTTCTATTGAGACTACATTTATTTGTAAAATAGCAATAGAATCTGGTTTGCACAGCATTAAAGTTGAGGATTGCCATCAATGCGTGTAAAATTGCATTTTATGTAGCTATAATGTTCAATCAGTTTCAAAGATAAAGTATAGGTTCTTTAGTTTAAAAATTCTAAATTTCTGTTTGAGCGACTATTTTTATTGCAAGAATAAATAAATCAACAATTATTAAAATGACCTCAAGCAGAGTTCAAACACCCTTTGTAATAAAATTGCTCATTGTCAGGTGCTTAATGCATTGAATCCAGAGAAATCATACGCGGATGGCTCTGTAGAACAAGTAAAATAGAATCGTTATTTTTTGAAACAAATTGCTTGCATTTTCTAAGTATTTCGTTAAGTCTATAGATCAGATAATTTGAATTTCCTTGAAAAACACTAACTACGATAAATCGGATGATTCCCTAAGGCCTTAAAAAATGTCACAAGGACTATCGATCGAAGAATTTAATGAAATTTTATATCCCTCTACCACTCAAGCGACGAAAAATTGTGTGCTTGTCATTTTAGAACTTCATCATGAAATTTCGTATGCTTCGACAAAAAACTCAACCTCTCATAACGTGAATTGATATTTCTTGTTTGAAGTCATCTCTAAGTTTTTTTCTTTATTATGACGACCGACCGACGGACGGCTGCGGCATATTTCACGGGTATTCAATTTGAAAGATTTTGAAAGAGAGCAATTTTCTTCGGTACTTAAAAATTCTTTTTCTAAACAAAACAATTAGGGAAAATTAGCGATAAAATTGAACAATAACTGTACGAGAGGACATTTAAAAAATTCGGTGAAAACCTTTGTATTTTAAAATACCATTGGGACCGGTAGAGTATTCTTTCTCTCAAAATATTTGTCAGCATGTGAGATGAAGAGATCTGTCGCAGGTATAGTGCATTAAATCAAATAAAAAAATTATCTTGGAATGATGAGTCTTTGTTGCACGTAGAGCATTACAAAAATTCCGAACAGCTCACAATCAGAAGTACGGATGAATAAAAAGGGTGGGTGGTATTGTCAAAAATTTCATGAGTGATATGAACACACAACTAATACAAAGAATTTTTTATAATGTGAATTATGACACCATAAGATGCAAGAGTTCACTGGAAAACTTGTACACACGTTGCACCACATATTCATTTCAATTGACCAAAACGAAAAAAAAATAAAAAAAATAATAATAAACACATAATCCTGTCAAGAGAGGTGAATACGATATGAAATATAAAAGAAATATAATAAATAAAATGTTATGTGAAATTTTTTTTAAATAAATTAGACAAGACCACATCACTCGGTATGCCGTATACTACTTTCAGTTTCTGATGATTCATAAAATAAATATTTGAATATAATTCTTAGATTTAGTCATATACATTTTCTATGTATATGCACACTTAAAGCCGGTGATGTGATTATTCAAATTTATTTATTAAATATCAAAATAAGAAATTTTTTAGTGATTTTAATTTCAGATCTATACTACAAATACAAATTCCCCTTAATTTTCTAAATAGAATGTATGTTTCTCAGCTTGTTTCAATAAAAGCCCGTCTCTCGTACACAAAGCAAAATGTTGTGTTACTTTACAATAGTCTTGTTACATGGATTCCCAATGAATACATACACGTGAGTCTGTTGGGATCAAAAGTCAGTCTATTCGAACTGTCAAAATGACATTAATTGCGTCAAATATTTAAAATAGTAGATTATTCTTTCGACTCAGATTGTTTTTGATCAAATACATTAACCCTTTGGAAATTTTCCCAAACTTCTTTTTTATAGCAGCAAATTGCTACCAAACTTATTTATTTATTTATTTGCTTCCTTCTTTTTAAACCATCGAATAATAATAATAATAATAATAAAAACTCGCGTTCTACACGTTTCACATAAAACATGACGCTACCGAAATTTCACCTCTCCTTTGTTTTTTGTCTCAGCGAAAGCGTCACCTCTGACGATATCAATAATTTTGGAAGTGGACTTACTTACTGCGTCACACTTTACCTTCGAAGAAGTTTTTTTGTTTTGATATCAGTAGCTTTGTAAGTTTTGTAAGGCGAGCTCTGCGACCTATGCTACCATGAACAAAAATGATCTGAGACTTTCTGGCATTTGCTGACAACTTTTTGACACTTGCTGACAACTTTTTGACACTTGCTGACAACTTTTTGACACTTGCTGAGTACTGCCTGAGACTTTTTGAGACTTGCTGAGTACTGAATGAGACTTGCTGATAACTTTTTCAGACTTTCTGACACTTGCCGCCAACTTTCTGACAACTTTTTGACACTTGCTGACAAATTTTTGACACTTGATGACAACTTTTTGATATTTTCTGACACTTGCTGACAACTTTCTGTGGCTTGCTGACAACTTTCTAAAACTGTCTGACAATTTGTGACTAACTAAGACTTACTGACAACTTTCTGACACTTGCTGACAAGTTTTCGAGACTTTCTGACATTTGCTGACAACTTTCTGAAACTTGCTGACAACTTTATGAGACTATCTGACACTTGCTGGCAACTTTTTCAGACTTGCTGACAACTTTCTAAGACTTCCATTTTCAAATCTTCGATTGTGTAACTTCGCTTAGAGTTTTGCCTATGGATCCACCTTCCGAGCAACGCCCGGTATATTCCTTGATATAATATCTTCTCTGTAAGGAATTATTTATTTCCAAATGGAAATGTAATTTCTTATCAGTCTGAATTTATGTTTCGAATGTGACAATATATAAATGTTTCAAACGACTTTCCCTTTAGTACGGTAATGGAAGAATTTAATGATTTTAGCTAAAGAACGGTTTTGAAGTAATCATTTCGACAGGTTTTATCAAAGGAGAAAATTTCATCGAATCATTAAAACTTCTGGTCTCCTCCAACGGAAAAATAATATTTTTTCAAGCAATAATTATTGATGCATAAAAATTTAAAATGATTATAACAGAGTGGGTAATTGAGTAATGAACAACTTTGTTTTCTTAAAAGTCAGAAATATAATTATTCAAAAAAGACAATAATTCATTTTTCGTCTTGAGAAACGTATATATGACAAACAAATCGTAATGCAATCATTGAATTGAATGGCTTGAATATTTTTTATGGTATTTAAATCCGACGCAATGCTGACTTTCGGGCTGAGTCATTAAAGTAGCATAGCCCTTGAATGATACGTGTAAAACTCTTTGAATATCATATGTTAGTCAGCCTCGTACGATTTCGAAGCAAAATAATATTAAAAGCGTAAAGAATATCACATGGTGATTCAAAGAAGAAGTTGTCTGAGAAACCCTTTCCGAAGTCATACCGGTCAATCCACTCATCACCCCATTAGCGTTCCTTTAAACTTTAACTATAACAAAGTTACAATAGTGAAGAAATAACTTATTTACGTCCTCACAGTCACATTTAGTTGTGCAGCTACGAAAAATGGTTTGCTTGTCATTTTATTTCAACATGAAATATCCCATATTTTGACATAAGCCGATATCGCACTAAACGCGTGGACTCTGTCATTGTCCATTTTGAATTTTGTTTACCTCTGAACTTACGTTTGTGCACTGCAATACATAGTGATGAAGGTGACGTCTCTTAAAGGAGGCCTCTGTTTGTTGCAATTTTACTACATTAACATGTTCTATGCGACGATGAAATAAGGAGCTCCGGCACTAGACTGGTCCTTTGTCTTATCGTCGTCTAGAACATTTTCATGGAGAAAAATAGAAAAATAACAACAAACAGAGGTCTGTATTTCAAGCTGGGCAGCTGGTAATAAAAAAGTTTCTATGACAGTGTTGAAGGAACGAGTACATTACTATGCTCTCGGTTCCAACTCGGCACCAGGCTGCCTACTTGAAAAATAAACGATAAAGAACGCAGCCTAGTGCCAAAAATCTGTTAATGTCATCGCAACTGCAGTCACGAATATTATTCGTCACATTAATTCCAACGCGGCACCAGGCTGCCTACTCAACATATACTGTCAACATAGATGACAGGAGCAGCCTGGTGCCAAATTGAAATTTATATGACGTTTAAATTTCTTTACTATTGTTACAATGACTTTAACAGATTTTCGGCACCAGGCTGCACACTTTTCAAGTACACAGCCTGGTGCCGAGTCTCCAACTCCACAGTGCAGATTTATGTACTCGTTTCATCATTCAACGTTGTGGGAATTCTAGTATCGACCAGAGTAGCTCCTCATTGTTAAATCCTTCAGTTCAGAAAATTTGAATAAGGATGGAAAGAGAATACCACCTGGCTGCACGAAGTTTGACGTTTTAAACGTCATTTGGCA
>CM055405.1:28586813-28629884 GCA_029228625.1 Pseudolycoriella hygida | reverse complement strand
GGGCCTCATGTCGGTCCTAAGGTCGGCCCTAACCAAAAAAAATGTTTTTTGCTATGTTGCAGAGCAAATTGAGGGACACATTTTTGTCTATGGAAGTATGTGTCCGAGGCCTCTACTTAGGGCCCTAGGTCAGTACTAAGGTCGGCCTTAGCCCAAAAAAATGGTTTTTTGCTATGTTGTAGACAAAATTGAGGAGAACATTTTTCTCTATTTGGAGGTCAATTTTGTGCGCTCGGAGAATTTTTTTACACCGTTACTTCGGATGGGTTTTTCAATATTGCCCTATCGGGAATTTCCAATGCAATTCAATGTGAACGCAATATTTACTTAAATACGTTAGCGTCTTTTCGTAACATCAACTCTTTTTGCTGCATCTATTCTGATACGTACGGGTCCCTTTATATGTTTTAGTTAGGGCCGACCTTAGAACAGACCTGAGGCCTACTTCAGCCCTAAGTACAGGCACCGGGTCCAAATTTGTTTTTGAATATAGTTTGGTACTCGATTACCTCTCAAACAGAAAAAGAATCAACAAAATCAGTTGGGATTTATCCAACTTATGTAAGCGAACACGTTGGGCCCTAGTAGAAACTAAGTTTTAGGGTCCTGACTGAGTCCAAGGGTTTCTAATCAAAAAAATTTCTTCTATAAAACGGGAGACAGTCCTAGACCTTTCGATCAAAAAAAAAATGTAAATCAGAAGAGATTTACTCGAGTTATGTACAAAAACCTTGTAGAACGCTAGCAGAAACTCGTTTTTAGTGCCCTAGCTATATCCTAGGGCCTAGTCTCAGAAAAGTTTCTTCTACTTCTTGTTGGGCTTTCATAGACCTGTCGATTAAAAAAACAATAATGAAAATCGGAAAAGATTTACTAAAGTTATGTACGAAAAACACGTATGGCACTAGCATAGACTCGTTTTTAGTGCCCCAGTTAAGTCCAAGGACTCAAATCCAAAAAAGTTTCTTCGCCCAGATTCAATCCCATAAAAGATTTTTTGATTACCTTTCAGGGGAAAAAAGTTTTAGAAAATCGGTTGAGTTTTACTAGAGTTACTAGAGTGTTGACGGACGGACGGACTTACGGACATTTGTTTTATTGTTGATTCGTCATCTAACGACCACGATCGATGCCCTTTCCTACTCCCAGGTCGAAATTCGACTGATGACAAACGTCGTGATAAACGCAATAGACCCTTTTGGTAGCAATGCGTTCTTCGTACGGGTCTAAAAAGTTCCCAGTTTGTATTAAAAACAATGGTGAACGCAAGCAAATTCACAAAGTTTACAAAGTAGATCTGCCGTCATAAGGAAAAAAGCTTAGTGAAAAAGACAAAAGAAGATGAGACAAAAGAATTCCTTTTTCTAACATTTAATCAGAAAATGAGACAAAACAATTCTTTTGTCTTTTTCACTAAGTTTTTTTTTCCTTACGACGGCAGAGATGTCTTGTAGAGTGGGGAACGAGTATTTTGTCTCATGCTAATACAAATCACATTGCAAGAGTGAAAGAGATGAAATACGCTACCGAGGTAACGGTACCGATGGAATTAGCCACCGATGGAATTAACCCTATATGAAGCATTGATTTGGTGGTCGATAAACAATTCAAAAATTTGCCAGTACTTTTGAATTATTTTATCGGAACTTTCAACTTTTCTATCGGTAATTTATTATTTTCTATCAGTAGCATGGTAATTATCGGTCATTTATTAGTTTTTATCGGCACTTCTGATTTTGATATTGGTCGTTTATTACCATCCGTTTTCGATTATGTGAATGTGGCTCATTCCATGTGTGGTATACCGTTGTAAATAATGTAAATGGGCCATTCCATGTGCTTGTAATGTAAGGAGCGAAAATTTCTGCTGAGTCGTCCAAGAGTGGAAATATTGTGTTCTATGACGAAATTGCTTATAAATGTTGTACCTAGTTTTCTGCCGAACATATGAGTTTTCGATTTCCTACGATTGAGGTAGTACTTCCGTTCCTTACATTACAGGCGTCACGGTTTTTGTAATCGATGAAATTGTGGCGAACATTGAATGAAGTTTATCATTCCACACATACCACATATTTCCAAGGATGTGTGCCGGGATTAGATTGTCAGAATCATCCATCTTGTCACCATAAATTTCCTTCAACTTTCTTCGTACGTACGTATGAAGCTCGTTGTAAAATGGTTCAACTTCAGCCTATAAATTTTAATTAGAAAAAAAATGGAAAAACTTATATTAACTTTATGTACCCAAGCGGCATCAACTTTCGAAACGAAATCATCATCTTCGTATGCTCTCAACCACATCTTACCAGCATCGGAAACGTCTAAAAAATATTTTGTTTATGTAAATCATTTCGGTCATTTTGCAAAATCATCTCACTATTAAGCTGAGCGGCTTTGTTGCTTAAATTCACGTATGTAACGAACTCATTTCGCATGCCTTTTCCACTCTTATCGTGCCATTGTTCCTGTTGAAATGAGTTTTTTTGTTAATTTAGAATAGAAAGAGAAACTTATAATGAGACAGAATCCTGATGTCTGACCCAAGATCTTCTCAATTCATTCCAACACCATCCACTCTGAGCTCTATGCCGAATATCCGGAATCCGGAAATTCAGCAATTCGCATTCTTCTACTGACAAAACTCATTCGACTTTCTTTCGCTGTGTTCTTAGGATCCACCCACAAATGATACACTATGCTTCTTTACTCCTAGTCCCCCTTTCGATTTGAAATTTACAAATTTTTCCCAACTGAGCACAAAAAAATAGTGACAATAACAAAGCGTTACTCACCCAAACCCATTTCAGCTCATCATAGTCCGTTGACGTTGCCATGACTTCTGCAATTTCTGGATCCAACGATAAACTCACGTCCCAGTTGGACATATTACAATTTTGGTTCGCAAATGGACAAATTCTCGCTTCATTATAAGTGTTCACCATATGAGTTTGAGTGCTCGTAAGTACAATCAACTCATCTGTGGGCAATGGATTTCCACCCAAATGGAATGCCTTGATTTGTCTCTTTATCAGTTCATCGGAGAAATCATCGGGGTTCGCATCTTTGAATATCTGATGCCATTCTTGGTCAAATTTAGCATTTTCAAGAACGGCTTCCTCGTATTCAAGATCCAATTCTTCGTCTTTTGAGTTAGATGCAAGGTTCCATTCGGCAACTGTCAGTATATTGCACATTCGCGATGCTGCTTCATTGTATTGATCCAACAGTGCCGGCACATCTTCTTTGAGTCTCTTATCATTTTCAGCTTTCAAAAAGTCATAAAGTGGTGCAAAATACTCCATCAATGCGCTTGATGATATTTCCGGAGAACCTGTCAATTCCTGTAAGGCCTCTGACCAGTGTTTGCTGTATCCCAATGATAACCCAGCCCTTAATTTATTTCCAGCCGCTTCACTGTTGTAATAATCGCACTTATGAAGCTGTGATGTCGAATTGTTTGGATCATATTCTCCAGCTGCAATACACAAGCTGCGATAAAAGCTGAATTCAAGGATATGCGCAACGAAATAGGCAATGTATTGGCTGTCGGCTGGAATGTGATACTTCGCACCCGGATCAAAGAATTCTTCACCACGGAACGTAGGCGCTTTAATTTTTTGATATTTTTCCCGAAGCTCCCACCAGTGTTGGTTCCACTGCGATTCAGGTGTAGTTCCGTCGAATACATCCCAACGCCACTTGTCGATCAGAAGGCCGAACGGTAAAAATGCCACACGTTCCAATGCCATTTTGTACAATGCGTTAATGTTATCAGCTTCACTATCAGCGTAATTTTCCAAGAGACCAACCGCAGCTAAATGCTTTGGAGTAGCGACAGAAACTAAAAACAAAAAAATTTTTTGTGAAACGTGTGAATATTGGTAGCAGGAGCAACGAGGCATTTACGTGCTATTGTATCACCAACGGCTTCATGAAATCCTGGATTTGCGCCTGTACGGTAGATTTGCGGTTGATCTTTGTACATCAAGTAATACATAATGTGACCCATTTCATGATGTACGACGAGAAAATCTTCCATGTTTATCTTAGTGCATTGTTTGATTCTGAAGTCTTCACCTGTTTGTTCGTTGTAAATATTAAATTATTACTGAACGCGACGTTCATTGTGTTGGTGAGTACAAAAAAAGAAAAACTAGAAACCAACGAAGTAAAAAAGGACTCACACGTCCGACTAGCTTGAAGACTTCAAAGGAACTGAATTAAAATCATAGATGTTTGGCGTCAAAGGGAAAGTTGTGGGGTTTGGTGTATTGGTGTATTGGGTGTCCGAACAAATTGGTACATGTGGGAAAAGTGGTCAATTTTTATGTTTTTAAAAGTATCTGTGAAGGTATGAGAGATAGAGCAGCTGTTTCTTTGGCAAAGTCCCAGAGTTTTGTGAGTAGAAGTGACCGACATTCATGAAAAATGTCAGGCAGTTGGAAAAGTGATCAATTTTTAGGTATTTAGAGGTATCTGGAAAGGTATGAGAGATAGGCCATCGGTTTCTTTGGCAAATTCCAAGAGTTTTGTGAGTAGAAGTGACCGACATTCATGAAAAATGTCAGGCAGTTGGAAATGTGGTCAATTTTTAGGATTTTAGAAGTATCTGCAAAGGTATGAAAGATAGATCATCGGTTTTTTTGGCGAAGTATCAGAGTTTTGTGAGTAGAAGTGACCGACATTTGGGCCATTCCACGAAAACTCCGTTCCCACGCTCGAAATGCTCAGTTGTTACGAAAAAATATTAATAGAAAATGGTGCATCAGACGTATTGATCCCTTAACTAGAGGATAGTAACTTTTCTATTGCTTTCATTTTGCAACTACTGAGAATTTCACGCGTGGGAACGAAGCGGACCGTGGAATTGCCCATTTATGAAAAATGTCAGACAGTTGGAAAAGTAGTCAATTTTGAGGTTTTTAGAAGTATCTGCGAAGGTGTGAGAGATAGACCATCGATTTTTTTGGAAAAGTCTCACACTTCTGTGAGTAGAAGCGACCGACATTCATTAAAAATGTCAGGCAGCTGGAAAAGTGGTCAATTTTAAGGTTTTTAGAAGTATGAAAGGAGGTATGAAAGATAGACCATCGGTTTCTTTGGCAAATTCCCAGAGTTTTGTGAGTAGAAATGACCGACATTCATAAAAAATGTCGGGCAGTTGGAAAAGTGGTCAATTTTTATATTTTTAGAAGTGTATACGAAGGTATGAGAGACAGACCATCGATTTCTTTGGCAAAGTCTCAGACTTTTGTGAGCAGAAGGGACTGACATTCATTAAAAATGTCAGGCAGTCGGAAAAGTGGGCAAGCAGAAGGGGAGAACGGTGGAAGTGGAATACGGGGGAAGCGGAGTACAATGTAAGTGGAAAACGGCTGATGTATAGTACGGGAGAAATGGGGGAGAAGTGGATTACGGGGTATGTGGAGTACGGTGGAAGTGGAGTACAAGGGACGTGGAGTACGGGAGAAGTAGTGTACGGATTTGACATATTAGGTACAGCCATTCATATGCGTAATTTTGCGACAAAGAAATTATTTATATTGTGCCTCTTGCGCTCACTAATC
This sequence comes from Pseudolycoriella hygida, assembly GCA_029228625.1. Taxonomy (NCBI): domain Eukaryota; kingdom Metazoa; phylum Arthropoda; class Insecta; order Diptera; family Sciaridae; genus Pseudolycoriella; species Pseudolycoriella hygida. Next base: position 28,624,314 of record CM055405.1, on the reverse strand, counting down.
TTTTATGAATAGAAAACCCCTATAGACAACAATCGAGAATGCTAAGGAGAACGTAGCCGCTAGGGGCGGGGGATCCAACTAGTCGTTACACAGTAAGTACTGATTGTTACTTGATATGTACACCAACACATTACCGCCACGAAGTACATAACTTGTATTTGCAAACCTTGCAAACACTCGTACGTTGATAACTTGCATGTACTTCGTTGTATTGAAGTCTTTCGAAGAAAAGAAGTCAAAGTCGAGGCAAAGTTTAGAGCTAGTATAGTGCTGCTCTCTGTCAGAAAGTATTGATAATACGAAATAAAAAACATCTTATTCGACAATGTAAAAATTAATATAACACATAACTCTGACGCGAATCGGTTTTCTTAATGGGAAAAATGACTCGAACATTATTTTGAGGGCAGCACTAAACAAAAGTGAACTTTTTCATGCATCGTTTCAGTGACGTTAGTGTGGTTTTACTTTTTATTACTAGTGGTAAAAAGTAGCTTTTTATCGCTCATTCGGGTGATAAAAAGTTCATTCAAAAGTTCACGTTTCACAAGTTGTTGCATAAAGTCTTGTATGAAACACGTCGCGAAATTGGTTGTTTTTGTCACACGATGTGGTTATCCAACTCGCTTCGCTCTTTTGATAACTTCACATCTAGTGACAAAAACAACTCCATTTCGCAACTAGTTGCATAAATAACTATATTTATCGACACTTCATTCGCAAACGACTTTCTTTTGTGGATTAAGTAATTAAAAATTTGTATAATTTACCGTCACAGAAATCCCATGCACTAGCATGACAAGTGATGGTCCGATCCGTCGGCTTGACAATAATAGAAGGTGGGTTATAGCTCACAAAGCTCGTTGGTAGACCTAAGCTCATATAAAATTCATCAGACATGTTATACATGCGATATTCGTCGAATTCAAGATCTATCATCTTTGACGTCACATCAACATCAGACGCATTCGGAAAAGGTCTTGTTAATTCGTATAGATGTCCCCAATTTTGAGCCCTTGAAATTACGAAAAAATTACGGACGAATTCAATGACTAAAGATTTTGTGACAAATTTTACCACATATTGCCGAACACATGGGCTGGCAGAAGAGGATCACCAATGTTGACCATGCTGTACACATCCGATAATCGATGTCGAACGAATCGATGAAGTTCATGGTACAATGGCTCTACTTCGCTCCATAATTTGTCAACTAACTCGACTAAGTTATTGTGCTCGTATCGAGCTCGCCACATTTCTCCATTGTCTGTAAATAAAATGTGTAAAATGCGCTTACAAAAATGGTTACAAAGAAAATAACCTTTGAATCCATTTGCCACTGCAGCTTTATTGCTTAGTGCAACATATTCCTTATATTGATCGCGCATTAGTTTGCCTGATTTCTCTCGCCACTCTTCCTAAGAAAAACAAAGCGAATAATTAAAAATGAAAGGAAACTGGAAACATTTGCACGTACCCAAAGATATAACATCTCGTTATAGTTGTCACCAGATTTAGCTAACGTTGCAAGTCTTTCTTCGATTTGAGGATCCAAGCTCAGTCCTTCAGTCTCTAAGTCGCACACAGGTCTCTCATACGGGCAAATTTTGGCACTGCTATAAATCCCTGACATACTTGTTCTTATTCTAGTTAGCGAATCCAAATCTGCATCACTCAACGCAGCTGTTCCAATATTTTTCAAAAGCATCAATTGCCTCCGCACATCCGGATCGTTGTAGCTTTCAATTGATGCATTTCTGAAGTATTGATTGTACTGTTCCTTTCTGAAGTTTGCATATTCGATGGTTGCTGCTAGCTAAAAAGTAACATTGAAATCGGATCTAAGTTTGGAACGTGCACTTCGGAAATATTTTGCAAGTTGTCAGTTGAGAAATTTTTTAGAAAGTCACCCAAAAAGATCAGATTTGTAACAACCTCATTCTTCCAAATCAACGGTAATGGCTTGTGGCTTGCAGTTATTGCCATCAAGCAATAGTAGTCCTGTCGTCGGTGGCGTCATCCGTTTGATTTCGTAGCTGAATACGGGTCGTTACAAAACTAAAGCAGCTGAATACGATACACCCAACTGAATCGACAACCTCTATTTTAGTATTATATGTTCAGTTTCCTATAGACCTATAGATGATGTCATTTGTTTTCTACCGCATTTACTGGATAAAAACAGCTTAGCTTTTGTGTTGAACCGTATGCATGTATCTATAAAGGTAGAGGTCGCTACTCATCAAAAGCAGGAATGTTGCCTCATCAAAACACAGACCGTATGTAGTTTATAGGTAAACATGGTTCGGAAACTAAATTTGAAAAACTAGTACGTTCAGTACAAATTCATTGAAAATCTTGGACATATTTTCACTTCGTTGCTCTTATCTCAACTGCAACCAGCTTCGTTATAATAAGGTTACTATAACAGTAACTAGACTGAAGTTGCTACGAACCGAGATAGTGCAGACATGATGATTATACTAGATTCGATCGCAGCGCTGTGGTGGCCAACCGTGTTTTTCTATTGTAAAAGATAAAGAAAGATAGGGAACTCAGTTCTTCCAGTGTCTACGTGGTACGGAAGGGAAAAATATTAGACACGTATTTTTTTATAACCTTCTAAAACTTATTTTGGGGCAGGAAAACATAAATTCATTCAAGTGAAATTGAACAAATCAGTAATGCCAACGGGGACTCTTTCAAAGCATTTGACGCTAGACGGTACAAACACGTTGATTAGAGCGAGACAGACTATATCTGCATGCACACATACCATTACACATATGACTTTATGCTTTTACAAATTTTTTTGGGATGATATACAGGAACGGAAAAGTAAAATTTATCATACGAATTTACCATACAAATCAGAAAATTGTCGGTTTTCTCTTTCCAGTTCATGTAGTACATTTTGCAACAAGTCGTGCAAGATAGATTTTTTCAGCATTACCGTTGAATACTGTCCTAAGAAGCCGGAGCCGAGTATGACAGCATTTAGGACGTTTGCTGAAAGAATCTACTTACACAACGAAACGACAAACGACATTTTTTGCAATAGACCGTGTCTTGTCGGAGTGTTGTCTCTCTGTTGTAGAAATGTTAATGACTTACAGTAGATGTAGTGCCTCCAATGCCTTGGAGATTTTTTCAGTGCACCAGTTACTACTGACAGCTGTTAATATAAGAGAACAGTGAGCGTAGCGAGCAAAAATTTTGTTTATTTAACAAGTGTGAGTCAAATTTCTGCATAACTTTTGTTTGTAATATGCTGCGTTACTCCATTATTAAGTAGCGATAGCTACTTTATGTTTTTTCACTTCTTGTCGTCCTTCCGTTCGTCTGTGTACCGTCACAATTATTACATCACAAAAATGACGTTAAAAGAATGACGTATAAAAAATGACTTTACAAAAATAGCGTTACAAATGCTTCGACAAAAAAATGACGTCACACAAGTGACATCATACATATGACGTCGTTAAAATAACGTCACAAAAGTTACGTCACAAATATGACGTCATAAATACATAAATATATTTAATAGTAATGACGTCATAGATATTGTTTCGTTTAATACTTAATACACTATCGCTACTTTTCTACTTTATGTTTTCACCCTTCCTGTACTACCGTTCGTCCGTCTGTGCACTACACTTCAATACATTTCGCTACAGTTTGCTATACTTCACTACAGTTCGCCATAGTTTGCTATACTACACTACAGTTTCCTACACTTCACTACAGTTTCCTACACTTCACTACATTTTGCTACACGTAACTATAGCTTGCTACACGTCACATTCCTTTCACTACTGTTCGCTACACTTTACTATAGTTCACGACTGCTACTTTATGCCCGTCCGTCCGTCTGGCGGACCTTTCATCCGTGATTTGTCATCGTTGGTTTGAATTTAACTACGCTATGATTTATTCATAAAGTAACAGAATATGAAGCGAAGAAATGTTTGATTACGAAGCGAAGGCTTTTTTCACAAGAGTTATTGAATATGTTGGAGGTTTTAATTTCCATTCCATATTAGAAATTTTGAAAAAAGGTTGTCTTTTCATCATTCAGTTTCAAAGAAAGTAAGTGACAGTAGCCCCTCCTGCTCCCCCCTCCCCCCTCCCAGCAGTCACTAGCAATAGAATTCTCATTCCTATAATAAAATTACATTTGGGTTATCAGATCGCTTCATGTTGACCTGATAATACTCTAACATAACTTAACCTATCGGACAGACAAAACTGAAAAAAAGTGAAAAATCGAGCACAGTGACTTTTACGGATTTTGAAAAAAGTGAGGCGAAAAAATCAAGAAGAATATTTTAAAATTGGATACGAAGAGTAATCTGGAATATTGGAACTTTTGAAAGGCTATGTGGGGCTAAAGCCGATTACTGCATCGACGAAGAATTATTATCGTTAATAGTGAATTTATTAATCAAATATCAATCGTATTTATAGCTTAGATTGCTTCATTTACGATCTGAGATAATGTCGCATAAAGCATCATCTCATTCACTTATTGATTAAAAGTTATCGCTTATGATTGATTGAAATTACGGCAATAACGTCAACCTTGCAAAATGTTTGTTCATTTTTCTAAAAAAGTCAGCTCCATCAAACGTCCGGACATAGGTCACAAACTCACCATACTTCACCATACAAATTCACTTCAGACAACATACTATAAATAGTATATTATAGCACAAGGGCTGAAATCTTCAACCCTTCCTAGACAACAAACTAAACTATCACCTCAGCACCCAACCATAACTGTCAAAGTTGTAGAGAGCTAGAAACCAGCGAACACTTTCTGGGTAAGTACCCAGCTTATATAATGCAAAAGGCCAAATTGCCTAGGCGCCTACATCTTTCCACACGAGTGCACGCTTTGCTACCATCGGCTATCTTAAACCTCGTTAATAGCACAAACAGGATTTAATCCTTACGAGGGTTATACAACAGGCCCATAGGCGGCCCAGGTGCTGAACTTTGGTTCACCCACTTATTCTATTCTATTCTATAACCCTTTCCCGATACGAGCTCCTGTGTTATACGATATTTTATAAAATGACGGCGCCAAACTTTAATTATGCATTTTATAGTCCTGAGCGTTATAAATGTACCTATAACATGCCAATTACAGCACTCAAAACTACTGCCGATTACAGTCGAGTTCCATACATCGACACATTACCATAACAGCGTTATTATGGTAGACTCTACTATAATCTCGGGAAAAAAATGTCAGCGTGGAATGACCCTATTAATGGAAATGTCGAAAATTTTTGTTCAAAATTTACTGAAAAAAGACGAGCACATGAAATCTCCAAAAGTTCTCAACATTTTAAATAAATTTTATATAAATTATTTAACACATGGAAACCGAGGGTCCCGCAGTCTGGGATTTAATGGGATTTAAATCTTTTAATCCCATACAATTTAATCTTTAATCCCATTAAATCTCAGAGTGCGTGACCCCTCGATGGAAACATATAGAATTTTTTGAAATGTGAAATGAGAGGGAAATCATCTACTTTGAAGGGAAGAATGGGCAACGGTCCCCAAAGTAAAATTAAATAAAATAAAATTTACAGTTTGTATAAATACGAAGTACTTGTAAACTATAAAATCAGAATAGGTTTTAATGCATACGTCGTAGAGTCCCTTTTCATTCGATGAATCTGACTCCAGCTGGTCTAGTTGTCCTCATTATTGATTTGAATTAATTGCTATTTGTTATTTACATTAATTATTATGTTCAAGGCGAATTTTGGGAATACCGACTTTATCCATTTTACGTAATCGTTTATAGGGGATTGTTTCCCCCAGTAATTTTTTCCCCAGGCACATGATTTACCATGATGTACCCTGAGTTTCCTGATACAACTGAACACGGTAAAAAAAGCTTTTTTATCTGTGTATTTACAAAAAAACATAATGTTTCAGACTGTGTGACTATCGTGCGAATAAGACATTGCGGATTGCCGGACGACACTTATTTGTTTGTTGCTTTTCACAGAAATTTCAGTTGGCAGACTAACGCCATTTTCTATTGCAATAGTTAAAATCAAGACAATTGTGTCACTCGATTTTGTTTTAATAATGTTTCCACTCACTTGTACTTCTTCTTTGGTTTTGTTTCCGACATCAGTCTGCACATCCCAATTGGCCAAAACTTGTTGTTTACAGTAAAACGAAACTTGCTCATCGTAAGTTTTAAGGCGTTGTATCATTTCAATCTCCGTTATTTGTCCATTAGCTAAATTTGCTAAAAGGACAACAAACGGCAATATCGTAAGGGACCACATTTTCTGTAAATACACCAAAGAAAAAGTGGATGTAAATTCGCTTTGTTGCTAAATGTGGCGTTAGAGAAGCGTATCTTGCCTTCAATACCGGTTTGTGTGCATCCGAAAATGTTTTGGTAAAAGTAGCAACTAGAGCAATTCCTTTATTTGACCGCACCGACCGCACCTATTGACTGCACAATGTTAAATGATGAACCTATTCCGAATTGATGAACTCAAAACTATAGACCGATAAGAAATTGTAGCACCGTTTTTATTGCATTGGTCGTGGAAATTCGATTGAGAGCTGCGGGATTTCACCGTTCTGACGATAAGTACAGTTTTGTAAGCCGTAAATGCGTCAAACACCAAATATCAAGTTTGTCAATAGTTCTTTGCAACGATACACAAATTTAAATTAATTCGCCAAAAAGTCAAAATTGTACTAAACGTTGATAACGAAAAAAGCGGCGCAGAGGGCGCAGACATATTTTTTGACACTTTAATGTCAATATTCATAAAACAAAAAGTTATCAGGTGTTTTGGACATTACCCCAAATATTCGCGCTTTAATCATGCTTTGAATATACGTTTAAAAATTTATCGGTAAATAATTATCGGTCATTTATTATTTTTTATCGGTAAAGTTGAGTTGTTTTATGGGTCGTTTATTACCATCCAATTATTTTGTCAATGACAGACATTAACACGCCTAGAATGTGTTATGGAGATAATTAGAAGAGATCAACGTTTTGGTATCTAGTGCAAATATTCATTCAGGTCATGCAACTTTATATCCCGTTGAATTTATATTGATGCGCACAAAAAAGTAACGCTGTGTTCTATGTGAAACAACGTCAAATTCCATACATTTTCAATCCCCATCACAAATGATGTCTTAAAAGCCATCATCGAGGATCTTATTTGACACAGGGATGCTGATGGTCGTGATGGACAAAATGTTGACGTATCTATTTGTCTCGGTCAGAGATATTGATTGGACTATCGAACTGTCACCGAAATGAATACTGCTGCCAACTCCATAACGCAACTGTTCTAGATGAGTTAATGTCTAAGCATCATGTCTATGACAAAATAATTCAAATAAAAGTTTATGCGTTCATAGTAAAACTAATATGTAATGAATTGCATCGAACGATTGATTCCAAGTTTGTGGGCTTTAATCCGTAGAGATTTGCAAAATATCGAATGACTTTCCACAGTTGAGTTTACTCAACAAAAAATTCTCTGAATTGCCAAGTAGATGGTTTGTTCGCTCATCCAAAGTCGTCTAACTTCTTCGTCTAATTTAATTGAATCTATGAACCTTCTCCTTGATCTACCACTCAGCCTAACACTCGGGACCTGCAAATGCTTTTCGGCAGAGGCGCCGACTTTGATTTTGGTCATTGGGTGCTAAGAAGCTTTAACAGGGGGGGGGGGGGTACTTGCAACACCAACTGAAAATATCGCGGGCGAAAATTTTTGGGTTTATCATTATTATAGCCTATCTTTCTCGCGTCTCGTGAAATCAAATGTTTCGAGGTGGCTATATTTTTTACTTGTAATTTGGTGCTATGCACCCAATGAACTCATTTATTGGATGCTTTTGCACCCAATGATCCCGTGAAGTCGGCGCGCCTGCTTTTCGGTAACCCCATTCTAAAAAATCATATCGTTTCTGAATTGTTGTTCTTATAAACACAAATTTCCGCGATATGCCTCTAAGAATTATCATTTTGTGAATTTATTGAAAGTGTTACTTTGAAATAGCCCTTTCAATTGAAAGCTATAAATGTTTCTGCAGTTTTTCTAAGTCGACGCACTTTAGCAATAATCATGTAAGCCTTGCTGTCACGTTCTTTCGCTCAAATGTCAAATTTAAAGATGAGATAGCAAATGTATGTGGCTTACAACCTTATAGCAAAAGTCTGCTCAACTGAAACTCACATCCTTATTTCGTAAATAATCTAAGCAGCGGCGCATGCGCTTCGATCAAAGTTAGCTCAAATTAAATTGAATTTGGAGAACCGAAAAAACGTATTTTCGGTTCTCTGTTATTTTCGGCTCCCATTTAGAGAACCGAAAATATTTTCGGTTTCCTCACCAATCAAGAGTTGAATTTTTTCATTTTCGGTTGTCATTTGGGAAGAAAAAATTTTCGCATCTCTTGGCTTACTGAGGTCTGCAATTTTTCATTTTCGGCTCCTATTTAGGAAGTGAAAATTACGATTTTCGTGCTTCGAGTGATGAAAATGACTATTTATAATGGGAGCCGAAAATGAAAAAATGCAGACCTCAGTCATTTTCATCTTAACTTGCTTTACACCAAAAGCATTCACATGATTGACAAGAAATTTTTCACGTTAACGTTTCGTATTCACAAAATACAGAAGTACGAACACAATACCATAGCTTTTACTTCAACAAGACAACAATAAATACTAATGAATAATCAGTAAATAAGGAATAATCAGAAAATTTATACTCTGAAAATTTTGATAGTCAACCTTTGACTGTAGTTACAACTTTGAATCATTTTATATTTTTTTACATGTTTCTGCTCGGTAAATGCGTTATTACCTCGTCGCAAGCGACTCGGAAAACGCATTTACCGAGCATCAACATGTAAAATATTGTACGTAAGTGCTTCCAAATAGTTGTTTTGACTCGTAGGATTACAGCATTTGCCTTCGGCTCATGCAACAACCTTCCTACGAATCAAAATAACCAGTTTGGAAGCACATACGTAATGTACTATTACATGTTTCTGCTCGGTAAACTCGGCTCATGCAGCAAACTTCCTACGAGTAAAAACAATTAATTTCGAAGCACGTACGTAATGTACTATTAAACGTTCATCCTTTAATGTTACAAATCCTAATATAATTTGACTGACCACTCCCGAAGTACACACCTAGTCCCAATTTTTTTTTTGTTTTTTTAGATTTTTAAGCAAAATTTAAGGAAGTTTTTTTTTTAAATAATTTTTGGCGTGGAGGGGGTAAGGGGGAAAATTTCAAAAGTTCGCCTATACATCCTCCTTGTCTCCAAAGCTTTTGTATGACGTTTTTGGGTTTGTAGATTTTTTTGTGGTGCATGATCTGGCTTCGGAACGTTTCCAAATGCTAGACCTCTCAAAAAAATATAGGGGCCATTCATAAATTACGTAACGCTGAGAGGTGGGGAGGAGGTCTGAGCGTAGCTTTACAAAACGTTACAGGGGCTAGCGATGGTAAGGCAGTAGTGTTACGCTGCATATTTCACACAATGACAGAAGAAAAAATTTTTGCTCAGGAAATGAAAATAAAAATCAAATTGTTAGGTATACAAATTGATGTTTTATTTTCAAGTTTTTCAATAAGAGAAAATGATAGTTTGATCATCACGATTAAATTACTTCGTATTACTTTGACTGAGTATTACTTCGACGGTAAACAAAGACATTACAAAGGTTACAAGGAGGCTGCGACGTTCGCTTAGCAATGAACGCAAATTTTGCAATAAACTATACTACAAAAATCTAAAATAGCTTCAGTTCAGTTGACATTTCATACTGAAATATAGAGAATTTTTTTTTTACTACAGCAGTGAAAAAATTGTCACAAGTTATCTACACGACCTCTTCCCGAAGAATATTGTGTTACCCATTCGTCAAAACACTAAACAATATTATACCAGCAGTCGACATTACCAAAAAAAAAAAAAATTACGCCACACTTGCGAGAAATGTAAATATCAACGTTAGACACTATTTGTGATCGTATTGATTTTGTTTAGATGCGTTTGGAAACGAATGGGGGAGGGGGGAGTATTGACCTTCCTTTACGCTTGCGTTTCAGGAGGGAGAAGGGGTCTGAAAAGTGTCGATCTTAGCGTTACGTTTTTATGAACTCTTTGGTTTAATAGAGAGTAACTCAATGCAAATAGTAATTTTCCTACCTAGTTTTGTAACTGAGGCTTTTTCAGCATTAGTCCTAAATAGTGTTCGCACGAGCCAGGGCGTGTGCTGAAAAAATCTAGTTACAAAACGAGGTAGGAACAACGTTTTCTACAATTCAATGTCGAAATAGACAAAACCAAACAATAAAATTTCTATTTCGATCACAATTTCCTTTTAATTGCATTTTTAATGTCAATTAAAATTGAGTGCTGAAAAACTTTTCCGCGCTCAAATTTGAGTGCTGAAAAACTTTTCCATACTCACTCAAATCTGAGTGCGGAAAAGTTGACCTTTTCCGCACTCAAAGCAGTATTAAAAATTGTCGTATTTCGACATTGAATTGCAGAAAAGAATATTTCTGCATTCTAACAATGTGTTTCAAAGTGTGTTTTAGCAAAAAAATGTTGACATTCGCATGAATTAATCAACCAAAATGGTCAAAAAATGCTTCTTCTTGGTGTTTTGGGTAACATTTCACTTCGATTGCTTAAAATAAGCTTCAAAACAGGGTTCGAAATGTGATGTTCCGGCGATGTAAATGGCGGTAACAGCATATTTTCAAACACTGTTTTGGAGCTAATTTTAACTAATCGAGCTAAAGTATTACCCAAAACACCTAGAAGAAGCATTTTTTGACCAATTTGATTGATTGATTTGTGGGTAGGTACAGCCGGTTCATTCCTTTTTTAACTAGTTTGAAGAAATAGATGACAGCTTCAGTTTCAAGCGTATCCGGCAAATTAAGTTATTCCCAAATCATAGATTTTGAATTTGAATGCGCGATAGAAATTTCAAATTTTTCGCCGGGAGTTGAGGGAAACGTGAACATTGCATAGATAAATTTTATTTTACCAGAAACCACGATAATAGGATGAAACTTGGTATTTTACTTATTTGATTCAAAAGTTATTATAACAGCCCAACGTTTTCGAAATATTTTGAAATATTTTAAAATATTTCGAAATGTGTGTTCGCGTAACTCAACGTATTGTACAAACTGTAAACAATCAATGATTATTTGGTGGTATAACTGAGTTTGTCTTCATGTTCAATACTCTACTCTTGAATTTTTAATGCAAGAAACATTTTTTTCTTCTAAACTTTTCTCTAGGTCCGTTGAAACAGTTGGTCTTTCAACGGACCTAGAGAAAAGTTTAGAAGTTGAGTCAATTGTGCCGAGTTTCGCGCCTCAATATAAAAATATTTCAATAGTTGAGTATTTATGCAAAAATATTTTTTCGCGCAGACGGACAAAAAACGCCACATTTTCTCACCGATTTTCTAAACGAAAAGGAGCTATTTAGACTTACATTTGAAGAAGCATTTTAGGTGGGACGAAAAGTATTTTATGTCCTAGGAGCTGGGAATGAAAATACTTTTCGTCCCACTTCTCACTGTTGACGTGGGACAAAAAGTATTTTATGTCCTAGGAGCTGGGAATGAAAATACTTCTCGTCCCACTTCTCACTGCTGACCACTCTATTTACTATCCATTTTTGTTTACATTTACGTGAACAAAAAATCAAATGATTAATGAGAAAAATTTAATTGTACACTTGCTATGATCATTATATGAAATTTCATGCAAAATTTATCGAGTTTTTTTGTTCGGAATCTGGCGTTTTGTTCGTCTGCGCAAAAAATAGTATACATCACTCGGAGCTAAGACGGTGCTGATTTAGACCACGGTGTTAAAAAGGTCTTTCCTCGGGCTCCGCTGCGCTCCGCCCTTGGATTCGACCTTTTCACCACCTGGGTCTAAATGCACCATTTTAGCTCCTTGTGATGTAATGTACTATTTTCTTGAAAATAAGGCAATCGAAATGGATGAAATAAAAATTAATCAAAATATAGACTCGTGCACGAAAGATATTTATGTTTACAATTCGCCTCTAGCGTAACAGCATTTTCCACTTTTTTCTATTGCAAATGATGGTTTTTCTAGGATTTTGTCCATTTTCTCTTTCAGTTTATTTGTGAAATTTTGAGATTTACCTAAAGCTCATCTCACCATGTTCCGCGTTGAGTTTAGTTATTTAATTGCATATTTTTAGTTTGAACCGTGAATTCCCTGATCTCCTTGATGCTTTTCAATGTTTAAAATTTTCCTTTTGTTATTTGGAGATAACGAAAACTTCATACATGACGACGCCTAAGCAAATGATTTATTTTATAGAGTCACGATAGACAATACAAAGAGACATTTGTATCAATCTTGTTTTAATATTGTGATTGATTATATCAGTTTTATCATCTCTTCGATGATAGCGTAACAATATTGAATTTCTTGATAATCTTTACGTAATCGAGCAAAAAAAAATTTAGATACCAAAGTCTAACAAAAAACCACCATTATAGTGTCACAGAATGTGATGCAAGTCTCCAAAACTGATCTCGTAAATTTCCAAAAAAAAAAAACGGATGAACCAAAAGTCATAAACGCCGGATTGGGGAGGGGGCAACGGTGCGACCGATGGTAGCTGGTAATCATAAAGTTTTCTTAAAAAACGCCTGTCGAATTAAGGTTTTGCATAATTGCAACGGGTTGGCTCAGTGGTAGCGTACTGGCCTTCCACCAAGAAAACCCGGGTTCAATCCCCGTGAAGGCAAATTCTGTATAGGATTTTTCTTCAATGTCTAGCATGAAAGCAACGTTCCTAAGTGTACCCAAGCTTCCCAACACGGGTAGGTGAGGAATTTAGTGCCCTCAACGAACCGTACACAGAAGAATGACATGAATGACGCAACCCATTCACGATGAATTCTGTGTACAAAATATCTGAGTCTAAAAGTATAACTTTAGGCGGAGATATAAATAATTAGCACTGAAAGAAATCCTATGGTGTTGCTAGCCTATAGGCGTGGTTCGGAATTGACGTTAAGCATGTGGTCCACACTCACCAACCCGCACTGGCCCGCGTGGTGTTTCATGGCTAAATACCCCTAATTGGGAGGCCTCATCCAGCAATGGATAATATGGCTACATTATATATATATAATTGCTATTTAAGGAATTAAGGCTTTTAGAAGTTAGGGCTCAGTGAGTTCACGAAAACTTTTCTCTTTGAGTTTCTTTACAATAAATTAAAAAAGCAGAAAATTTTTCAAAATAAAAATATATTTTTCATTTGTAACTAGAATAAAAAACAGTTTTCAGATCAAATTATCTAAGTTTTCCAATATTGAACAATTAGAAAGATCGACTCGGTCTATTGTAACTATACCCTTGCTCGTCGTCATAGGGTTGTTGTGTTGGTGGAGGAGGAGGTGCTGCAATACAAACGTGTCATGAAAAATACGGATGGAAACAGTTTTTAAGTCAATATTTCCTTAAATGTCTTAAAATGGATAGTCTCTGATATATATAAAACTTACGTGGAGCTGGTCGTTGGCAGTTAGGGTATTGTCCGTATGTGCCTGGTGGGCATTGTGGTGGTGGTGGTGGGGGTGGTGGAGGTGGTGGTGGGGCTGTAAAACAATTCGTTAATATATTTTGGCGGCTTAAAAAAGACATGAAATGTTGGCGATTCTAATATTTTCATGTGCAATTCAACTGTCATTGGTACTTTGCTCGCTATTGCATTAATTTCAGTTAAATATAAACTGTTAAATCTCAGAACACGCTTTTAGTGCTTGTGATTAAGTATGAAGTTTAAGTTGTAAAAACTTACGTGGTGGTGGAGGAGGTGGTGGTGGTGGAGGAGGTGGTGGTGGTGGAGGAGGTGGTGGTGGAGGAGGAGGAGGAGGTGGTGGTGGAGGAGGTGGTGGTGGTGGGGCTGTAAAACAATACGTTAATATATTTTGGCACTCAAGCGAAGACATGAAATAATGTTCGATAATTTATTTAATTTCGATAATTCTATTGTTTTTATGTGCAATTCAACTGTTTTTGGTACTTTGCTCGTAATTGCATTAGTTTCAGTTACAGATACATTGTAAAAGCGTTGCTTTGCTTCGTTCTACCGATCAGCTCAAGACGCTTTTAGTGTTAGTAATTAAGTAGGAAGTTTAAAATACAAAAACTTACGTGGTGGTGGAGCTGGTCGTTGACAGTTAGGGTATTGTCCGTATGTGCCTGGTGGGCATTGTGGTGGTGGTGGTGGGGGTGGTGGAGGTGGAGGAGGTGGTGGTGGGGCTGTAAAACCAATCGATGATTTAATTTCGGTTTAATTTCATTTAAAGATTTAATTTCGAGAATTTTATTGTTTTTATGTGCAAGTCAATTGTTTTTGGTACTTTGCTCGTAATAGACGCTTTTAGTCCGCTCAACATTTAAATTTTAATTAAAAATTTGACTAATTTGACACAAGGTGGTACTATCCCGAAGGGAATTGTCGTCCATAAAAATCTATTGTTTGTGCGCTGATTTTACGTATATACCGTACGAAATTCGATTGTAACGCAGGAAAAAATTCAAAATTTAACCGCACTTAAAGCGTCTATTGCATTAGTTTCAGTTTTAGATACATTAACATTGCTGAAGCGCTGCTTTGCTTCGTTCTGCCGATCAGCTCAAGACGCTTTTAGTTTTAGCTTTAATCGAGTAGAAAGTTTAAAATACAAAAACTTACGTGGTGGTGGAGCTGGTCGTTGACAGTTAGGGTATTGTCCGTATGTGCCTGGTGGGCATTGTGGTGGTGGTGGTGGTGGAGGTGGGGGAGGAGGAGGTGGTGGTGGGGCTGTAAAACCAATCGATGATTTAATTTCGGTTTAATTTCATTTAAAGATTTAATTTCGAGAATTTTATTGTTTTTATGGGCAAGTCAATTGTTTTTGGTACTTTGCTCGTAATAGACGCTTTTAGTCCGCTCAACATTTAAATTTTAATTAAAATTTGACTAATTTGACACAAGGCGGCACTATAAAAATCTATTGTTTGTGCGCTGATTTTACGCCGTACGAAAATCAATTGTAACGCAGGAAAAAATTCAAAATTGAAACCCACTAAAAGCGTCTATTGAATTAGTTTCAGTTTCAGACACATTTACATTGTTGAAGCGCTGCTTTGCTTCGTTCTACCGAACAGATCAAGACGCTTTTAGTGTTAGTAATTAAGTAGAAAGTTTAAAATACAAAAACTTACGTGGTGGTGGAGCTGGTCGTTGACAGTTAGGGTATTGTCCGTATGTGCCTGGTGGGCATTGTGGTGGTGGTGGTGGTGGGGGAGGTGGAGGTGGAGGAGGTGGTGGTGGGGCTGTAAAACCAATCGATGATTTAATTTCGGTTTAATTTCATTTAAAGATTCAATTTTGAGAATTCTATTGTTTTTATGTGCAAGTCAATTGTTTTTGGAATACTTTGCTCGTATAGATGCTTTTAGTCCACTCAACATACGAATTTTAATTGAAATTTGACTAATTTGAAACAAGGTGGCACTATAAAATCTATTGTTTTGCGCTGATTTTACGCATTTACCGTACGAAATTCGACTGTAACGCACGAAAAAATTCAAAATTGAACCGCACTAAAAGCGTCTATTGAATTAGTTTCAGTTACAGATACATTGCTAACGCGCTGCTTTGCTTCGTTCTACCGAACGCTTTTATTGTTTGTAATAGACCGTTTTATTTTGGCTCCAATTTATAATTGTTATGCGTTGAATACGTAAGCGACGCATTTGTGAATGCGATCATTAATACGTAACGACAAGAACTCTCTCATTGTTCCTTTTTCTCGATTCTCTCGAAACTGTACAGAAAAATGATAAGGTGGTACACCTGTGGCGAGGTAGAACGCTTATGTGAAAGACAGCTTGACTGTGTGGGAGAGAACCAGCCCAATTTCGTACGTAATTCTCTCCCATGGAACCCAGCTGTCATTCACACAAGTGTACCACAGGTGTACCAACTTATCATTTCTCTGAAACTGTATGATTTTCATTAAAATTTTTTGTTACTGTTGGGTTGGCAGTTCTGTTTACGTAGATTTCAAATAGAAAAATATAAAAACGTGGCGCACTAAAAGAGTATATTAAGTAGGAAGTTTAAAATACAAAAACTTACGTGGTGGTGGAGCTGGTCGTTGACAGTTAGGGTATTGTCCGTATGTGCCTGGTGGGCATTGTGGTGGTGGTGGTGGTGGGGGAGGAGGAGGAGGAGGTGGTGGTGGGGCTGTAAAACAATTCGTTAATATATTTTGGCGGCTAAAAAAAGACATGAAATGTTGGCGATTCTAATATTTTTATGTGCAATTCAACTGTCATTGGTACTTTGCTAGCTTTTGCATTAATTTCATTTAAAAATAAACCGTTAAATCTCAGAACACGTTTGCGATTGAGTATGAAAATTAAGTTGTAAAAACTTACGTGGTGGTGGAGCTGGTCGTTGGCAGTTAGGGTATTGTCCATATGTGCCTGGTGGGCATTGTGGTGGTGGTGGCGGAGGTGGAGGTGGTGGTGGTGGTGGTGGTGGGGCTGTAAAACAATACGTTAATATATTTTGGCAGTCAAAAGAAGACATAAAATAATGTTCGATAATTTATTTAATTTCGATAATTCTATTGTTTTTATATACAATTAAACCGTTTTTGGTACTTTGCTCGTAATTGTATTAGTTTCAGTTACAGATACATTGTTAAAGCGCTGCTTTGCTTCGTTCTACCGAACAGCTCAAGACGCTTTTGGTGATAGTAATTAAGTAGGAAGTTTAAAATACAAAAACTTACGTGGTGGTGGAGCTGGTCGTTGACAGTTAGGGTATTGTCCGTATGTGCCTGGTGGGCATTGTGGTGGTGGTGGTGGCGGAGGAGGAGGAGGTGGTGGAGGAGCTGTAAAACCAATCGATAATTTAATTTCATTTAAAGATTTAGTTTTGAGAATTCTATTGTTTTTGTGTGCAAGTCAATTGTTTTTGGTACTTTGTTCGTAATAGACGCGTTTAGTCCGCTCAACATTGGAATTTTAATTGAAATTTGACTAATTTCACACATTCAGTAGGAAGTTTAAAATACAAGAACTTACGTGGTGGTGGAGCTGGTCGTTGACAATTAGGGTATTGTCCGTATGTGCCTGGTGGGCATTGTGGTGGTGGTGGTGGGGGAGGAGGTGGAGGAGGAGGTGGTGGTGGGGCTGTAAAACGAATCGATAATTTATTTTCGTTTAAAGATTTAATTTCGAGAATTCTAATGTCTTCATGTGCAATTCAACTGTTTTGCTTCGCTCTACTTAACAACTTAAAACGCTTTTCGTGTATGTGATGTGATTGAGTATGAAGTTTAAAATGCAAAAACTTACGTGGTGGTGGAGCTGGTCGTTGGCAATTTGGATATTGACCGTATGTTCCTGGGGGACACTGTGGAGCAGGTTGAGGTGGTGGTGGAATGTATCCGTGATCTGAAAAGATTTTGAAATTTGCTTAGTTTCAATTGTTTGGCATTTCTGATTTTATTGAAAGGGTTGAAGCACCGTGGGAGGAGTCACCGTTAATAAAGGTTTCACAATTATAAACTTTATAAAAATAAGATGTTAGACTTACTTGGTGGAGGTGGTGGTGGTGGTGGCGGTGGAGGTGGAGGAGCTGTTTGAAATAATAAAAATTGGTTAAATGCAATACATTGTTAGATAGAATAAAATTGAATGACTGGAGCTAGAACTTACGAGGTGGTGGTGGTGGACCTGGTCGCTGGCAGTTAGGATATTGTCCGTATGTACCAGGTGGGCACTGAGGTGGTGGGGGTGCTAAAATCACATGAAAATGAATTTAGCACTGAGGACAAATAATCTGATTTGTTTAAAAATTTGACTTACGTGGAGGAGGTGGTGGTGGTGGTGGTGGTGGTGGTGGTGGAGGAGGTGGTGGTGGTGGAGCTGAAAGAAAAGTTTATTTTACCAAAGAGTTACGATGCAAATTCTACTGTCAAACTATATGTTATAAGTTATATGTTTACGTTATAAGTCATAAGTTTACGTTTTAAGTTATAAATTTGTATGAGTTATAAGTTATAAGCTACAAGTTGTGAAACTGATCAGTACTGATCCAGATCAGTTTTGAAACCGATCAGTACTGATTCGTATCAGTTTCGAAACTGATCAACACTGACCCATATCATTTTCCAAACTGATCAGTACTGAAACGTATCAGTTTTAAAACTGATAAGTACTGATCCATATCAGTTTTGAAACGGATGAGTACTGTAAGTACTGCTCAGTTTTAAAACTGATACGTATCAATATTTATCAGTTTCAAAACTGATCTTCAGCAGCACTAATCAGTTTCAAAACTCATAACATATAACTTGTAGCTTAAAACTTATAAAAATTTATAACACATAACTTATAACTCATAAAAATTTATGTCCTAAAACGTAAACATATAACTTGTAGCTATGTATGTGTTATAAATTTAGCGATAAGTCGCTCTGCCCAAACTCTCTAATTACCTTGACAATTTGGATATTGCCCGTATGTGCCTGGTGGACATTGTGGTGGTGGTGGTGGAGGTGGTGGTGGTGGAGGTGGTGGTGGAGGAGGAGGAGGAGGAGGTGGTGGTGGTGGAGGAGGAGGTGGAGCTGAAATGGCAAAAATTGCGAATATTGTAATTTAGTATTTTCGATGCAAATTCTACTATCAATTACCTTGACAATTTGGATATTGTCCATATGTTCCTGGCGGACATTGTGGTGGTGGTGGAGGAGGTGGTGGTGGAGGAGGTGGAGGTGGGGGTGGTGGAGCTATAAATAAAAATATTGACATAAAATCATATGTATTTTTACAGCCATTAATCATTTTCATTAGAATTTTTTTGTTTAATTGTTTGTTTTGTTTGCTGTCTAATAAAAATATTGAGATCATTCTACATGTGGGAAGCTTATAAACCGAGGTTCTTGCATTATGCTGTATCCTTGTTTATTGGTTTTATGCTGCATATAACCAATAAACAAAATCCACAATTTGATAAGCCGCACGGCAAATAAACATAAACTATAAGTGCTGTAATCTAGCGAATAAGCTTATCATGCAGCTTATTTCCAACTAATCGAAAATTTAAAGTATATAACTCGATGTTTACTGACAGGGCAGGCCCTCGTGTACGTATTACAAGTTATATACTTCATAGTATTTAACGTACTGTTGTCAATTACGTATTCTTTGATACTTGATAATTTACTCACACCAATACACTCTCACATTAGAAACTGGACACCTTATATGTATGATTCTCTCAATCATTCAATGTTAGTGTGAAAGTGACAAACATGGTAGCTTGTCCAGTTTCATAGAATAGATCCTGTATACTAAAATTTGTTTATTAATGACTTACGTGGAGGTGGTGCTGGCCCTTGACAATTTGGATATTGTCCGAAGGTGCCAGGGGGGCACTGTTGTGGTTGTGGTTGAGGTTGTGGTGATGGAGGAAGGTAGTTATTTGTAGGTGTTCCATGATTGTGATCTTCATGATGAGGTGGTTGTGGATAGTTGTAGCCATTATTACCTCCTTGAAGTAAGTGAGACACATCAGCGCTTACAGCGGCAATGGCCGCAAGGCAAATGATGAATGTTTTCTTGAAAAAGAAATAAAAATTGGTAAATAGTTTGTTACCGTTTTTTTAATCCTTTCTTTTTTCCTCTTTCCTCAAGTCAAGTTCGTTACATTAATTTTTTTTATGTTGATGTAATTTCAAATTTATTTTCTCAGTACAAAAACACTTGTAAATCGCTGAACGTTTAGAAAAATCATATTCCTATTTCTTATTCTTGATTGTTCTCCACAAACACTTTCACTTTTTCTCAAGGATAATCCCAAGTGACTTTGTTACGAGTATCAAAACAGTCACTTATTTCATAATTTTTTCGATTTATCACTTTATACGAAAATGTAATACTGCCGTGACCTTTTATCACTTTTTATATCACATCACATTTTGTGATTCTCACACGTTTTAAATTTTAATTAATTACACAATAGCAACCTATCCATCCATAATAGATTGCAGAGCTTCTTTTTTATGTTTGTCTTTTATAATAAGTCTATTATTTGCTTACCATCTTTCCTAAACTATGATTTTTTTTATCCAAATATTTGATCTGAAGAAATCTTCACTAGAGCTTTGATAGCTCTTGAATGATAATCAATGACTTGATCCAAGCCGTATTTATACAACAATCGATTTCGATTCAAAAATCCGTTGACAAAGTTTGGGAGGTGATGATTTTTTGTTTATTTAGATGTTATGTTGAAACATTAACATAAGCAGTTCACCATTCACAAATTAGTAGAGCTCTTTCATTGCATTTTCTTGCAGAAAGGCATATGAACGTTAAAAAAATGCCATTCAAAAAATGGAGTTCAAAGTTTACAATACGAAGGACGACGAAAAGATTTTTCCTCAACAAAATTTTCCGGTCAAATTATTCTTATTCCAATTTTGTTTAGACCCGTACGAAGAACAAAGTTCTTCGAAAAGGGGTGTTATGCGTTTACCACGACGTTTGTAACCACCCCAATTTCGACCGTGGAGTAGGGGGTAGCACCATGATCAATGACGAATCAACAATAAAAAGAATGTGCGTCCGTCCGTCCGTCACCACGATAACTTGAGTAAAACTCAACCGATTTTCAAAAAACTTTTTTTTCCCTGAAAGGTAATCGAGCCGCCGAGCTAGGGCCGTTTAAGTGGTTTTTTGTCTTTTTTACATAACTCGAGTAAATCTTTTCCCATTTTCATAATTGTTTTTTTAATCGACAAGTCTATGAAAGCCCAACAATTTGTAGAAGAAACTTTTTTGAGATTAGGCGCTAGGATATGGCTAAGGCACTAAAAAAGAGTTTCTGCTAGCCCTCTACATGTTTTTTGTACATAACTCGAGTAAATCTCTTCCCATTTTCAATTTTTTTTTGATCGAAAGGACTGTCTCCCGTGTTATGGAAGAAAATTTGTTGAGTTTCTACTAGGGCCCCAACGTGTTCGCTTGGATAATTCCTAACTAATTTTGTTGATTCTTTTTCTATTTGAGAGGTAATCGAGTACCAAATTATATTCAAAAACAAATTTGCACACGGTGCGGGGATGTGCAAAATACCCCAGTGTATTATTCTCCATGAGACCTCATGGACGATATGATTGTCGCATAGACGATATTATTGTATCATGGACAATAATATAATACAAAATGTAACGAGGAGGCATTTTGTTAGTTCCTAGGGAATTCATCCTTTTACAAAATGTAACGAGGAGGCGTTTAGTTCGTTCATAGGAAATGCATCCTTTTACAAAATTCAACGAGGAAGCGTTTTGTTCGTTCCTAGGGAATTCATCCTTCTACGTTATGTGATGAGAAGGTGTTTTGTTCGTCCCTATGGAATTCATCCCTTTTCGAAATGCCATAAATGGTAAAGGTGCCATCGACATGTACCACATTTCTATCGGTATTTTATTTGTATCAGTGGATGATATTATTGCATCAGTAGACGATATTATTGTCTCATGGACGATAACGATAATATTGTATCAGTAGACAATATTATCGTCTGAAGGGCTGAAGTAAGCCTCAGGTCTGTCCTAAGGTCGGCCTTAACAAAAAAATTGTTTTTGCTGTGTTGCAGAGCAAATTGAGGGAAACATTTTTGTCTATGGCAGTATGTGTCCGGGGCATATACTTATGGCCCTAGGTCAGTCCTAAGGTCTGCCCTAGACAAAAAAATGGTTTTTCACTTTGTTGTAGAGAAAATGGAAGGAAGTATTTTTGTCTATGTAAGTATTTGTCCGAGGCGTCTCCTGAGAACCCTAGGTCGGCCCTAAACAAAAAATGGTTTTTTGCTATGTTGTAGAAAAAATTGAGATGAACATTTTTGTCTATTTGGAGGTCAATTTTGTACTTTCGGAAGGGCTTTTTTACGCCGTCTCTTTGGACGGGTTTTTCAATATTGCCCTTTCGGCTCCAATCCAATTTAATGTCGACCTAATTTCATACATTTAAGAGTTAAGGCAATATTTACTTAAAGACGTTCCAGTCTTTTCTACGTAGAATTTGCACCTTTTTGTAGTGAGAAAAGTGATCGATTTTCAGCCGCGCTAATGGGCTAGCTGCCACCACTGCCAAGATTTTAGATCTTTTGAAAGTTGGCGAACTTATGCGCCATCAGAGAAACGACAATGGGTAACGCTACGCGAATACCACAGACAGTTTGTTCGGCTGACTCAGCGGTTGGAGTATTTTACGTTTAAGTACTCCAGTAGATTTATCAGATTGTGTAGGCCCATCACTGGGTCACGGAACATAGATCTGCTGATCCTTGTTTCTTTATCCGTTCATCACGTTAATCATTCGAACCTGCCAGTGGCAGCCAGGAGCCTTTCTAAGACAAGTGGTCGTAGCTTAGACACATCCAGCGGTCGGATCACATAATCACCCTGAATTCTACGCCTAAGTGAAGTGAGCCTTATAATAATAATAATCCGCCGTTACAACCCGTTCGGGTCAGAGCCTAGATTATTTACTAGTTCCGCAATTTTTTTGTGAGCTCAGTGGTAAATTGCATACAAACCTAGTACCATCTATGATGTACTAGGGCAGAAACTAGTAGGGCTTAGAATGACGGTTTGCCCCATCAATATGTTTTACCGACAGGCATGATGTGATAGCCCATTTATTCACTTAGGCTACAAGTACATTCGGGATACCCATTTTGCCAAATGCCCGTTCAGTCCACAGTGTTCTGTAATTTTGTTCCCACTACCCTTCTTATGTGCTACCGGTAAATGTTCAACAGTTCACTGACCCATTTAATAAAAATATGAAAGTATTGTGAACTGCTGTGGAAGTTGGCAATGTAACCAATATCTTGAGTACAGACAGAGTCAATTTTTTAAAACTTCGACGAAAGAAGTGAAGCAAGAAATCCTAGAAATTGTTCTTTGTGACAATAAGATGATGCATCACTTTGCTTAAGAGTCACAATATACATCTGGTAATAAGTTATATCTTTACTTTTTAAAGCCCACAATAGTTGCTAGTGACTCACACTCTTTAACTTGGAATGATTCAAAAAAATCTTTTAATTGTCATTCTATTGTTACCTCAGACGTGAGTGTGTAAAAAACTCATAATCTTCCAATAGAGAATGCCAAGGTATTCGAACTAATGATGGCGTTTCAAAGTCTATACTATCATTAGTCAAATTACTAAAAAATGCTTTTTTGCCGGAACAAATGTATTTATTTGCTGAAATTCTTGTGAGCATTAAAAAGGATTCATTCCCTTTTTGTTCATGATTGATTGATTGATTGATTGAATGCTTCATTGCCAACTTCATACCCAAAGTGTGGAAAAAGAGTGCAAATCACATTGTTTTTGGATACATTTTTGTGAAATGCAAAGTCTTTTCAATTTCAAATTTTTTTGTCAAACCTTTTTATTTTCGACTAATAATATTGTTCGCATTAATGACAATTTGGTGTCATTAGTGCATATCATTGAATTAACGAATAAACTTTTTGAGAGATTTGTATTTGAAAAAAAAGTTAATGAATATTCCAAGAATATACAGTTGCACCGACCTTTTTCATCACAACGGCTCTCCTCTTCGCCTTTTCTTGGCATATTTCTCATCGATGTTTTTTCTAAGTAACACGTTTCCTTTGAATGCAATGTAGCATCTGTATAGAAACTGTAAAGAAATAGAGGAATAAAAAGCTGCCGTGGAGGATTTAATTGATCAAAAATCGATGGACTTTCAAACTGTAGTATTGTGTGAATGATTACAATATTACTGATCTCACAAAAAATTAAACTCAGACATGAGCCTTTTCTATCGAAGTGTTGAGATGCCGCATTTAATTTCTCTGATTTTATCCTATTGAGCTGATGATGGTCCTGCGCTACAATCAGATTTCGTACGATGTATGCGTATTGTGTAATTACGTACGATATGCGTAAAGTCAGCACTACACGGGTGTTCATTGTTTAATAGAGAATTTGGGCAAAGCGACTTGTAGCCAAATTTATAATAGGTGAGTTCCTTTCAGAGTTTATCGATGCTGATAAATTTAACTCGTCGATAAACTTGACGTCTAGATAAATTTGACAGCAAAATTAAATTTAATTTTCTTATTTGACGGGAGAAAAACCGAATTAACTTCAGTATATTCGAACTTACACAAAAGCGAAACGTGAAATTTTAGTCATAGAATCAATTTTATTTACAAATAAACCATCAAATTATCATATCACAAACTTCCTAAAATCACATTGAGAAGCAAATTTCAAACTTCGTGCGTTGTTTATCTCGATAAACTTACCAAAAAACTAGCTCCGAGGCTACAATTAATTTATCAGCATTTATCCGGTTAAATTTAATTCTGAGTACGTTTGATGCGATTTAGCAGTTTATCGAAAAATTAAATTTAACCAACTCGTTAAACTCTGAAGGGAACTCACATAATATATACATATAGCTATAAGTAATAAGTTATATGTTTACGTTACGAGCTATGAGTTATAATTTATAAGTTACAAGTTTACGGTACAAATTATAATTTTATAGCCCAGATTCATATGGATCAATACTAATCAGTTTTAAAACTGATCCATATAATTAATGTTCAGTTTTTAAACTGATCCGGATCAGTACTGATCAGTTACAAAACTGATCCGGATCAGTACTGATCAGTTTGAAAACTGATCCGGATCAGTACTTATCAGTTTCAAAACTACTAATCAAAATCAGTTTTGAAACTGATCAGTTCTGATGCGGATCACTTTTGGAACTGATCAGTACTGGTCTGGATGAGTTACAATACTGATCTGGGCTATGAACTTATAATGCTAACTCTAATGTCAACATCAACTTTTGAAATCAACGCTAACTTCACTCGTAGACAATCAAATTGTTTTCAATTTAAAAAAAAAAGAATCAAATAGAAATGTCAAAGTTACAGCAAACTTCATCTTGAAAATGTTACACATCACGCCAGGGACGTGACAGTCTTTTGCTTTGATCTTTGCTGCGACCGAGGCTAACTTCATTGCTAGAAAACCAGCTGATTTTGGAACTTTTTAATAAAGTCAGCTGATTTTGATAAATTGATAAATGAGATCAGCTGATTTTTTTGCAATGAAGTTAACTTCGGTCGCAACTACAACCAACTTCAAGCTGAAGATCGAAGCAGCCCCTGAAGATACAAACATGTGCTTTTAAATTTACTTGTTATGCTATTTTCAACATTACCGACATTATCTCTTTTTTCAGTGTATTTTTTGTATGGAAAACCTTGAAAACAGCTGAAACTTGATAACAAGCAAATAAATAAGCACACGACTGTAGCTGCAATTTGACATTTCTATTCATTTCTTTTGTTTCGAAAGCTGAAATCAATGAAACTGTTTACGAATGAATTTAGCGCCGATTCGAAAAGAAGATATGGTCATATTAACAATGAATTGTCAGCCGGGTGGTCAGCACACAAACAATCGATTTTTATAGCGCCATTTTGTGTCAAAGTCAAAGTCAAGTCAAGTTTCAATTCAAATTCAAATGTTGAGCAGACTAAAAAGGTCTATTGCCCCCGATATAATTTAAGTAAAGATGAGGTTTCTCTGGGTGTTGTGTATGAGTCTGTTCGTATCAGGGACGTGGCAGTCTTTTGCTTTAGTCTTTGCAAGTATATTCAATGAGAAGTTAGCTGCAGTTTCGACCGAGTCTAACTTCATTGCAAAAAAATCAGCTGATTTTGGAACTTTTTAATGAATTCAGTTGATTTTGGTGAGTTTATGAATGAAATCAGCTGATTTTTTTTTTGCAATGAAGTTATCTTCGGTCGCAACTGCAGCTAACTTCACGTTGAGTATTACTTGTAAATGTCAAAACAAAAGACTATCACGCCCCTGGTTCGTATCAAAAGACCGTCTATTTCAACTATCAAAATGACGTTTTAAACGTCAAACTTTTAGATAAATAGATTTTTCTCTTGTCTCAGATTCTTTTTTGATCAAATTTATTAACATTGGCGACTCAAACATTTAGGATCTTTTTCCTAACTACTCGTTTGTTTTATGGCTTTGACGTTTAAAATGTCATTTTGACAGATTGAAAAGACACACCTTTGATCCCAACAGAATCAATACGACCGAATGGGGCAAGGTGTAAAATGCTTTTGAGTTCAACCTTAGTGTTATCAGATTCGACTTTAAGGTTGCATATACGATGCACATTTTTTTCAGAGCGTTAAAAGTTCGCTTGATTTATACTGCCCTACAACGCATAAATAACTTACAAACCGGTTTTAACAACAGGATTCTTTTGTTAGAACCGGTTTGTCAGTTTTTTATGTGTTGTAGGGCAGTATAACAGTGAACAGCAAAACAAGATAAATGTGGTTGAGTGAGACCAATAACATTACTTTAAATTAATCTCTATCTTCACTCCATTATTCTCCTTGTGTTAAACTATGCTATTGTCCATTTAGTAAATAATTTTTCAATTTTTATAAGAAAAAAGTCGACATTTAAATCGACTTAGTTTTTTGTATCGATTTCACAACATTTAATCACACATTTGTTGCAAATAAATCGACTGCTATCGTCCCAAACGATTTTCACATTTCGATATGAATTCGATTACTAACTTGTAACAGATTAGATTGTAGTTTTATTTTCATATCTCTATTTTCATTTATTTTAATAACAAAATAAAACCATTTTCCAAATTTGTATGCATATAATGATCAATTCAAATATTTTGTTTGTTTTTTTTTCAATAAAAATGATTTTGCTTGATTTGTGTATTTGAGATTAAAATCTTGTTTATGCAAATAACGTCTATACCTAGAGAAAAGATCGTTCATTCAACATTTACATAATATAATAGTAAGAGTGAAGACCTTTTGGAATTGCTACCTTTTCTCATGTTGGCTGAAGTTCCAAGGCTAGTACGCCTTAACTAATCATTTATGAATTGATTTACCTACTAATTAAAACAAACTCAAAGTTCTCATATAGGTCACACTAAGGGGGTGTTGCAGAGACTATCAATGAAATTTCTTTATATATTGACACCATAGCTGAGTTACATATGCCAACTACAGACTAAATACACCTGTAATGATATAAATTTTGGCTTAATAGTATTGCAATTCTATAGTTTGTAATAAAAACAATACTTTCCTTGAATTTCCCAAGTCCATTCTACTGTCTCTTTCATTTGTACCATCGAGGAATGAGATGAGAGGCTGTACTGTACACACCTTCATATATGAATGTTTGCACTAATAGTTTAATTTTGTCAACATTCAATACGAATGGGACCTATTAGCGAGTAGTGGCAGTACTAATGTTATTGTCAAATAAAGTTAAATCGAATTATTTGCTGTAAAAGAATTCGGCTAAGGCTACAAAGCAGCCTTTCGTCAACACAACACATCCAACTACGTAAAATGTACCAATGATTTGGAGTAATAATATTGTGATTGCAATCGTTAAAGACAATACAAAAATATTATTAAAAGAATTTGTTGTACTGATTGTAAATATTAGGAATTAACATTTACCTGCCTCCATTATGCAAATAAATATTTTACTTTTTAAATAATCATCTCAATTGTTTTTTTCATTCAATTTTCACGAGTTGGATAATTGTTTAAATAAAATACTTGGATCAATATTTAGTTATTCACAGTAAATAATATTTTTAACTGTAAGTGTGCCGCAATCGTATTATGATTCACTACCTTGACGCAATTTTGGCAGTAATCGTATTATGTTTCTCCAAAATATGGTTTCCCCAAACAAGGAGCATTTAATTTCTGCGTTCAGTGTAAGGAGTGCTGGTCTATTAGTTCTGTGTTGAGGTGTGAAACATTTCCCAAATCGAAACAGGAGTAAAGGTCGAATCCTTAACGTAGGACCAAAAAATGTTCACTTTTATGTTTTTCAAAATTTTTTCGCACATTTCTGCGGAAGGTAGCAATTAAAAACATATTATCCCGAAACGATGAATATTTAAAAAATTCCGATTGATTTCCCTACTATAATCTCTGCAGCCCGAACTGCTCGACTGATTTCCACGCATCCTCAATTTTTTTGTTGATTTAATGCGGTCTAAATCCTTTTTTAAAAAACCTGTAGGGATTTCCCTTCGACAGTTCTTGGCCGATATTGCGCCTATTTTCTCATTATCACCTTTCATACTACATTTCAAGAAAAAAGAGACTTTGAAATTCGGAAGAGATTTACCGACAGAAATACAATTTTTTTTCATATTTCTCCCCAAAATGAACCACAATTTCCGTATCAAAATTCGACAGGTTTGCACTGGTCTAAATAGTAATAATTACAGATAATTACTGATGGCCACTGTACTTTGGTATTAATAAACCATTGACATGGATATGGAATAGTAGCGATAGAGTGAAGTCAAAGAATTTGATTCCCTAGGTGCAGTGAGGTGCAGTAAAGTGCAGTGCACAGACGGACGGACAGAAAGCAGGAAAACATAAAGTATAGAGAATATAACGATAGACTGAAGTCAAAGAAATTGATTTCCTAGGTGCAGCTAGATGCTAGACAAAAAAATAGTTTTTCACTATGTTGTGGAGAAAATGCAGAGAAATATTTTTGTCTATGTATGTATTTGTCCGGAGCCTCTACTGAGGACCCTAGGTCGGTCCTAAGGTCGGCCCTAGACAAAAAAATGGTTTTTTTGAGATGAACATTTTTGTCTATTTGGGTGTCAATTTTGTACTTTCGGAAGGCTTTTTCACACCGTTTCTTCGGACGGGTTTTTCAATATTGCCCTCTCGGCAATTTCCAATACAATTTAATGTGGACGTAATTTCAAACATTTAAGAGTGAAGGCAATATTGACTTAAATATGTTCGAATCTTTTCGTAACATCAACTCTGTTTGCCACATCTATTATGATACGTACGGGTCCCTTCATATGTTTACAGGTCAATTTTTAGGCCAACGAATCTGTATGGTAGTGAGAGTTGGGCGGACTGCGGATATCTCGTGTATGACCTGGATGTTTCTCTTTTATGATAAAATATCATATTAGGAACGACGATATTAGGGAAAATTTAGGGATTTCGTCAGTGGAAGAAGCGGCAAGGGCTAGTCGTCTGCGCTGGTTCGGACACTTTCAAAAGGGAGGCAATAACAGGCTACCGAAAAGGATCTAAGATGCACAGGTCGCGGGTGTTAGGCCATATAGGTGTTAGGGTAGGATGGCCTAAAGACCTCAAACCGAAAGGTACTACTGGTCTATAAAGTCTGATGATGATGATGCGTTACGAATATGATGGAGGATGTCGAATAACCAACAAAATAACGAGAATACATTTTTCAATAACCCGAAAAGCTGTTTACCAAAAGTTGTTATGGAAAGAAAGGTTGCTTGAAGAAGCTCTGGCTGTTCAGTTTCAAGGAATCCGTGAAGAAGGTCTATAGGAAAACTTCAATCAGATCTGCAGCGCTTTCAGTAGACAATCAAATCGACTTGTGTATCATAATATAATACACGTCCTTTTGCAAGTACTTTTTGTGGTAGTTTCTGCAATATGTCAAGAATTTGATGATCTGGAAGAGTGAGGCTCATCATTTTTCAGTCAGCATAAAGACCTCACAAGGAAAGGTGGTCATTAAATGAAGTTGATGATGTCAAAGTCGTGACACTGAAGTATACAAATATAATAATTAAAAATCTTTGTTTCATAAGCGGCGGCGGCCTAGAGGCGCTTCGAATTTTATGGAAACATTTATTTTATTCGTTACACAGACGAAAAATCACATTTATTTCAATGATGAACTTGAAATTAAAAATGTTTGAAGAAACGATAGCGATTTCGCTTAATATGGAAATTTAATTGGACTTTAATATTTCTGATCGTTAAATCATAGTTATGATACAATTTTGACGATAGATGAGAATGATGAGTGATTTGCATAATTTATACCTGAAACATGATATATCGATATTATACTCGTGCATTGATTTATACCACTTGTGGTATACCACTTCGGCAAGAGTTTTATGAGAGTTAAACTTAAAAAGTCATCTGAAATAGTCTTGGTAAATTTGCATTAAGCTACGTAATAGTTTTAGAGAGTAATGGACGACTTTCATGGCATTTAAAATTTTTGTTACATCATTTTAATGATCAGTTCCAGTCGATGTTCGTCGCCTTTATTATATATTTCGTTTAGAAAACGTACAAAAATGCTGAAAATCGACTCTTTTTACAAAATTTGTACTCCTAGGAAGCTTAGCGCCGCGTGTAAAATAATGTGCAAAATTATTTTTGAGAACAAAAGAATTTTTTTGTCTTACAAAATATTTTTGCAAATCATTTGCATAGTTTTCTCATACTGAGGCCGTCTGATATACAGACAACCTCGACAATTTATGCAAAAATCAAACACGGGTACGGTTTTATTGCATGAGTTTGTATGTCATGCCATCGTTTAGCAAATCGCATCTGTTTTGTTTGTGCATATAATTAGCGTAATTAGCGACACATTATGTTCTTTCGCATGGGTCTAAACGCAGGACGTCTTTAAAGTGAAAACAAATAAATTGCTTTGAGTGGAATGATACACAAAACTATCGTATAATACACAAGGGGCTCGATAATTCACTTCATCCAATTAAGGAGTGTAGGAGTTTGTGTAGCTCCTTAGAATTGTTTTAATAGCATACTGGAGCTACATTGTTCATTGTATTGATATGTTGTCACCTGAAATAAATAAACCTAAACCTAAAGGAGCCATCAAAAAATTACGTTCGTAAAAAGTTCGATTTTTTGATATCCGCCTCCCCCTTGTACGAAATCGCGCTTCTTTTTTCTTTACAACACTGCCCGAAAAACCTAACCATTAAAGGAATTTTTACTAAAAACCACCATATATCGTGTAGGGTCGCGTAGCGTGAGTTTGGCCCACACTGAGGACACTAGAGCCCGAACCACTCAACAGATCTCCACTAATTTAATTTTAGTGATTTTCTGATGTCCACATCTTTCATTCGAAACCTTGAAGAGCGATTTCCGTTCAAATTTATAAAAGTGAAAACGTTAAAACCTTAAAAACCACCAGCCTCGTACCCATGAGATAATATTTTTCTGAAAGTCTGTCGACACAAGCTTTGAAACGGACGTAGTAAGAATTGGGTACGAATCTGCTTTCTGGTAGCTCCCTAACAACTTTGAACGGACTGCATTTGAAAAATTACTTGATACATCTTCATACTGGTTATACTCTTAGATTAGTTTACATGCATGAACAATTCGGCTCAAAAAGATTTTCGTGGCTTGATGAACCAGCTTCTCACGAAAAAAAAATGTCAACTGCTGGACTTGAACTGAGAACCTCCAGCACCACAAGCCTGTACAATTCCTCTGAGCTAACCCGTCCCTGAGGATAAAGCAATTAGAGAAAGAGATTTAAAGAGAGTGTATTCAAACAAACAATTCTGGAGCCCGTTCACTTTTCAGGCGTCAGTTCTCTCATGCGCCAACTTCTCTCAAATCGTTTTTGACCACTTTTTCGACCGTAACTTTGAAAGTTTATGACCGATTTTGCCAAATTCAATTCCGTAATCAATTTTTTGATTGTCTTTCAGGAAAAAAAGTTCTTGAAAATCGGATAAGATTTACCCGATTTATGTGGAAAAATCCCGTTTGGACCCAGTAGAGACTCAGTTTTAGGGCCCTGGCTGAGTCCAAAAGCTCAAAAACAAAAACATTTCTTTCATAAATTTTCAGGCATGCCCAGACCTTTCAAACAAAAAAAAACTATCAAAATCGGAAAAGATTTATTCAAGTTATGAGCAAAAGACCAAAAACCACTTAGACGGCCCTAGCTCGGCGGCCCTTGGGCCGACAGTGCGCAGATTCAATTCAGGGAAAAAAAGTTTTTGAAAATCGGTTGAGTTTTACTCAAGTTATCGTGTTGACAGACAGACGGACGGACATTTTTCTTTTTGCTGATTCGTCATCTAAGCTCCCCACCAACTCCTGAGTCGAAATTAGGGTGGTTACAAACGTCGTGGTAAACGCATAAGACCCCTCTTCGAAGAACTTCGTTCTTCGTACGGGTCTAAACATTGCATATTGAAGGTAGTCCCGAACCCCCTGTTTGAAATGAAAATTTTGATTTGTACTGGGTTTCTCGAATAATTGCACGTCTGATACCACTCCCTGTTCTAGCCTAGAGCTGTGCGCCGGCGTTTCGTCGGCTGGGTTTTAAAGACAGTCACTAGCCGTAGGACTACATCCTACACTCGTCTAATGTTCAGCAAAAATGTAGATGAGGGTTGTATCTAATCGGCTCTCAAAGACAACTTTGCTCGTAAATGTCACTGGAACAAATTATTTGAGTGGCGCCGACTTAAAATCGAACATCCTGCTGTCTTTGCTGAACATTGGACAAGTCTAGGATGTAGTCCAAACGCTAGAGACTGTCTTGACTGTACCAGCCGACGAAATGCCGGCGCACGGCTCTATTCTAGCCGGTATAGATATTAAAACTTTTTCAAAGAGAATTTTTACTTTTTCGTTGATTTTCCTGAATTTCTCATTTAGAAAAATGTAAAAATCGCGACCAACTCGAGCATTTTTTAGGCTCGTACGAAGAACGTAATTCTTCGAAAAGGGATCAATTACGTTTACCACGAGTTTTTTAATAGAGGTGAACGGGCACGGGCGGGCCAAAAGTCTTCGGGCATCTCATCGGGCAATTGTTTTTCGGGCGGGCAAGCAACGATCAGCAAATTTTTCTTGCAGGAAATTGAAGTAAATGATTTTTTCTCTGACTGATTTACATTTTTCAAGTGTTATTACAGAATTTTGTAGTTGAACATTCGTTGAAATTTTGAAAAAAAAAAGTTCTATGCAGTAAATCAGAAAAACAGTTAGCAGGCTTCGGGGATAAACATTTTTTCGGTCGGGCATACAAAATTCTACGGGCTTCGGGCGGGCGAGCATTTTTTCGGCTAATTACTAACTTACTTAAGCGGAAACTCCTCCTCCGTCAACCACCCCTGGTCTTTGTGGTATTCGACTTTCATCTATAGATTCATGTTTAGCAGCTTTAGAGGTATATACTGCTCATCCATTCATTCAATTCGCAACAGAGCCGCATTCGTGAATTTGATGAATTTTTCGTGAAATTCGAGCAATTTTTTCTAGAACTTAGGCTTTGCGTTTTTGTGTCATACTCCGCAAATGGTCGCCCTAAGCAAACACTTAAGGCTGCTTTATAGAGTTTTTGATCGTAAGGCTGTAGTAACTCCTGTTGCCATGGGTTAGTCTTCTCCTTACTTTTCTTCTCCAATCTTTTTGACATGTGAGCCCAGTCGACCAATTATTGAACTGAATTCTGGGTTGTCCCATCTACATTACAGTCAAGTCGTAAGTCGACTATAGTATTTAATCCACACCTATAGTACGCCAACGGCTTATGTCAAAGTGTAGCGATTTTCATGATTCGATCGATAAGCTGTCAAACTAATGATTTTCTTGACAGATTAAGCATCGCGACATGAAAATCACTAAAGTTACGATCGTATATTTTTGGCCAAAAAGAAATTTCTTTGTTTGTTGCCAAAAATATATGATCGTAACTGTATACTTTGACATAAGCCGTTGAGCACTTATGACCGCCTCTCCTGCTATCATCTCAACCACATAAAAAACAGATTACACCTTTCATCTTTCATCGCAAAAACCGCCGAAAAAAATTTTGTCGTACACAGAAATACGCCCCTGTCTATGACTGCCTATAAAACATCGAGCCGCTGCCGACACATTTTCTATCGGCGCGATGACCAGAAATTCAACAACTGAAATTCTGCATTCTAGCTGGTGTGCCGCGGAAAGAAGAAAAATATAGCCGAAATGCGCCGACATCGAGATTTTTTGACCGGCGCACTTTTCCGGCGAAATTTCCTTGATTACTCACGAATTGTTTAGACCCGTACGAAGAAGGAAGTTATTCGAAAAGGGTCTATTGCGTTTACCACGACGTTTGTAACCAGTCGATTTTCGACCCGAGAGTAGGGGGGGGGGGGGAAGCATCGATCATAATCCTCTGCTAGGGCCCTACGTGTTCAATTTATGGAAGAAAAGTTTTTGGATTTGAGTCCTTAGATAGCTAGGGCACTGTCTCACATTTTATGGAATAAATTTTTTTGATTAAACGCCCTTGGACTCAGCCAGGTCCCCGAAACTGAGTTTCTACTAGGGCCCAACGTGTTTGTTGCATAAATCGTGTAAATCCTAACCGATTTTTTTGATTCTTTTTCTATTTGAGAGGCAACCGAGTACCGAATTGTATTCAAAAACAAATTTGGGCGCGGTGCCTGTGCTTAGGGCTCAAGCCCCACTTGTCGGCCCTAACCAAAGAAAATCTTTTTCTATGTTGCAAAGCAAATTGAGAGAAGCATTTTTGTTTATGGAACTATGTGTCCGATGCCCTTACTTAGGGCATTTTCTCAATTCAAAAGCACGTTGCAAAAATGTGAACCGTCACATTTGCGATGTTTTTTTAGAACAGAATCCTGCGTAAGTGACAATTTTTTCAAAATTATAGCTCTTGTACTATGAGAGGATGACTCTTACACAAATAATAGATGAAAAATCATCGCACTCCAAGTTCATTTGCGATGTTATTTTAAAGCAAATTTGTACTCATACTTAACACACTACATAAACTTTTTGAATTCTGATTCATCCTTTAAGAGACATCCTCTCACACTACATGAGTTATAATTTTAGAATAATTTTCTATTTACGCAGGATTTTGTCCTAAAAAAACATCGCAAATCTGACAGTTCAAATTTTTTCGACATGCTCTTAATAGAATTTCAAGCAAAAAATTTTTTTTCGAAAAATCAAGAAAATTTTCTAAAAGGCAGGCGCTATCTCACAGATGTGTCCAAAGGGGAATCAATTCCTGTGTATAAAAGACGTCAACCGTAAGCTGCTGTGTGTATTAAAAGAATTACAACCGCTGCAATAGCGATTTGTGATAGAAAACCTTTACAGAACGAATTAAAAAGGCCAAACAAATAATAGTAGATTACAATGGGGGATGCGGAAATAAGTCATTACATGAGGGATTAATTTTGTGAAATGAGCCAAACTCAAGAGAGTGTTTTTAAGCAAAAAGCTTTGAAAACTGTTTTTTGACGAGTGTAGAGTTTGTCTCCCGAGCCGAAGGCGCGGTATGCAACTGCAAGAGTCAAAAAACAGTTTTTAAAGCGAGTTGCTTAAAAATACACGAATGAGTTTGCGAATATCACAAAATTATCCAGAATGGATGACTTATTAAGCATCCCCCACTGTATGCTGTTTTACTCGGTGTGCCAACCGAAAACGCGTCATTACCTGCAGATATGCATGTAATGAGAAGTTTCCGGTGGGGGCTACATGTGATGAATAATTTCCGTGGGGTGCACATATACATGTATTGACAAGTTTTCGGTGGGAGAACGAGTAAAATAGAATCATTGGCTGTTCGTGTGTAAATCAAGAAATATTGTTTCATTGTCAATTGGCGAGTGAATGATTTTTCAGTAATGGCCATCACACAGCAATCCAAGAATCGACTCAATTCCAGACACAAATAGATTACTGTATCATCGTTTATTCAGAATAAGTTCGACAATAAAATATTTTTGATTTCTCAAATAGTCTCAACAGATAAAATATATTTATTTATAGTCGAAAATCATAAAAAAGTTCGAAATAAATCTATAGTTTCATTCAATTAAAGTATTTTACTTCGACTTCATTTCTTATCCATTTGTACCGATCAGTCGTCATCCTCTCTTTTCCGTTTATTGTTTGTACTATCCTCAATAACGTCATCGGATTCAGGCTTTACATCCGTTCGCACCTTTGACGGTACAGTTTTTGTCGTAGTACTGAACTTAAAAACTGGTTTCGGTATTGTGACCGTCTGTGATTTTGATGCATTGGCAACTGGACGTTTAGCTGCTGACGCTGGCGTTGCTTTGATTTGTGTTTTAATTGTTGACCGATTTTCGATTGCCGACTTTGTTAGTTTTTTATTTTGGGCAGCAGCTCGAAGTTTATAATTTGCAGCTACTAAGCAATATCGGTCAGGTGGTAATCGAAGACCGCAATGAGGCTTTATTAATGGCAATGGTGCAATATTCCGACCGCGAGCCAATTCAAGCAGCACCTGTTAGTTGCATGAAAGAG
Source organism: Pseudolycoriella hygida (assembly GCA_029228625.1). Taxonomy (NCBI): domain Eukaryota; kingdom Metazoa; phylum Arthropoda; class Insecta; order Diptera; family Sciaridae; genus Pseudolycoriella; species Pseudolycoriella hygida. The sequence goes on along the minus strand of CM055405.1, from coordinate 28,587,918 downwards.
TTTCTATTAATTTCACAAAAGTTCGTTCGAATCCATCGTACAACTTACATCTCTAGGAGGTGGTGCGGTGAATGACTTGTCCAAAACCATTTGCGATGCTAATTTTACGTCGTCCAGATCTATCACTTTCTTCTTTGCATGATTTGTGTACACTTTGGCATCGTCTAATATGCAGGTTACGTATCCTAATACACAAATGAAAATTTGAGTGAGATTTATGAAATTTTAGTTATTGCTAATTGTTAGTTTGGAGACGACGCGACACACCATACCAACAGATGCTAATTCCTAGTTGATGGATGTATCGGTGATATTTTCCATATTTAATTTTGTTTACATAGGAAATTTTGAAAAACCCGTCCAAAGCAACGAACTGTGTGAAAAAAATTATCTAAAACCCTCACCTAATATTTGTTCCAACTTATACTTCTACTAGTATATACCCCCGCCCCTTTGCGACTTAAGTACCTCATACTCAAATAAATGTATGCAAGGGTGTGCAAAGTTTAATGTAGATGAATAAGAAATGGATTTAGTAGTATTTTAGTGGTTACCATAAGCTTATAGGAGCTTTTCGTGCGGTGAGTCAGAGCACATCATTTTTAATTGTTTCGCTCACGTATGACAAATACTATAATCTGATTGGCCTAGAGAAATTTGTTTCGCTTACGTATGACATTGTTCAATCAGCTGTTATGCTGTTTTGGCTCTCTGAAAAATTCCTATAAAAAATCCGATTTTCCACCGTACTACCATTTCCCCATAAAACCGTTTACCCTGTAAAGTCGTTTCCACCGTACTGCCGTTTCCCGCGTACTACCGTTTCCATCGTATTATCGTTTCCATCGTACTACAGTTTCCATCGTACTACCATTTCCCCCGTACTACCGTTTGATATGTACTACCATCACCCCCGCACTATCATTTTCCCCGTACTACCACTTTCCCCCGTACTACCGTTTTACCCAACTACCGTTTGCTATGTACAACCATTTCCCCCGTAGTACCTTTTGAGATGTACTACCATTATCCCCGCACTATAATTTTCCCCTTACTATCATTTCCCCTGTATTACCATTTTCCCCGTACTGCCACTTTCCCCCGT
>CM055405.1:28569777-28581544 GCA_029228625.1 Pseudolycoriella hygida | reverse complement strand
CCGTAGCTAGAAAATATTGACTTTAGGGTAGCAGTTTATTCTCAAAATGATGTATCCAAAAGGGGGGGGGGAGGAGGGATTGGACAAAGTTATAAGGCAAAAACACTCTTTGAACTGTTGTAAACTGTTCGAAAAATTTGAGTGTTGTTTTTTTTCGAACAGTTTATAACAGTTCAGAGGGTGTTTTTGCCTCATAACTTCCAATCGCCTCCCACTTTTTATTTCAAAGAACGTCTTTTTAGGCATGGATATCATCATTGAGAGAATAAACTGCTACCCTAAAGGAAATATTTTTTAGCTAGGGCTCTGGGCCCAATTCTCATATCGGTGAATCTAGGATTCACCGGTAGAACTTCGATATTTTCATATTAAATCACGCGAAAATATCAAGTTCCACCGATGAATCTTCATGAGAATTGGGACCCTGGGATAGACCTCGGACACATATACTTTCATGGAGAAAAATGTTTCCCTCAATTTTCTCTACAACATATAGAAAAACGAGAAAGAAAATCGGAAAGAATTTACAAAATTTAGAAAAAAAAGCTCTAGGTAAGTGCAAAGGTTGCAGGACCTAATTAATGAAAATCGATCAAGATTTACTCAAGTCAACGTATTGACAAATGGACGGACAATTTTTTGCGCAGATTTCTGTAATAAAATAAATAAACCGCCGTTTCAACTAGAGCCGTGGGTTTTCAAGACAGTCTCTAGCCTGAGGACTACATCCTATACTTGTCCAATGTTCAGCAAAAATGTAGAGGAGAGTTGTATCTAATCGTCTCTTAACGACAGTTTTGCTCGTAAATGTCACTGGAACAAATTATTTGAGTTGCGCCCACTTAAAATCGAACATTCGTCCGTGTTCGGCTGACAATCGACTTTAAGTCGGCGCAACTCAAATAATTTGTTCAAGTGACATTTACGACCAAAATTGTCTTTGATAGCCGATTAGGTACAACTCTCCTCTACACTTTTGCTGGACATTGGACAAATATAGGATGTAGTCCTAAGGCTGGAGACCAGAACCTATTATTTGGGAACAAACTCCCAAAATTCACTAAACTTTCCCAAAAATTCTCAAAATTTCCCAAAAACTCTCAAAATTTCCCAACATTTCCCGAAATTTCCCAAAAAATATAAAAAATTTCCAAATAATAATTTAATAAGCTTTATGATGAAGGGCATCTCTTTCCAGACAAGTTGTAAATTCGAAATTTTGGATTGTCTGCTCAGCAAAATTTTTATTTTTAAATTTTAATTTTTATTAGGCTCCAATACCTTCATTTTGGCTCTAATTAGTTTGTATTTTCTGCGAAGTGTGATAGCTGAGATATGCACTAGGGCTACCCTCGTAAAGGCCCTCCTAGCGCTCAACAAGAAAGGGGTAGAACAAATGTCTCTCGTATCGGATAATGTAACACAATGGCATTGTTTTCAACGGTTATGAGCGTTGTGAGGGACTGAAATCAAAAATTCCCAAAATTTCCCAAAAAAGTATAAAAAATTCCCAAATAATAGGCTCTGCTAGAGACTGTCTTGATGACTCAGCTGACGAAACACCGGTACACGGCTCTAGTTACAACCCGTCCGGGTCAGAGGCTAGATCATTTTATTTTACTAGTTCTGGAATTTTTCGTGAGTTTTTTTTGCTCACATGGACGCACACAAAAACCTCTTAAAAAGTGAAGTGTGACGCAGTCCTTAATGTCTACATGTCATGTCATGTCAGTGGTGACGCAACGCTCACGCTGAAAATACGAAAACATTTCCTTGACAACAATGTTACCTTGTTTTCAAAAAAATACGTCACAAATGCCAGACCTAACAACAAACAATTTTACGTTGATTTAAAAAAATTGCGTCACAAGTGGCAGATGATGAGGAAATCTAAACCAAAAAGTTAAACAAAATGCCACTGTAGCTAACGCCGGAAAACTCTGGACATTCAGGTAGAAAACTTTCAAATGTTGACCGAAAATTTTACAACACGACATATGTTCTGCAATACCGGCGAGATAACTCGTTAAGAGTGATGGACCAATAGATAATACTTGGTAATAATACTTAATAAAAGAGAAGAACTTGATCTGAAACCGAATCATCTGCCACTTGTGACTCCATTTAAAAAAAAAAAATTAGTAGAAAAATATTTTTCTCCAAAAATGTTTTCTTCAAAAAAAAATTTCTCCGAAAAAAATTTTCGAAGAAAAAAAAATTTCTCCAAAAAAATTTCTCTCCAAAAAAAAATCTCTCCGAAAAACATTTTTCTCCAAAAAGATTTTATTCCGAAAATACAATTTTCTCCGAAAAAAAATTTCTCAAAAAAAATTTTTTTTCTGAAAACAATTTTTCCGAGATGGCGTCACTTTGAGAGCTGGCCGCCATTTTCTTAGGGTCACAAAAAAATTCTACTCACCAGTCTCTACAACTTCCCCGAAGAAACCAACTGTCTAGGTATTCTAATTCAGAAGATAGCATTTTTGAGTATTCACAAAATCCAAGATGGCGCCGCTTTGACAGCTGGCAGACATTTTCTAAAGATCCCAAAAAATTCCCTGATCAAGCTCTATAACTTTGTAAAAGACACCAACCAGGGGCGGGACAGTCTTTTGTTTTGATCAGGGGCGTGACAGTCTTTTGTCTTTATATTTGCAAGTAATACTCGACGTGAAGTTAGCTGCAGTTGCAACCGAAACTAACTTCATTGCAACAAAATCAGCTGATTTCATTTATAAATTTACCAAAGTCAGCTGACTTCATTGAAAAGTTAAAAAATCAGCTGATTTTTTGCAACTGCAGCTAACTTCACGTTGAATATTAGTTGCAAAGATTAAAACAAAAGACTGTCACGCACCTGACACCAACTCTCTAAGTGTTATCATTCCGAAGTTAAAATTCGAAAACCAAAAAAAAAAACTAAATTATTGCTTCGGAAAATTCAAGATGGCGTCGGTTTGACTGCTGGCAACTCACTAGATATTGTCGCTTCGGAGCTAAAATTCGAAAACTCCGAGCAATACCTGAAGAAAACGCTAAATTGTCCACTTTTTCACATGCCACGGCTTTTCCAGAATTTTCCCGAAAGATCGGTTGACTGGTTCTCGAGATCGTGATCCGTGAATAGATGATGATGATTATAATTACATTCAGACTAAGTTGAAGGATTTTTAATGTTTGAAAAAACTAGTTTTAGTGCAATTTGTATGGAAATTCGAGAACTTTAAAATGCTTTATCTCAGCCAATTTCCAACAGATTTTGATGAGTCTGGGTTTGAAAGCTGCTGCGACGTACTTTTTTTTAAATTAATTTTAGAGGTAGAGGGTAGGGAGGGGGGAGGGTAATTGCAAAAGTTTGCCTATATGTAGTTCCTGATCCTTCCTTCTTTTTTAGGGTGGCGGGACAACGTCACGCCCTCCGCTACATCTTCGGGTATGATTTTCCTTAGAGCTCCTTTCGTTACCAAAGTTTTTACTGTGTCAGTGGTAAATTGCACACAAACCTAGTGTCATCTGTGATGTACCAGGTACGGATTTCTTAAACAAGTCTAAATTCGACTCCAAACGTCGCGGTAAACGCAAAATTTTCATAAATTTTTCGGTCTAAAAACACAGGCATCCCTGTCGAAACATCTGTAAGGGCAATTGGAAAAGTTACCAGTGGTAGAGGCACTTTTCGCAAGAAACAACTTCTCAGGATGAGAGTAAATGCCCTGACAACCAAAGTTAGCACTCGGGTTCGTTGAGATTAGATCATAAAGATCTTTGAAGTGTTAAATGCTAGGTCCAGTAAGATTCTAGCAGTTGTGTATAAGATTTCGTGTACTTCTCTTTTTTTATTTCATAAAATCATCATATTTTGTCAGTCATCAAATAACATGCACCGAATAATGCCTTCCCTTACCCTTGTGTCTCTAAACGTTTGTACACTTGCCACATTTTTAACTTTCAGGCAAAACTCGCCGACTCAAACAAGCTAAAGATGAAGCCACCGAAGAAATTGAGAAATACCGCCTAGAACGCGAAAGACAATTCAAGGATTTTGAACTTCAGGTGAGAGAGAAAAAATGAACTGATTTCTTTGGAATGAATAAATATTTGTTTACATGCAGCATGTTGGATCCCGTGAAGGTGTAGCCAACCGCATTGATAAAGATGCTAAACAAAAATTGGAAGAAATGAATCGTGCCTTAGCTTCAAACAAGGAAGCCGTTATTAAAGACGTACTTAGATTGGTCTATGACATTGAGCCGAAGTTGCACAAAAACTATCGTCAATAATTTTCCTGTTCGGTGTAAATAATTTTAAAGCAAAGCTTCAACGCGGGCAAGCAACAAAAGTATTAAAAGTATTTTGGTAAGATGTTAACATTTTGTTGAATCATTCCATAGATTGACTCTGTAAGTCCAATCAAATAAAACAGAACAAATTGAGTTTTTGGCATTTTTCTTTAAAAACAAAATTACGAAGCTCTTAACATTTACCAAATTGCCTCCAGTCAACACTCACAAGTCTGCCTTTGTATTTAAAGCGGAGTATCCAACTGGAATTTCTTTCAATTCGGTTTTCAAACACAAAATTTCACCAATTGCACACATTATCGTTGCACATACACAATTTAACAGCCACCACGAAAACGTCCATGGAAACGATGAATTAAACCACCAGCAAATGAACAAATGGAATATGTGAAACGTGCAACTGAAATGAAGCATTAATTTACTTCAGGTGCTTTGAAGGTCTGGTCTCTCAGTAAAAATTACCAAAAATCCAAACACAATTTAGTTCGACGGACGATAAACCATAGTGCCAAGGCTCCGATCATTGAGTTCAAGACGAAAGCACAAATCACTAACCGACCACCGACATCGGTTACATGAATTTCCTGCAAGAAATGTTAGCAATGGAACTTCTTGTATCAGTTTTGTAACCGAGGGCTGCTCGATAAGTTTTGAGCCTCAGTATGAAAAAAATTTCTCGTAAAATAAATTATTTCCACCGGAAAGTTTGATCGTTTTTAGAAATTACGAGATGTTGCGATGTCACACACACCAGACAGGCTTCGAAAGAGAACGCCTTCATTTTCAAGAATTTTCCAAAATTGAGTTGACCAAGTCATGGAAGCGTTTTTTTTTCGGAAATCGTTTTTGAGGAATCTTACGCAAACCGTTCGGAAAAATGTCTACCAGTCATGATCGTACAGGTATGCTTGGTGTGTAACCTCGTAAAATCTCAAAATCTATTCGAGACCGCATTAGAACCGTCAGCAACGTCTACGCTGAAATTTATAAGTCATATGAGGAGACCCATCGAGACTTCAGAGTTTGGCTAACTCGAAAATGTCTAGAGGTTGCTTCATTTCCAAGGGTGTGATTTTTTCCAACAGATCGGCTCAAAATTCCTAAAAAAGATCAAACTATCCAGCGGCAATAATGTATTTTACCGCGGAAAATTATGGTTCTTGTAATTTTCCCTCTCTACGTAATTTTAATGTGAAATTAGTGTAATAATGACGTCACGCTCACTTACATAAAATGTACTTGATAGAATATGACGTCATAACAACAATGAACAAAGTATCAAACTCAGGTTGCAGTGAATTCTTAAACTCCAAATCAAATATTCAAAAGATTAATCTACTGCAAGAAACTCGTATATACTATTGTCTGCCTGGGGGTGCCTCAGGAGTTATTAGAAAAAAGCCCACACTATAAGGGTGTGACGGAAGCATACGACAAGGGCTGCGGAATCAAAAATTAGCTTTTACGCCTAAGCGATCCCAACGTTTAGGTCGTTCCAAAATATTTCATCCCCCAAAATTAATTTATAGAAAAAATATGTTGTTGCAGCTCTTCTTACATGATATTGAAACAAGTGATCCAAAGTGTGGTTAGCTCCTCCGATTTCGTCCATTAGAAACATTAAAAATCCCAAACTGACGTACAACAAACATTGCATTGCAATAATTTGTGAAATCAATATGATGGGATCCCACTGTGTGTTACGGAACCCTGATTTCATTTTAATGATCGTTCCTTTTCCTTAACAATAAGTCGAAAACATATTTCAATACAAATTTCGTCACTTCGTTTTACGCTGCAAGAGTAAACTTTGTAAACAACAATCATATGAATTACTTTCCAGTTATTTAAGTGACATTCAGACCGATCGATGGATTCCATACAGTCAGCAATGAACATTATTAATTTATGGCTTTGCCACATTCATATACACCAAATTGATTTTTTCCAATGCTTGCGGGTCATGTGACCATAATTGTACTGAGGCATTGGTCGATTCGGAGAAATTCTCTCATTTTTCGTAGTGTTGCCTGATTGAAATCAACTTGATGTAGCGATAGAGTTACATACAAACTTACTCTATGCCACACCAAGTTGATTGTAATCAGGCAACGTTACTAAATATGAGAGAATTTCTCTAAGTCAACCAATATCCCGGCATAATCATTGTCACATGACCCGAAAGCATTGGAAAAAATCAATTTGGTGTAGACGAACCTGAAATGTGGCAAAGTCATCAGGCCCGAAAGTTAGAGTTTTTCACTATGAATTAGGCGCCTTGTTTTATAATTGTCCGTATTCCGCTATGAAAGCATGGATGACGCCACTTGAGAAAAGGGAGTAGTTCTATATTGAGACGTTAATTCAGCTATGAAAAAACATAGATGTAACCACTGATTCGGGGACAAGACTCCGAAAAGATACAGTCAATTTTGCTCAGCTCGACAAGCGAAATTTACGAGGAAACTGTCAAATAGTTCATATTTTGCTAATATGTAGTACTGATATGGAGAAGAGCACGTCACAAAAATGTGAACTTTCAAATTTGCGATGTTTTTTTAGAACAGAATCCTGCGATAATTTCTTATTTGTAGTATAAGTATGAATGTGTTCTGAAACAACATCGAAAGAGCAACTGTCTACCTTCACATTCAAACTTTTTGAATTCTGATTCATCTATTATTTGTGTAAAAGTCATCCTCTCAGAGTATACATGAGCTATGTGTGTGGAATCCTATTCGGCTACGAAAAAAATGGATAGTGTCACCGACAGGTGTAGTTTTATATAGTTTTATATTGATCCGTATTCAGCAATGAAAATGAGCGGCTAGTATTGTCTGATGAAAAGTGACGCAAACAATGCTCTATTGTTATTGTTATTTAGGATTCTGTTCTAAAAAACATCGCAAATTTGGCAGTATCAAGTGTGCGACTCATAATGATTGCTATATTTTGACACAGGCCGATGTCGCAACTAGGCGTGTCAATTCTAAACGTTGGAAAAAGAACGATATAAAACTTGCAGCTAGCGCCATGAATTACTCTGATTCATTTTTCTAAAAACCATAGTTGCTTTCTAAAAGAGACATTTTATTTTCGTTGTTACAAGTGCTAATGCCACTTTTAACATTTCTGTAATTAGAGTGAAAGTTGGGAATCCATTGCCGAGGTTGCTGAATTGTCAAAGTCTTGTCGACATCTGATGATGACATCTGTGTTTTTTTCATAGCTGAATTAACATCTCAACATAGAACTACCCCCTTTTCTTTCATAGCTGAATATATTATGCCATTAGTTTTATGTTTGTTCGTATATTCAGCCATGAAAGCATGGATGTGTGTGTGTGTGTATGACATTCACCCTGGGTTTTTTATGGGATATTATATTCGACCGATAAAATAATTCAACTTTAAATATTCAACTTTAAATTCAACTAAAAAATAATAAATGATCGATAACTTTTTACCGATACCTTCATTTCAGTCACTTCTCTTGGGAATTTTTCCTTTTACAAAATCTTATCAGGTGTTTTGGACACTACCCCAAATATTCGCGCTTTAATCATGCTTTGAATATACGTTTAAAAATTTATCGGTAAATAATTATCGGTCATTTATTATTTTTAATCGGTAAAGTTGAATTGCTTTATCGGTCGTTTATTACCATCCGTTTTTTATACGTTACGATTTGGCAACGGGCCATTTGAGCAGACGAGTTCATGCCAACACTGAACGATACACAGACATATAACAAAGGTACCTGCAGGCTTAGTCCTCAGAACACAAAAAGAGTTCTCGAAACAGAAATTAGTTACCCCATTTGTAGCTCATGGGTCCTGCCCATAAATTAGTTCCCCGAATACCAAGCCCCTCTCAACCCTTTAGATCGAACCTCATGCAACTGTAACCGTGATTCCTTCTTCTTGCGTTGACCTATAACTACGCAATTGGGTTAGGGTGCCTGAAAATCCAGACGTAAAACTTATTTCCAAAAAACTTAGACTAATCCGTAGCGCTAAATTCCTCACAAAATCAATTCCCAAAAAATCAAAACTTAAACATAGGCTGAAAAACGTCACAATCGGCACTAAACGAAAGGAAATTTGCACGGAATTTTACCAAAGTGGTAAAATTAGAAGGTGCCTATAACGAATCAAATGACCGTAAAGGTCGAGGTTGTTCAGCGGTTGAACAAGTTAGATGCTGTTTCGTCGTTGCGTAACAGTTGGGACTCATCAGTGGCACATACACCCCAAACTGTTACGAACGGATGTGCAGACAACATTGACGACACAAACAAAAACAAAAAACAAACAAATTGCTGGAAAAGATACAAGTTTTTCCATGAGACTTACCAACAATTCCTTGGTCCTACCGCCGCCTTATGTACTTATGACGCAACTTGAGAAAAGGGAGTAGTTCTATGTTGAGACGTTAACTTAGCTATGAAAAAACATAGATGTCACCCACTTGAGGTTCGGTGACAAGACACGGTATATACGGACATAAAACAAGGCACCTAATCCATGGTTAACTGCCGCCGAAATGTTCAAAATTTCGGGGTGATTGCCGAAAAATAATTCACAACATGCCGCACCCCGATAATTTTCGACCTCTTGAACCTCTTGTGGAAAAATTCAATCCAACTTTCTCTTCTTATTCAACCCTGATTCTAACTACAAGTGCAGCCAACATTATCACACGAAATGCTTTGTAAAAACTGCGTAGATCAAAATATAGTCCTGTTGTCATTTAAAACGTCATTATTTGTACAAAAAACACGAAACTAAAATAATTTCTATTTTCTATTAATCCGAAGTATTGAAATAAATAGTGGAAACAATCTAAAATGTCTAGTTCGGACAGTGAAGCTTTCGAAAGTGCTGATGAGGATGTCATTGAATCTAAAACATCGACGAAGAAGGTGGAAGCGTTGAGTGTGAAATCAAGTGACGATGATGTTAACAAAGCCAACATTAAGTCAACAAATCCAATACCACGAAGAAGGTCACCAGAACCCTTATTAGAATCTGAACATGTTGCTGAAACTGTGATAAAAGCGAATATAGATAATAAAAGGTCTCCGGACTTAGAGTTAGATGACAATGAACCAACAGATTTGTTATCTACGAACACAAGTTTAAAGGATGTAGATGGTAGTCGAATAGAAAAGAAAGACTCCAAAAAAAGTATGAACTCTAGCTGTGAATTTATTGAAGTTGAAAGCACAGTAAAAGCTGAAGTCAGCGCTGAAGATGATTGGGAGTTCGATAAATGGGACGATGATATTAATGAAGAAATTGAAGAATTAGTAGCCAAATCAACTGTTTCGAAAGACAACGATGCGATTCAGCCAAAGTTAGCAAATAAATCGGTGGAAGATCATGTTGAAAAGATGTCGGACGAAGATGGATGGCAAATCGATGATTGGGATGATGAAAGCACGACGATAGAAAGCAGCGAAGTATTTTCATCCAAAACAGATTCAACAACGAGTGAAACTGGCATATCAAATGTTTTGGACAAACTTTCCTCATCCAAAACTTCGGAAACAAGTAGCGGTTGGGGATGGACGCCATGGGGCGGAGTTGTGCAATTGATATCTTCTGCTACATCTCATGTTTCCCAAGTAATTGAGTCCGGAATCGGTGTACCAGATCCTGAAGAAATTGCTCGATTACAGCACCAAGAGAAATTGAAGAATCCAGATCGGGAAGTTGAGTCGGATACCCGTAAAGACGATAAGTCAATGATGTTGGAGAATTTAATGTCCGGAGTAAGTCACATAGGAAACAGAGTCATAAGTGGTGGATTGGATACACTCGAGGGGATTGGTAAGAAGACGATGACAATTTTACAAGAAAACGATCCGGGATTATTGAATAAACGTAAGATGCTTGGAATGGTGGATAAAGATGCGCCGATTTTAAGTCAGATTTTACGTGAAGCGAAAGAGAAAACAGAGGAAGCAGAGCAAAGTCTAAAAGAGATTCAGAAACAGCGTTACAAGAAACAGCTTCATTTTGAGACTTTATTCGACGATTATCATGGATTGGTTCATCTGGAGGCACTAGAAATGTTATCCCAACAATCGGCTATTAAACTAAAAGCCTTGATGTCTCCGTTAAGCGGCTTAGCGTTATCAGAACTGGAAGAAACATTAAATGAAGTAAAAGAATTATGCGAACTACCCGAAATGGATAATGAGGACTCTGATGGACTCCACACAATTGAGGAACTTTCCGATAAATTTAAAGCTTCTGTTGAAGATTTAGATGTTACCGTTGATTTTAAGGAAATAATTCAGTGAGTTGAGTCGAAATTCGTTCTCAAGCTTTCATTCTTCATCTCTCTTGATTTTTCAGATGTTGGTCAGACAATATTTCTTGGCTGGAAAATGAAACAACAAAATCGGCTCAAGACATACACGATAAAGCTCTTCGATGTCTCGCCCAAACTAGTGCTATTTCGATTAATAAAATGCATAAACTCGCTGAACTTCTACTCATAAAGGAGCATCACAGTACGGCAGACGAAGCGGACAGTTTAGTACAGTAAGTACTTTTCCCCATTTGTATCACACGCCGAAATGAATGGCAATCACGAATTTTTTTCCCCTACAGAATCACCACCGTAATTTGTTGGCACTTAAGTGGAATTGCATCGAGGTTCGGGAACAGCCTAAGTCAAATGGAAAGTAAAGAAGACGTTAATTCGCTGATAACAAGCATATTTTTGGAAGGATCTAATAGCACGTCCTACGTACAAAATGCCTTTCAATTATTCATTCCGATTCTTCAAATGGGTGCGGCATAAATCGTATCTGAATAGATAAAATAATTCTATTATCACGTTACCAGCGAAAGTCAATAAATTCTTTTATGTTTCAACTAAAATGTATTCCTTCTGTATTGAAAGCGCATAACAAATTCATAAAATCGTCGATGTCCATCGATCTTGCTCGTTTTGCACCCATATTTGTGTCATTCAGAATTTGTTCAACTTTGTCTTTGATGTTGAAGTTATCAGCGAGTGCCTGGAAATAAAATAAAAGCAGACATTTGAATGGGTTTCTAGGCAAATTCTAAAAAAATCGATAAATTTACTCAACAATAGATCGTGCGTATAGTTTTATGTTTGTCCGCATGGATGACGCCACTTTAGAAAAGGGAGGAGTTCAGCTATGAAAAAAACAAAGACGGCACCACTTGAGGTTCGGGGACAAGCGGGACAAGACACAATCTATGATGAGTAAAATACTTAAAATGTATATCATGCCCGCAGCGGTAGCGGGTATCATGCCCCACACCCCAAAAAAGAAGTCCATAAACTCAAAAAACGTCATAAAAAACCTTTGGGACAAAACACCATGTATAGCGGAACTTTTGAAAATTTTCCCCCTGCTCCCCCCCTCCCCCCTCCAACTCCAAATTATTTAAAAAAAACTCTATGGGCCATGGACTTTTC
>CM055405.1:28463106-28569277 GCA_029228625.1 Pseudolycoriella hygida | reverse complement strand
TTTTCGCCAAAATTTTTTTTCTCCAAAATTGGTTTCCTTTTTCTTCCAAAACGGATTGACACTAATCTTATCACGAAAGTTGGGTTCGCCGCCGCTAGCAATGGCAGCTGTGTGAAGTCCCGTAACGCCAAATTTCGTCCCTACTTCCAAAACTGCTGATATCACAACAAAAACCTCTTTAAAGGTATAGTGTGACGCGGCAGTAGAGCCTATCTAGCGAGCTCATCTGACCTTTCGTTTCACTCCACGCCAGAGTGCCCAGGTACCCAGACAATGTTGATTCGATTATGATACGCCTGGACGTTGAAGTGGGCGACATGAGCGCCCTAATCATCTCCTCACTGTCTGAACCGATAAAGATATCCCTTCCCTGCGTCACCGTCGGCAGTGATTCTCGAGCTCCCATGAGTGCTGCGCAAACATCTGCATGGAAGACGCTGGAAGTTTTACCCAAATGAAACCCACTGCTCTGTGCAGTGTCCGAAGTGTGCACTCCAGCCCTTTCAACGGTCTTAGATCCATCCGTGAACAGCATTTTCACATTCTTGTTTGCTCGGAAATATTGCTTCATACCGCATTTACTGGCGTCATTTTGTTCCTTGGAATGTCAAAAATCGGGTCTGAAATTACTTCATCTATTCTGCCCACAAGGGACCCGCAAGCTTGATTTCTCTAACCTATCCGCAGTAGCGAAGGCTCTGCCCTTTATTATCAAGCCTCAAGTGGTGACATCTATGTGTTTTCATAGCTGAATTGACATCTCAACATAGAACTACCCCCTTTTCTCAAGTGGCGTCATCCATGCTTTCATAGCTGAATACGGACAAACATAAAACAAGGTGGAGATTTGTAAGTAAGATTCGTGTCACGTTTTTAATTTTTTTTTCGTAGTTGGAAGATTTGGCCTAATTTTGGTAAAAAACCGCAAAAATATGGAGGCTGAATTCAGAAAATATTACTTGCATGTACTGCCACTGTTATTCCGATAAAAATTATAAGAAAGTGTTGTCTCCCGGGGGCGAAACTCATTACAATTTTGTCATCATCGCGAAAAAATTTTAAATGCACACAAAATCGACAATCTGTAAACCTATAGACGATTTCTGTTACCAAAAATTACTTACAATATTGTGCAACGAACAGTGTAACCGATAATTCTTCAAGAGTGTTTCCAGCACTGACGAATGTTTGAACGACGCTGCCAACGTTTTATTTTTCCGTAAAAATGCTATCCTGGTAAGTCCGTCCCATTCCGTGAAGTTAATTGGTGGCGGTGGATTCCTAGGCTCAATTCGAACTACACTTGATTCCACTTTCGGAGGTGGACGAAAATTATTTTTTCCCACTTTCATCAGCAAATCTACTCGGGCTAGCAATTGAGTGTTGATGCTGAGCCGACAGTATAGTTTGTCGTCAGGTTTTGCAACCAATCGCTGAGCGAACTCACGTTGAAACATAAGAACGGCACATCGGAACAGTGGACGATGTAGTAACAGTTTGAATACCAACGGTGAACTGATTTGGTATGGAACGTTAGCGATGCAAATGTCGAAGAATGGCAATTCGGTTTTCAGTGCATCGCCAACAAGAATTTGTAATCTTGAATGGAGTGGAGTTCCTTGTACACGCTTTTGCAGTTCAGCAACTAGTCGAGCGTCAATCTCACAAGCGATAACCTTTTTCGCTTTCTCAAGTATCTTAACGGTCATGTTACCAGTACCTGGACCGATTTCTAGAACAACATCTGTCGGTCGAAGGGCTGATTTTTCCAGCATGCTAGTAATAACCAAGGGATTTTTAAGGATGTGTTGGCCAAAGTCCTTGTTAAATACGATTCCTACGAAAATATGAAAAAGTATGTAACGAACCGATCAACGAACCATTGGAATGGCTTTATTTACCTTGTTTTTGCACTTCATTATGAATTCTATGCTTTTTTTCTGATTTTACTTTCGGCATTTTGTGAAATTCTAAATTTTTATGTATCAACGATGTCAACTAAATGTCAGTCGTGACAGGTTATGTTTTGACATTTGTCAAAAATATTCACGTGTGCGAGCCACAGCCGTGTAAATTTGTAAGCCACTAACAGTCCACAAAACCCACAAAAATCTGTCAAAATAAAACTGACGGGATCGCATTTGTTGAGCGAAAATTTACTAATTTTCTGGAAAGTTTCTAGCAAAATACGTATTAATTCCTTAGGAAGAAAATTTTCTCTTCATATCTAGCGATAAAAATATGCGAAGAGAAGAAGAAAAACGTAAGATTTCCTCACAGAATTTAGACCCAGAAATAACTCATTTAGGCTCACTTTTGACCGTTATGATTTCCCTATTTTATGTCAATGTCAATTATTTCCCTATTTTATTTCCCACTTGTCAATAATTATTTCTCTATTTTATTTCCCACCTGTCAATTATTTCTCTACTTTATTTCCCACCTGTCAATTAATTTTCTATTTTATTTCACGCCTGTCAATTATTTCCCTATTTTATTTCCCACCTGTCAATTAATTCCCTATTTTATTTCAAGCCTGTAAATTATTTGCTTATTTTATTTCCCACCTGTCAATAATTTCCTTACTTTATTTCCCACTTGTCAATTATTTCCCTATTTTATTTCCCACCTTTCATTCCCTATTTTAATTCCCACCTGTTTATTATTTCCATACTTTACCTCTCACTTGTTCACTACTTGCGTCTAAGTCAGCCGTTTCAGCTCTTTGTTATGTAACACCACCGTTAAAAATGGTTAGCTAAATGAAAATGTATCTTTATTTCTTCGTTTAAATCAATTTTATTGTGTCGTTAATCGCCCCATTGAGCTAGATAAAAGTTTCCAGCAACAGGCGTTCCCAGTCGATATTTTTCCGCGAATTTAGTGATTTGAAACGATCGACGATCCTCACGACTACAACGATTATTAGAATACTTCTCGTCAAAATGCAACTTTCCATTCTGTTTATAAATTAGGAACACGTAACGATGTAGGCCGGTGCCTTGTCCTGGACTGGACCCAATATATTCCGACAATGTTTCTCCACTTTGTACATCCATTCCAGGAATGTTGACAATCAACCAATGCTGCCACGAGCGATAGATGGGCTCTGTTTTACTCGGTGCATCTGCAAAGTATGCGTTAAACTAGTGTGTCCGACATTAAAAAGAGAATCTACCTGGATCAATCAAACATAAGGCGTAAAAGGATCCGGCGTCAGCGTCCCAGAAAACTTCGGGAATGTCTTTAAGTTGAATTGGTTTTAGTTCATTTCCGAGGTTGACGTTAACACCCCCACGAAAAGTTATTTTCGCTATTTCAACAGGTGCTGTCGAAATCACATCTGGAACGATTTGATGGTCTTCCATTTCTGTTGTTCAATTATCAGCTTTTATTGATAACGAATTATCATTAAAACGAGATATAATTTCATTGATGCAGTGCTAGCAGTTGAACGGATAATTTAAGCTGTTATCTTACTAAATTGTGCGCAGTGATGCGCGTTATATTGCTCACTAGTATAACAGCGCAGGCGGATAACTTTCTCTGCTTCTTCCACTGTCAAAATTGGCTCAATTGTTTACTAAAACCAATTTTCCATTCTTGAAAAGAGTTATAAAGTCGAATGGCATGGAGCCATTCATAAAGTGCGCACGCTAAAAACACAGTATTTGACTAGCGCGCCTATTTTCGTACATTTCACGCTTTTATGGAACTCGCCCTACCGCCGTAGTAGCGTGCGCACTTTGTAAATGGCCACCATCTTTAACATTAATTTAGTTGTGTTTGTATCAAAGCGATCAATGCCATCGACAACCTACACAATAGAACTTGCATTTATACCACGCGTAACCTGGCATGGCCTTAACCCACATGGGCGAGGAATTGGGATACGCCAAATTAGCACGAGCCGAGGCTTTCTGTTATGTAAGGGACCATCCATAAAGTACGCACGGTTCTACGGGGGTGGGGGGTTTGACGTCAGCATAGCCTATAGCAGTTTCTTTTGCGTTCGGACACCACAGCCCCCGTGGTTCAGCATCAGTAGGCACCTTAACCAGCCTTAGGGGCCAGATGCATCCATATATCTATAGGGGCTATTCCTAACTCCACGGTACCGATTTGGCCTTCGGTGGCGGCTTTTACTAGATCTGCTACGACTATTACAGTTGGGACCTTACAACCCCGACACTGCTAATTCCGCTCGGGTGAGGGTAGTCGCGAATATCCAATGGTCCTGCTGGAATAGGCCCAAAGACTGTTCAACCAGCGGTGTCCACTAGAGGTGAGTGAAATAATAAAATAACTCAATTATTTTCTCAAAATTGAGTTTAAAAAACATTTCAAATGAAGTTTGGGTCGGGTTTGATTTTTTATTTTGGATCGGGTTAGGTTCGGTTCCCATTGGGAGAAAAGGTCGATCCCCACACCTCTAGCGTCCATCCCTGCTCATACCACAAGAATTTCTTCATTTACGACTTCCACAGCCAGTTTCAGTGGTTGGCCCACTCGAGTGAGGGGTATTGGGACAGCCTACACAATCAACAATCAACTTTTCTAAATCTAAAGGTTGTCCTAAGTATTTTTGAATGTGTGCTTGTTGCTAATGATAATCAGACATAAAAGCCGTCCAGAAAATGTCGACGGCGGCTAGTCGAAAAAAACAGTTGGCTTAAAAAGGCTTCTGAAAAATCGTAAACTTTAAATTAAATTTCGATAAAAATAATTAAATATTTTTTACAAAGTTGAAAAAATATAATTTATTTCTGTCAAAACTAGTGAAATTTCTAGCCGGCTTTTTTAGATTCCAATAAACTCAAATACGACTGAACGGCAAAATGATTTATTAAAGAATGAATTTTACAGTAAATCTGATTACTAGATTTGATCAAAAAGGAATACACATCAGGGTGTACTTCGATTGTATATAATTTAACAGGCTTAAGCCAACTTTTTTTGATTTGATTTATTAACCAAATATTCACGAAAACTTGACTGATAAAATCACAATAAAATAATAAGTGGGCGAAATTTATGATTCAAAATACATTGTAATCTCGAATGTAAAGCAGATTCATGACATAATACGCAAGCCACTAGAAAGTTAAAACTCATGAGTAATAGGAACAAAGGTTTACGCGGGTTCACTATCCGACCTTCTATCAGATGGCACTGAGTGCTCGTACTGCTGCTCGGAGTACACTTGGCTGACCTTGTTAAATAGCTTCGAAGCCGCAATGATCGTTTCGGACGATCCATAGTTTTTCCTATGGAATGCGATGTAAAAAAATTCAGGGCACGCAGCACATATGAGTGTGTCTGAACTTTCCTCATCGAATTCAAAATTTGAAGCAGCTGTGGGGAGTCAACATGCTTTCTAAACACATCGAATACAAAAAATATGCATGACTTAACACGACGTCTAGCTAACGTTTCCAGGGCCAGTAAAGAACACCTGTCAGTGTAGGGAGTGAGTTTGTGATTGGAATCCCTTTTAATGGTCCTTCTGAGACAGAGAAATGATAACGGCAGCTCACGCGCCGGCCCTGCTGGCTAGAATGCGTATGTCGGATATTTTGAAAATGTATTTGAACGGCTGTCAAACAAATGTGGTTATGTTTCCGGTGTATTGATAACTGAATGTGAGCTGCCGTTATCATTTCTCTGTTCTGAGAGCGTAATTGACAAACTGCTTCTGAACTGACCGAACTGACTCAATTACGTCGTTGTGGACAGCGTAGCTAGGATTCCAAAGAACCGAAGCATATTCAAGATGTGAACGGACGTGTGCATTTTAATTAGAAGATAAAGCTTTGACATTTTGAAAATTGAAACAAACCCTCTTCAAGAAACCAAGCATGGAGAAGGCTTTAGAAACAATTCTAGCAATATGTGTATTGTGTGTGAGTTTTTCGTCCAAAATAACACCCAGGTCCCGAATTTCATAAATTCTGCCAATATCGCTATTGTCGGTCACGTAATCGTAAACAAAAGGTTTTAACTTCCGATGAAACGTCATTATTTTACATCTGTCGATATTTAACTCCATTCCGTTCTTTTTACACCATGCAGAAAACAAATTGAAGATGAAAAGCGTCGACTGCGCTACCGAATTTGACATACAACTTCAGGTCATCATCAAATACACCGTGTTTAGCAAACCGAAATATTTTTGTTGCGTAGTTAATCATCATCATCATCATCAAACTTTATAGACCGTTTATACCTTCCGGTGTGGGGTCTTTAAGCCGCAACCCGGTGGTCATTGACCACCCCCCTCCATATCCTTCTATCCTCTGCCAAGGAGATGGTTTGCTCGCCCAGTGAAAGCCCCCTAACTTCTAAATCTGATTTAATTGAGTCTATGAACCTTCTCCTTGGCCTACCCCTAGGACGTACACCCGGGACCTGTGCACTCAATATCCTCTTTGGGAGCCTACTATTACCCATCCTTTGAACGTGCCCGTACCATCTCAGACGACTAACCCTTGCCGCCTCCTCCACTGACCTAACCCCTAAATTTTCTCTGATGTCGTCGTTCCTGATATGATTGTCCCACTGTTCCCTCCGATTCACTTTTTCTATGCTCCTAAGAACCCTCATATCTGAAACCTCCAAGTCATGCACAAGGTATCCGCAGTCCACCCAACTTTCACTACCATATAAAATTGTTGGCCTGAAGATTGATCTGTGAATAGCTAACTTTGTGCCACTACTTAATTCCTTCCTGTTAAACACATGAGACCTCAACTGACTGCCCACCGCGTTTCCCATTTTCCTCCTTTCCTCAAATTCCCTAACCAACTTGCCATCCTCTGAAAAAATGGTTCCTAAGTACTTGAATTCAGAAACCTGCTCCAGCTCCTCCCCATTTAAATTGCACACTACGTCTTTCCTAAATTTGCCAACATGCATAACCTTTGTTTTGCCGACGCTTATCTTCATCCCGTACTCCTCACATGCTACATTCAGGCAGTCAATCCCCCTCTGCAAATCATCGGCATTACCTGCTAATAGGGTTAAATCATCCGCATAGGCCGGGATTTTCATAATTACATCCCCAATTTCCACATTCCCCTGCAAATTGGCCTGCTTGATGATTTTGTCCATGAAAATTATGAACAGAAGAGGAGAGAGACAACAACCCTGACGAACGCCCTCATTAACCTCGAAAGCCTCACTAATTTCACCATCTATCCTTACCGCAGCCTTGCTCCCTGAGTAGATGCTTTTAATGGCGCCCAATAAACCTCCATTAACCCCGTATTCGCTAAGCACCTCGAACAGCTTTTGCCTCGGTACCCGATCAAATGCCTTTTCCAAGTCGATGATGCATAAGTACAGATCAATATTCCTCTCAAAGAGCTTTTCTATAGCCTGCCTAAGACAAAAGATCTGATCCTGACACCCTCTCAGAGGTCTGAAACCACTCTGAGCCTCGTCCAGAACCTCTTCCACTATAACCCTAACCCGATCTACTAGCACACTAGCATAAACCTTTCCGACCACGCTCAAAAGTGAAATCCCTCTGTAGTTGCTACAAACTTTACGGTTGCCCTTCTTAAAGATCGGAGCAATAACACCGAAGCTCCAGTCAGCGGGTACTACTGAGGACTTCATGGCTAAATTAAAAATCCTACAAAGCCATTGGATCCCACCAGACCCGCTATTCTTAATAAATTCTGTCCTAATTTCGTCTACACCTGCGGATTTTCCTGCCTTCAGCCTGCTGACCTTTCGTGTCACCTCCTCTAATGTAATTTCTTCCTCACCCTCCGAGTTAGCAAACTGATTTCTGTCAGGTGCCACTACCGGATTGACAGATGCAAATAGATCCTGAAAGTAATCACGCCAGGTTTCCAGTACTTCTCCCTTATCCGTAATTAACTGGCCATCTTTACCCAAAATGCTACCGCAGCCCTCCTTTTCACCACCACGCCTAATATCCTTAATCGTCGACCAGAATTTTTTACCCTTTCCTTGACCTGCTTCTTCCAATTCTTCTCCGAACCTCTTCCACGCGAGGTCCTTTGCTTCTTTAACTAGAGCCTTAACCGCCTGACTACAAGCCCTGTAAGCTCCTTTCTTCTCATCCGTTTTATCCTGTAACCAAACCAAATAAAGCTTTCTTTTCTCCAACACAGCCTTTTTGATATCGGCGTTCCACCAACCCGTCCTTTTGTTCCTACCTCCGCTAGAGACACTACCCAGACATTCCTCAGCTGCACTCAAAACAAATTCCTTAAAATTTGCCCACTCAGCCTCGATGTCCCCGCAGTCCGAAGGAAGCCCCTCAAAACCTTCTGTGAACTTTGCCATGAAACGAGCCCTAACTTCCTCCTCCTTGAACTTTCCTACGCGAAATCTGCGAACTACCTTTTTCTTCCTTTTAGCCTGACAGAGTTTACCAACCGACAGATGTGCACCCAAAAGATAGTGGTCCGAGCCGAAGGTGAAACCCCTGAAAACACGCGTGTCACATATTTCCTGCCTCTTGTCCTGTTCTATAATTACGTAATCAATTATTGACTTATGATCCCAACTTTCATTGACGTAAGTGTACCGGTGGATCCATTTGTGCTTAAAGAAAGAGCTGGTTACTGCTAACCCATTGAAATCACAGAAATCTAACAACCGCTTCCCATTTGAGTTCAAAGTATCTTCCCCGAATTTGCCTACCACCCTTTCATAACCTGCATTGGTTTTACTGTTTCCTATCCTCGCATTAAAATCGCCCAACAAAACCACACACTCACTTCGCCTTTTTGCCACAACATCTCCTAACTGCTCGTAAAAGGCGTCGAGGTCGCCAGCATTGCTACCCTCGCATGGGCTATAAACACTAACCAGCCGATAAATACCCCCAGCTAACTTAATAGATATCCACATAATCCTTTCATTTACGCAGCGAACATTCAAGACAAATTTTTCTAATTCCTGCTTGATAGCCATCCAACTCCCCAGTTTGCCCTACCAGACTGAACGCCGACAAAAACACTTTATAGCCGCCCACCTGCTCTTCTCGCTGTCCCTTAGTTCTAATGTCGCTCAATGCTAAGATATCTACACCGTAATCCTCAGCCAATTCTACCATTTCATTCTTGCGACACCGAAAACCCCCATTCACGTTTAGACTTCCAATAAACAAACCACCAACCTTTTTACATTGCCTGATCGTCAACGATGGGGTACCTGTTATGTCCTGTGCTGGTCGTACCCCGTGACCAACACTCGTCCGAGGCTGAGCCAAATTATTTTTACCGCTTGTGAATACAGTGGGACGGCCTGGTAAGCCGAACCGCACCGGAAGTACAAGCCTCAATGGGGACTTTAACACACGTGCCTAAAGTGCTATGCGCAAGCTCATCCATATTTTGCCAAAGCGATAGCTATGCGAATAGCGAAGCCCGTATCCGTAATTATAAATCACATTGACTTGAAATTGCATTTCAAAATAACAAACAACGAAACAACAAAACACCGATTGCTTCACATTAGAACAACATAACATCCGAAAAACGCGGCGTAGTTAATAAACAGAATAAAGAGTAGAGGCCCGAGATGACTCCCCTGAGTCCTGATGGCACTCTAATGCTTGATGACTTCCACTCTTGAACTTTAACACTCTGAGGTCTATCTGAGAGATATGATTTAATCCAATCCAAGAGATTCGAACCCAACCCCATTTCACTCAACTTTTGTAAAAAGATAACGGTGATTCACGCGATCAAACGCTTCCCGGATGTCAGAGTAAATTGCATCGACCTGCCAACCCGATTCCATCCAGCGTCCTTTTCGAAGCCCGTGTTGCACATCCGTTAATGCTCGGCTAAGATCAGTAGTTAAACGAGTACAAATAATAGACCCGATAGTCGGCAGCATAGCTACTCCACGATAGTTGCTAATGTCACTCCTAGAACCGCTCTTATGAATTGGAGTCAGCTCAGTAACTTTCCAGCGATCGGGGAATATGCTCGCAGATAATGGGAAGTTGTATATGTGGAGCAAAGGAGTCGAAAGAACGTTCGCACATTTTTTAAGAATGAAAGGCGATATGCCATCGAATGCACAACCTTTAGTCGTGTCGATTCTCGAAGGACTTCACCTTTTAATACTTCATAGGTATGAACGTCCGCGACTTTGTCTAAGCCAAACGGCTGTATGGCCATTTTAACAGACCTGTCGGCCCGGCTGGACTAAAATATGTCGGCGGCAGCTCTCATATCTGGTTCCTATCACCAAAACTTGCTAAATGTCCGCTTCAGTCAGTGTTTGGAAAACAACAAATAACTCTTATTTGACCATCATTAGTAATATTACTAATTTTATCGACGCAGATGCCATTGTAAATAACTTCGTGAGAGCTAAAAACAGAAAAGGAGTCTAGCATCAGCGTAGCGGAAGGTCTTAATCTGGTCCTGTTCTTAAACAAAAGGTTATTCTTTTACTGTTCTCGATAATTTTTTGTGTGTTTTTGGTTTCATTCTTTGATGAAACACTTTCGTATAAGGTTAATATTGTTAGTAAAGAAGCACAAAATTTGTTGGCCGGTTTTGACCCCTATGCGAAAAATAAATCAATTTTTAAACTGTTGCTTTGGCTAGGCATACAGAGATGGCTCTGGCTAAACGTACACAATATTTTTCCTCTAGTTGTTACACATGCAACTCTTAAATGACATTTGGAGATTGATAAAAAAAACTTCTTGACTTAGTAATCAAATTTTTTGCATTTGTTTTTGTCATTACTGAAAAGTCTAATTAAATAACAAAATGAATTGAAAATTAGGCATTATTCATAATTGCACAAATGCGAGTATGTAAATCAATTGAAGAAAATTGCATCGTAACGATTTGACCAGTCGTTAGTCATAAACCGGACCAAGAGCTACACTTTTTTTTCATTTTATTTGATTGGTGTTGTGAGAAAATTCTTTCAATTCAGTTTTCGTGAGCACTTGTAGAAATCGTAGATTTACTTAACCATTTTGCTGTTATTGAAATCAGTGAACAATTTTTGGTACGGAAGAACTGAACCGACGACGATGGATGTATGCAATGCAAATCAGCCTATGAGAAAAAAGACTTGGTCGGAATTGAAATCAGTTGTGAGTGATTTACGCAAACAACTGTCATCTTTATGTGGCATAATTCCAACGAATATTCACTTTCGTTCATTAACGGATGGCCGTACCAGAATTTATTTTTTGAGTCCACCTCCAAATGGTTTTCAAACGACCCTTCTATACACCGATATACAATCACATAGCGAAAACACACAACCTCAAAAGTGAGTGACCTAATTTTATAAACAAAAGCAATTGAAACTTTGCTTTCCGTTCGTTCGCTTCAATTCAAATTAATATTTTTTTTTTTTATTTTCAATTCTACTTGTTCTGTAAACGTTTTATTAATGTTTTGGAGAAAGTTGTTTTCATTTATTGTGTTCACCTTGGTGACATCATTTACGTTTTCTTGCTATATTTCGAGAGTCTCCTTGCGGTTACAATACATTGTACATAGCAACATTGTAAAAACCGAATTCCTTTTTAATTCTGAGTCGCAGACAATAAATTTTAAGCGACTGTAAACACTACCGTTCGCATCAACCAAAAATTCTACGTGCTTTGTAAACGAGAATGGCGTACGTGGATGAAATTTATCATTCGACGCATGACCTTTAATCCCTTTTGTGATACTGAAAATACTTCGACGAAATTCACTATGGAATCTATTCGATTACCTCAGTAAATTCGTGTCTCCAATGTCAATAGAAGAAATAAAGACGGCAGTGCTTCAGATAAGACTAATTGGTGCGATAATTCACGTCGGTGAATTCATTCGATGTCATTTATAATCGGCTAAAAAATCACTGCAAAAATTATAAACGAAATGATTTTGTAGCAATCGTTTTATCAGCAGAGATTCAAAATTTCCCTAATAATTTCTTCAATTAACCTGGAGGCTGGTCGGATAGAGTAAGAAAACCCATTGGATGCATACAAGATAGCTACTGAAAATGCCTGCCGACGGCGCGCCGCGGCGCCACAACAGGGAAAACTGCAGTTTTTGTCTTCATAAATCTAGTACTATTCAAACATCTATGACATAGGTTCTAAGGTCCCGCTTAAATTACTTTATACTAATGATTATAGGAAAATGTGAGAAAAAATTTGATTTTTTGAAACGTCAAGAATCCGACTCCAGTTTTGACAGGCTTCGATATTATAATGTCAAAACTTATATAAAAATTACCATAAATGTGTACTATGTACATCACCTTTTCACATCTTTCTGAAGTCATTGTCACATTCTCCGCCTAGATAAACCCTTATTTTGTTAGTTAAAAAGCTTCAATTAAGGTCCAGCCCTTGTATGTTTTAGTACATTTTTGAATCCTCACATTTTGTCGTCTAGTACATATAGTCACAACAAAAACTCTTTTTAAAAGGGAAACGTGACGCAAGTCCTCGTCCCTTCTTCCAAAACAACTGATATCAATTTGGGTGACGCTTGCAGCTTCGGAACGCACAAAATTCTTTTGAAATATTTTCACTTCTGAGTAAAAAATGCGTTACAAATGCCGGACGCGCCAATGTAATAATTTTTCTACGCTTTCAGCTTTCATACGCAAAAATTTGATTTCCTGTACAAAAATACGCCATACATCCCATAAAGTCAAATTTTTGCATTGTGAAAGCTGAAAGAACGGAAAAACTATAACACTGGGGGTCTGGCATTTGTGACGCATTTTTTTAATCAAAAGTGAAAATATTTCAAAAGAGTTTTTTGCGTTGCGAAGCTGCAAGCTTCACCCAAATTGATATCAGTTGTTTTGGAAGAAGGGACGAGGACTCGCGTCACGTTTCCCTTTTAAAAAGGGTTTTCGTTGTAATTGTAATGTTTTGCATTATTTTGAGCCGCCGCTGTCGCCGAACCGAAGCGCGGCGGCTAGTACTTAGATTGGCGAAAATGATCCCCTAACCTCCTCTACAACATATCAACTACTACTTCCATGGGCGAAAATGATCCTCTCAACTTCCTCTACAACATATCAAAAGTTTTTTTTTGAGTCCCCGCTTATTTTCCGCCATTTTGGCGGTCACCCTGATACACTACACACCCAACCCAACAACTTTCCCTTTGACACCAAACCTCTATCTCGAACACACAACCATTGCCTCATACAAAATGTGCTATCATACACACTACACACACAAACACATACATATGTGCTTTATATGGCGCCTTCTGGCCGGTACCCCCCCCCCCTTTTTTTAAAATCTCATGTGACGTAGAATGCCCACCCGAAGGTCCTGGCAAAATTTCAAGAAAAGTTATCGAGCCGTTTTGGAGCACGAGCCAAAAAAGTGGTTTTTCACGGAACTAACTAACGTAGGATGTTTGCATTAACTTTGGCTTCTATAAAACAGCCCTTTTTGTATAGGAAATTAACATTTTCTAAAGGTCGTATCTTCGGATCCACCGAACCGATTTTAATGAGTGAAAAGACACTTCGCCTTAGAATTTTCCGTAGAATCCAAGAAAAATATTTTCCGGGGGGTATGTCGCAAGGGGGGGGGGAAGTCAAAACTTAGCTGTATATACGGTTCCGAAGTCTACAAAAAAAGATTGTTCCGAATTTTTTGTTCGTATGGGGCGCTACCGCGCGCCCATGATTTTCAGTTCAGTTTCGTCAAAAAATGGGAATCTTGACTATTCAAAAAGTCAACAACTTATTATTCCATTTTCCTACGGTAATTTTAGCAAGACCTTAGAACTTTTGTCAAAAATGTTTCAACGGTACTAGATGTATGAACACAAAGATAGCAGTGCGGTGTCGGCTTATGTCAAAGTATACAAAATTTCTTGATGCACTTCATCATGGAATTTCGAATACATAGACATAAGCTGAGGACGCACCAAACGTTTGTATTTCTTTAGACCCGTAGGAAGTACTGGTTTGGTTTGGTTTTATTGGGGAGTTTAAAAGAAAAACAATAACATAATTACAATTCAAATATCAAGTATCAAGCTAAATTGATTGCAACCTAAGCTACTGGACCCATTGTGCTGTACTCCTTTTTGTTAGTTATAATTTTGGCCTTACGGTCCGATCAGCCATTTGCTTCCTATAATAAAAGATAACAAATTAGCTAAATTAAGCTCCAATTGCTCTTTGGAAGTTATATAGAAATCTCCCAAGTGCTTTGTTCTGAGACTCATCAGTGCTGGGCACGCAAAATGTCTCGCTGTCTCTGGCTCTAAGCCACACCCTGTACAGACTGGGTCGTTTACGATCCCTATCTTGTTAAGATGATAGCTCCGGCATACGTGTGCCCCGTGAGAATTCCAATCAACGTGCGGAGCTTGACTCGGCCCAGACTGAGAAGGAACTTTTTATTACAGCCCACCAAGAATTCCTTCGATTGTCTGCAACTGCGCGTATCTTCCGACGGCTGCTTCGGCTCCAATGATGGCACTGGCTAGTTCGTCGGCTTTTTCCAGATACCCAGGCAAGCTTAACCGTATTGTTGCTTGATACGGTCTCTAACATGAAGAAAGATTGGAGAACTAACCCTGAGGAAAACTTGACCGACGACAGTAATTCTATCGACGATTCACTGTCCGTACAAATCAAAACTCTCTTGTCTTCGATCCCAGCTCGGATCATTTCTTGGGCGCCTTCACATATGGCTATGACTTCAGATTGGAAAACGGTAGCATGCTCCCCTAGAGGAAAATGCATACTGTAATTCAATTCCTCTGAGTATGCTCCGGGTGCGGGAGCCTTCTTCAGTCTTAGATCCATATGTATACATGACTACGTCTGCCTCTATTGGCGGCACTATATTCTCCCATTCAGACCTGCTTGGTAGAATAGTCTCAAAATTTATTTCAAAACAAAAGGTCGCCTGCACCTAGGAAGTACTAGTCACAGGCGTTTACTCTTCGTTTCCAACTAGTCGATTTGAGGAGGGGGAGTCGGGGGGAATATCGGTCCTGAGTAAATGTTGGCCGAATTTCGAAAAAAAATGTTCTCCAGAAATGTATTACCAAAATCGATTTTTAGATTGAAGATGTTCATTTTTTGAGGAGGGGCCACTAGGTTAGGGCCTCCTAAGTGGTTTGGGGTCTTCTGTACATAACTTAAGTAAATCTCTTCCGATTTCCAAAAAATGTTTCTTGTTCGAAAGGTTTAGGAACGCCCTAAAACTGAGTCTCTACTAGGGCTAAACGTTTTTTTCTACATAAATTAGATTCGGATAAATCTTATCCGAGTTCCATAAATCTTTCTATTCCTGAAAGATAAACGGAAAACTGACCTTGATCTTACATATTATTCAAGTTCGTGCCTTTGCACATGCCCAGTAAGCTTGAACGTGGAGTCACTTATAGTGGAGGAACCACTTGTACAAAATCATTTAAGAACTTTCGAAGTTATGATCGAAACATAACCAAAGACCCGTACGTATCAGAATAGATGTGACAAACAGTATAGATGTGGCAAATAGAACAAATCTTGCAAAAAGACTAGAACGTATCTTAATATAGTAATAAGCAAACAATCCAACTTACCCGAAGTACATCTCAGACCATTCAAATCTAGAAATGGTTATATCCAAGGATTGGGCCATTTTCCCCTAAAACCCTGAAAGACGTGTTCTCTAAAATTTGATTCTACACAACTTTGCCTTTGGAAGCAACTTTCTACCTCTTATAGTTCCAGAGATATGGATCATCCCTCCCAATTCTAGAAATGGTCATATCCTAGGATTGGGGCATTTTTACCCAAAAACCTGAGACACGTGTAGCCTAAAATTTCATTCTCTACAACTTTGCCTTTGACAGTGAATCTCCATATTGCATAGTTAAGGAAATAAACACGAAAAACTGTTTTCGTATATGGCTAAGAAACTCAATTTCGTCCATTCCATTAGTCCCGGTGCCCCGACCCCTGACCCGGTTCCCACAAAAAAATTTTCCCAATTTTCTGACATCAAATCCTTTCATTTGACACCAACATGAGCAATTCCTGTGCTATACTTGCTGAGATATTTGCGAAAAAGCTTCACCGACTCTCGGAAAACCATGGTTTTGGTCACTTCCTCGACCATATCTCTGGAACCACTTGATCATCTTCGAACTTGAATCATGGGAGGGATGTATCTTTCAGGGAAATAAAAGTTTAGGCTGATCGGTTGAGCCGCTTGAAAAAAAAGTGGAGACGGATGGACATTTTTTTATTGTTGATTCGTCGATAATAAATGCCTCCCGCCAACTGCCACCTCGATCTACTCCATGTTGCATTAAAATTGTTTGTAGTAAACGTATAGGACCTTCGTACGACATACGGGTCCAAAAAGTGGTCAACAATATGGTTTTTTGTATTGCACAAATGTTGTGTTGCTTGGTGTCTTTAAATCCAATTATAATGCTTTTTGTGAGATGATAACTATTTATTGCCTTGCATTCGGCCTTGGTTACAGGCCATCTTCATGGCTAAAAATAAATAAAATCCACAAATTGCATTAAACGACTAGTACAATTTATGGTTGACTAGGCATCTAACTTACGTTCTAATAATTAATCACCTAAAATCACAAATGTTATCACAACGTTTTTTTCTATGTTTTCCTACCAAATTCGTTCGGATTCGGTTTACTATTTCAGCTGTTTAACTAGGTGACAATAGTCAAACAGTTGGTTGTTTATTGTGGTTGGTTTACATGCTGCCGTTTTCCACAACGTTTTATCAGATTGTAGAACACAGGTGAAATATGATCAGCGTCCGATTTAAAGTTGACTGTTTCGTGTTCATGCATAATTATACAGTTAACTTCATGAAGTTATAGCTGTCCTTTTTTGCGTACCTTCTTTAAAACAGATTTTCGTTCAAAGTCAAACTCGTGTGGTGGGTTAGTTTTGACCACGTGGTTCACCAGAGCCGTTTTCGTTGGCTTCTTTTCACGATTCGCGACATCTCGTTTGTGTGTCTGTCACAAAGGCACCAAGAAGTTTCACCAATGTATAATTTTGAACATGCTTTGCAAGGTATTTTGTAGACCACTAGAGATTGTTGGTTGATGGTTTTTTGAAGGTTGGTGAACCTTTTGAACTTATTATTAGCACGGAAATCGCTCTTATAAGTTTTTAATGGACCTCAGAAGATGAATTTTTTGAATAATATTTTTATATTGACAAATACCTATCTGGGCGCATATAAAAAATCCGATGGAAATGTGTCCGATTCGTAAAAACATGAAATTCATAAGCAAGAACGAAATGTACAAACAATTATCGATCCTCTTCAATGTTTATTATCTTACAGACTGCAATGGCATCCACTACTAGAACCATCAATACCGACTTTATCATCGAACACAGCTTGTCCCCGAGAAACACAATTATTGATGGAAAGAAAACGTTTATCTTCATGGGGTATTACAGAGTACGAATTGCATAAGAAAAGCGGAAGAATTATATTCCCAGCTATTGGCACTTTGTATCAATGCATTGACACAGGATTTAATGTAATTTTATTAATTTTTTTTCTTTCGTACTAGAGGTGAGCGGGCCGCACGAAACTCGACTAAAAACCCGACCCGAATCACTTTGTCGGGTCGGATCGGGTTTTCGAATTAATTTTTTCGGGCTTTCATTTTCGTATTTTCGGGTCGGGTCGGGTCGGGTTTGAAGACTTCAACTAATAAAACCCGACCCGAAAAAAAAATTCACTCAATTATTTTCTGAAAATTGAGTTTACAAAACATTTCAAATGAAATCTTTTTTTGAAAAAATTTTGAGTTCGGGTCAGGGTTTCGGGTTCAGTTCGGGTCGGG
The DNA here is from genome assembly GCA_029228625.1 of Pseudolycoriella hygida. Taxonomy (NCBI): domain Eukaryota; kingdom Metazoa; phylum Arthropoda; class Insecta; order Diptera; family Sciaridae; genus Pseudolycoriella; species Pseudolycoriella hygida. The sequence goes on along the minus strand of CM055405.1, from coordinate 28,551,435 downwards.
TTCGGGTTCGGGTCAGGTCTTTGGATTCAGTTCGGGTCGGGTTTGGTTCGGGTCTCATTTGGAAAAAAAGTCGACCCGCACACCTCTATTATTTACATTTTCTAAACAATTAATTCTTTTGTTTAATTTAGACCAGCCCATTATTTCCCTCTGAACTACGCGTCTGTCAACTTTGGACTGCTATTGATCCACAAATTTGCCCAAATAATTCTGACTTAATCGCGGTAATTATAAGTTCTAATGACAGATTCGTACCACGTACATAATTTGATTTCGTAACTGCTAGTACGTTTGTGGCGGTGATCTGTGGGTAACGCATGCATATAGCGGACACGGTGAACGTCTGACGTTTGCACATGATGGTAGGAGAACTTCTTTCGCTGATGACCCGTTGAGTGCTGGCGTACCGTCGTATGTAATGCAAGAAGAATTCAATCGATATCAGGGATACTGGTGGCAGCCGAACAAATCTGAAGGTAACATTTTTTCACATTTATGAACTAACAGAATCCGAAGAAGAAAATTTCTTAGAATTTATGAAAAAATTATTCATTTTCGAAAAAAATTTGAATTTTCGAAAAAATATTTCAATTTTCGAAAACAAACTTCGAAAAAATCTTAAAATTCGAAAGTCTCAAGTTTAGTCAATTAGGAAAGCTTAATCAATTCCAATCGTTTTCTGATTCAGCCTACATTTTCCCTACTCCTCGGGGACATACGAATTGCAACACATCCCATGCAAATCAGACGTACTTCCTAATGCATATCTCTTTGTGTAGGTCATTGCTTATTTTTGTACGATTATTTCTACTTTTTGACAGATGGAATATACCGAATTGTATACGAAGAAGTGGACGAAAGTGATGTTTGTTTGTTCACTTTTCCCTCGTCACAGTCGGTTGGGGGAGATTTCGAAGAATATCGTTTTCCACGAGCCGGAACACCTAACGCCAAATCTAAACTAAAATTGGTACAATTCACACTATCCGAAACGTTGCAAATTACCGACATTTGTGTCAAGGACTTGCAATATCCGTTAAATTTTTCGTTTCCATGGTTGGAGTATATCGTTCGTGTTGGTTGGACGCCTGACTCAAAATTGTATGAAAGATAATACTTTTCGAAGTGAACGAAAATCATCTGACGTCTTTTCATCTTTCAGTGTGTGGGCTCAAATAATGAATCGAACCCAACAAAGATTGGAGCTGGTGCTCATACCTCTGGACAATTTTTGTGAATCATGTGGAAGTGTTACATCTTCTCCGAATGGTGATCATAGGTGGAATTCGCCACTCGGCAGATCAACTACTCCAATTCAGGTAAAGTAGTGACGCACGGAAAATCTATATTCACCACAAGTAATTTCTACTTACACAAATAATTCATATTCACCACAAGTATCTAATCAATGTTCACCACAAGAAATTTATTTTCACCAAAAGTAACTTATATTCACCACAAGTTATTTATGTTCACCACAAATAATTTGTATTCACCACACGAAATGATTGTTCACCACAAGTAATTTATGTTCACCAAATGTATCTAATTCATGTTCACCAAAAGCAAAATTATTTTATGTTCACCAAAATTAACTTTTATTCACCACAAATATCTAATTAATGTTCACCGCAAGAAGTTTATTTTCACCAAAAGTAACTTATATTCATCACAAGCTATTTATGTTCATCACAAGTAATTTTTCTTCACCACAAGTAATTTGTTTTCACCACAAGAAATTAAAGTTCACCACAAGTAATTTATATTCGCCGAAAGTAAAATTACTTTATGTTCACCAAAATTAACTTTTATTCACCGTAAGTAATTTGTACCACAACAAAAACCCTTTTTAAAAGGGAAATGTGACGAAAGTCCTTGTCCCTTCTTTCAAAACAACTGATATCAATTTATGTGACGCTTAAAGCTACACTTACAAAAACAATTTCCGGAGAAAAAAATTTCCGGCGAAAAAAGTTTCCGGCAAAAAAAATTTCCGGCAAAAGAAGATTTCAGACGAAAAAAATTTCCGGCGAAAAAAAAAATTATCCCCTCAACTTCCTCTACGACATATACAAATTTTCCGAAGCGAAGCGCAGCGGCTACTACTTCCATGGACGAAAATGATCCCCTCAACTTCCTCTACAACATATCTACAGCTTTTTTTTGAGCCGCCGCCGCCGCCAAACCGAAGCGCGGTGGCTACTACTTCCATAGGCGAAAATGATCCCCCCAATTTCCTCTACAACATATCAAAAGTATTTTTTTGAGTCCCAGCCTTTTTTCCGCCATTTTGGCGGTCACTATGATACACTACGCACCCAACTCAACAATTTTCCCTTTGACACCAACCCTCTATCTCGAACACCCAAACTTGTCTTATACAAAATGTGCAACCATACGCATTACACCAGGACAAAGTACACTGTACCGAGAGACCAAAAATCGAAAGTGGTGTATCAGGTGAAATGTACTGACTGTAACGCCATATACATTGGCATCACGAAACAGAAATTAAGAGATAGAATGTCAAAGCATCGCAGCGACGTTCATCTGAAAAAAGAGAAAGAAACAACTGGACTCACCATGCACGCAGTTAAAAACTCGCACACTTTCGATTTTGCGAATGTGACAATATTGGAACATATTCCCAACTACTGGCAAAGGCTCATAGCGGAAAAAATGTACATACATAAAGCCGAAAACACAGTCAACACTCAAATTGACAAAACTGGACTACATGCCTCATACATAAACCTAATGAAATCACTTGTCAAAGAAAATGTGTCCAAAAAACAAAACAACACCAACACTGCGACTGCGTCTAGTACCACTCCGACGACAAACACATGAATAGTTATTTATGCAACTAGTTGCGAAATGGAGTTGTTTTTGTCACTAGATGTGAAGTTATCAAACGAGCGAAGCGAGTTGGATAACCACATTGTGTGACAAAAACAACCAATTTCGCAACGTGTTTCATACAAGACTTTATGCAACAACTTGTGAAACGTGAACTTTGAATGAACACCAAAATGGGTGATAAAAAGTCACTTTTTATCACTAGTGACAAAATGTAACTTTTTATCACTAGTGACAAAATGTAACTTTTTATCACTAGTGACAAAATGTAACTTTTTATCACCCAAATGAGTGATAAAAAGTTACTTTTTATCACTAGTGACAAAATGTAACTTTTTATCACTCAAATGAGTGATAAAAAGTTACTTTTTATCACTAGTGATAAAAAGTAAAACCAGTTATAAAACGACCTCTCTAACGTCACCGAAACGATGCATGAAAAAGTTCACTTTTCACAACGGCGTTGCATAAAAGTCATTTATGACAGCGGACGCCCTGACTAATCATATTATTTATATATTATTTTGATACCGTGCAATGCAACCGACGAGATTTTTATTTATTTTCCTTATGTGCTACGTCCTAATTTTATTCAGTTTATTACAATTTTTTTTCATATTTTTTCAACTGACACTGAGCTTAGCTCCCAAATCTGTGATATTTTAATAGAAATCCTTTTTGCATTAGGTAAACAAGAAATGACATGTCCCTTATGTATCTAAACCGATTGTTAATATTTTTCCAGCCTGATGATGAACGAAAACCATGTTCGAAATATAGCGAAAAAATTATTTAAAATTTAATATTTTTTACCTGTTTGCCGCATCTAACCAAAAAACAACACAAAGCATTTAGTCAACCACGGCAAATAAACAAACAAAAACATACGCATTACACACACAAACACATACATATGGGCTTTATATGGCGCCTTCGAAGAGCACTGGCGCCCAAACGCGGCCGGTTCCCCCCTTTTTTAAAATCTCATATGGCGTAGAATGCCCATCCGAAGGGACCTTAGCACGAGCCAAAAAAGTCGGGTTTCATACAAATGGCCTTGGAACTAACTAATCCACTAACTAACTAACTAACGTAGGATGTTTCCATTGGCATTCCACACGAATTAGGAAACCGAAAATTAGGAAAGAAAATTATTTGCCAAAAATAAGGAAAAACAAAAATCAGGAAAAACTAAAATTAGGGGCTGTTCATAAATGACGTCACGCTTGCTATAAAATCCACAAAGTTCATAACTACATACTGGTCACACATTTCGTTTATAGCACTGCGGCTACCCCCCAAACACACCCCCTATTTGGGGGGGTAGCCAGAGTCCTATAAACAAATTTTGCTACACTGCATGAGTTGTGACCTTTTTATGGATACTCATTTTTTATAGCAAGCGTGACGTCATTTGTGAACGGCCCCTTAGGAAAAACAAAAATTAGGAATGAATTAAATTAGGAAAAAGCAAAATTAGGAATCAGGCAATCTGAAAAACTAGGTCTCAGGGGGGTACGAAAGTGAAAAAAGTCAAAACCTAGCTGTATATATGATTCCGAAGTCTACGAAAAAAATGTTTCTGAATTTTTTGATCGTATGGGGACTTGCGTCACGGGCGCATTGCTACCGTGCGCCAATGATTCACCAAAAGTAACACATTCACCACAAGTTATTTATACTCACCTCAAGTTATTTATATTCACAAGAAGTAATTTCTACTTACACGAACAATTCAACAATTCATATTCACCACAAGTATCTATTTCATATTTATCACAAGAAATTTATTATCACCAAGAGTAACTTATATTCACCACAAGTTATTTTTGTTCACCACAATCAATTTGTATTCATTACAAGTAATTCATGTTCACCAGAGGTAATATATTCACCACAATTTATTTATACTCACCTCAAGTTATTCACTACAAGTTATTTATATTCACCACAAATTATTTATTATATTTTGTTTGTTTTTTTCAATTTGTAATAACTGAAAATTCTTTTTAGGTGATTTATAAGCAAACTTCTACCAACTGGGTGAATGTAAACGATTTACTGACATTTTTGGAAATCAACGATACAACAGTAACCTTTCTTTGGGGATCTGAAGACAGTGGTTTTCGTCATTTGTATTTAGTAACATCTAGTCTTGTTCAATCGACCAACGGGATCAAAGATTCGATGGTTATTGAACACACCGATTGTATTAATCTAGTCCCAAGTATTATTAGTAAGGTGAGTATTTTGTGAGTTTGAGTGCGAGTAACAGAGTTGACGTCATAGGATATTTTCTCATTTGTAGACAGAGTTAACGTCCGGTGATTGGGAAGTGTTGAGCAGGAGCGTGTGGGTAGATAAAACTAGACAATTAATTTACTTCATCGGCTTAAGAGAAACGCCACTAGAAAAACATTTGTATGTCGTTAGCTTGCGGAAACCTGGCGAAATTCGTTTACTTACCGTACCTGGCTACTCGTATTCTGTTGAATTCAATGACGAATGTACACTTTTGATACAAATCTACTGCAATACAAGACGTCTTCCTTCGTGTGAAGTTTTCAAAGTAGAGCAAATGTGCGGATCGGATAGTGTGCATGGCATTGAGCTCACCTCATTAGGCTATTTAATCGAAGGTGGACCGCCGGAAAATTTCCAATACAGTCCAGCCATCTTCAGTCCACGTTTGCCAAACGGCGAAACTTTGTATGCTATGGTTTTCAAGCCACACAATTTCGAACTGGGAATGAGATATCCCACGGTTTTGAATGTGTACGGTGGGCCGGAAGTACAAACTGTCAATAATACATTTAAGGTAAGTTCATTCATATTCCAATCATTCGACAGTATTTTTTGGCACTTTTCGATACTTTTTACTTACATTTTGCATGGGGTCGCATATTTGACAAAAACCACTGAAATTTTTGATTTGTTCTCACGGCGAAGTTTTTTACCTGAACAGAGGAAGAAATTTTGTACGAAAATTAGTCGACTTTGTATCGGCTACGGCTCAAAATGTCCACCAAGTTTCAATCGGCTCTAAGCCAAAGTCATCAGGATATTGAAATTTCTTCAAATCTTATGAGATAGTCTTGGGAACTTTCGAAAAAAATATGGAATTTTCGTAAATATGTAGAATTTTCGAAATTATGCGAAATTTTCGAAAAAATTTAGGATTTTTGATACAATGATAAAATGTAGAATTTTCAATAAACGTAAACTTTTTGAAAAAATTTGGAATTTTCGAAAAAAATGTGGAATTTTGAAAAAATGGGTAATTTGAAAAAATGTTGATGAAACTTTCTAAAAAATGTAATATTTCCAAACAATCTCTAATTTTTAAAAAAAGGCAGAAAAATTTTCGAAAAACTTAAGAATTTTCTAAAAAATTGTGATATTTCAAAAAAATTGTGAATATTCGAAAAAATTAGAATTTTCGAAAAAATTGGGCATTTTCGGCAAAAAAAATTTGAAATTTTGATCGAATGTGGAATATTCGAAAATTTGCGGAATTTTCGAAAAAAATATTGATTATTTTTTTATTTATTATTTTGATTATTTTTGAAAAACTTAGTTATTTTCGAAAAAATTTTGAATTTTCACGGAATTAGGGACTTTTCGAGAAAATGTGGAATTTTCGAAAAAATGTGAAACTTTCTAAAAAATGTAGAATTTTCCAACAAAAATTTCGAATTTTAGAAAAAACGTGGAATTTTCGAAAAAACGAGATATTTTCGCAAAAATTGGAATTTTCGAAAAAATGAAGAATTTGCAAAACATTTATGAATAGTTAACATTATCTCATTGTCGAAAAAAAAATTTTGCACCCATCTGAAGTGAGTTTTTGTATTTTCTTTATTAATTCGGCGAAACGTTAACCCCAATGCGAACCCAATTGACCTTTCTACCTAAATCTAAAAAAAATTCCGTTACGAGGAGAATACGACATAAAATTTTGAAATCATGAACAGGGAATGAGACAATTACGAATGCACATGTTGGCAGCTCAAGGATATTGTGTTGTTTGTGTCGATTCGCGAGGATCACGACATCGTGGTGTTTCATTCGAAAGTCATCTGCGTGGAAAAATGGGACAAGTCGAACTTGCTGACCAAGTGGCTGTCCTGAAGATATTGGCTGATCAGCTGGGCTTCATTGACTTAAATCGTGTTGGAATTCATGGATGGTCATACGGTTGGTGTAACAAAATGACGGAAAGTCAACGATCATCTTGAATTTGTCATTTTTTGTACAGGTGGCTACTTAACCTTAATGGGACTAATTCAGCATCCTGATGTGTTCAAAGTTGCTATTGCCGGCGCTCCCGTCACAAATTGGGAATACTATGACACAGGCTATACAGAACGATATATGGATCTTCCGGAAAATAACAAGCAAGGATATGTAGCTGGTTCAGTACTTAGTTATATTCATAAATTTCCTGAAGAGTAAGTGCTTTATTACTATCCTAGACAAACATACTGCTGATAACTGCAATTTTGAGTGAAACCTGACTTTTCGACAGTTGACGAATCGGTTGAGGTAGCATTATGTCTTCTGCCTTATAATCCTGAACAGTCGGGGCTATGCACACCTTTATTACGGCGACGCGACGGCTTATGTCAAAGTATACGAAATTTCATGCCGAAATGTCAAGCGACGAAAAATTGTTTGTCTTCTTACGTAATTTCGTATTCTTTGGCATAAGCCACGGTCGCACTAAACGCGTGGATTGTCTATGGGGAATAATATTTTGATTTATTTAATCGCTCCGAATCTGGTCTAGTCCAGACGAAGTATTTATCAGTGACCGTAACACAATATAAGCCTCAAAACCTTAAGGTAGGCCACAGATGTGTTACAATTTAACTCAAATGAGGGTCTTATGAGAGTCAACTTTCTTTAAGTCCGGTGAATGACTCAATTTTGCTCGTTTTTTCTAATATCAATTCAATTTTCAGGGACAATCGTTTGCTGATTATCCATGGCTTGATCGATGAAAATGTTCATTTCTTCCATACGTCTCAGCTGATTAATCAGTTGATCAAGGCTAACAAGCCGTACCAATTGCAGGTCTATCCGAACGAGCGTCATTCACTTAGAAATTTGGATGCAAGTAAACATTACGAGACGACATTGTTATCATTTTTGCAAAATAATTTATAGATGAAATAAAATTAACGTCCTATTTCTGTGGCATCGCTATTCTAATGAATTGATGGCATCGATTTTATCGTTTTAACAAAAAACGATTGATGACACAGAACGAAATTCAGTGAAATTATATTTTGTAAAATATTGTACGAATAGGAAATTATTTTTTTTTAATGTGTTACAATAAGTGCAGGTAATTTACCCACTTTAGTTACTTAATGAAAAGTTATACTTTTTGATTATTTTCGGATTGCCTTGCTAATAAAATGGAGACGATAGTTACGGTAGTTTAAGTAGCCAAACAAGAATCAATTTGAATGTTAAAAGGAAAACTTAAATCACTCAAATACAATGACCCCATCAGTGCATTCAAGTGATAATTTCATTGATTTTATTAAAAAATTAGTTCGTATATTTTGAGTTAATGAAAAATTTTGGGATTTAGTTTCTTCGCAATTTCAACTTTGACCTATCATTTTGCGCACATACTACATTTTTATTTTGTACAAATCTCGTTGATAGCAAGCAAAAATGTTGTTGTATTTCACGCATGTAATTCTTTTTGCAAACAAAAAAATGAAACAGTAATAAATAAATTATTTATAAAATACCCAGAGAGGAATTTTGTCATAACATCGAGTGTGAAGCACACCCGAGCGCCACCGAGCCGTCCGTCGGCCGCCGATCTCTTTACGTCAAGCGCTGCCGTCGCCGGAGAAGTGTCAAAGACATGAGCAATTACTGCATTTCGATACCCGCATACCCGCATCGTTGCTATTTTTTTGCATCAGCCACGCACTGCTTCTTAACGACGCAATCGCAATCAACAAAAAAAATTTTCTTCGAAAAAATTTATCACAACAAAAACCTCTTAAAAGGTAGAGTGTGACGCAGTCCGTGAGTCTGCTTCCAAAATTAATGATATCGCTTGAGGTGACGCTGTCGCTGATAATACGCAGAAGTTTGTTTGAATGGAGTCCTGTGTTCAAAGTTTTAATTTCCTGAAAAATTACAGCGCTTTTTATAAAACAAATTACGTTGTGTTAAAAAATTGCGTCACAAATGCCGGACCCCACCAGCGGAATAATTTTTCTCTACTTTCACTTTTTACGCAGCAAAAATTTGACTTTTGTTTCTTATTGTGTAGATTGTTTAAGGTAAATTTAAATTTTTACGTGTAAAAACTGAAAGTAGAGAAAAAATTATTTCGTCGTTGGGTCCGGCATTTCTGACGCAATTTTTTTAACACAACGTAATTTTATTTAGAAAACAGCGCTGTAATTTTTCAGGAAATTAAAACTTTGAACACAAGGTTCTATTCAAACAAACTTCTACGTATTATCAGCGATAGCGTCACCTCAAGCGATATCATTAATTTTGGAAGCGGACTCACGGACTGCGTCGCACTCTACCTTTTAAGAGGTTTTTGTTGTGATATCAGTCGTTTTGGAAGTTTTCAGTTATTGAAAAAATGTCTTCGAAAAAAATTTTCTCACAAAAAAAAATTTCTCCAAAAAAGTTTTCTTCAAAAAAATTTTTCTACAAAGGGACCATCCGTAAATTACGTACGCTTTTTTCAGTGCTGTCATCAGATTTAAATCAACAATAACTTAGAAAATATTCACTTTCACTCTCAAAAGTAATTATTTTTCAAGTTATTGTTATTGTACGTAATTTATGGATGGTCCCAAAAAATTTTTTCCTTCAACGAAATTTTCTACAAAAAAAATTTTCTCCGAAAAAAAATTTTCTCCAAAAAAAATTTTTCTCCAAAAATTTTTCTTGAAAAAAGTTTTTCTCTCAAAAAAAATTTTCTCCAAAAAAATTTCCTTAAAAAAAATTTTCTCCGAAAAAAAATTTTCTTCAAAAAATTTTTTCTCGAACACCTTCGGCTACCATCGGAACACTTCGTATCACCTTCGACTACCTTCCGAAAACTTTGTGTCACTTTCGGCTACCTTCAGCTACCTTCGGAACACTTCGTGTCACCTTCGGCTGCCTTCGGAACACTTTGTGTCACCTTCGGCTGTCTTCGGCTGCCTTCGGAACACTTCGTGTCACCTTCGGCTGCCTTACCAACACTTCGTGTCACCTTCGGCTACCTTCGGAACACTTCGTGTCACCAATTCTTCTCAGTGATTTATATAACTTTCCTGAAGAAATCAACTATCTAGGTATTCTTATTCAGAATTTAGCAAAAAATCCAAGATAATGTCACTTTGACAGTTGGCAGCCGTTTTCTTAAGATAAAAAAAAATTCTCCTGACCAAACTCTATAACTTTCTAGAAGAAACCATCTCTCTAAGTAGTGTCATTCCGGAGCTAAAATTCGATAACCGCAAAAGCATAAACGAAAATCCAAGATGGCGCGCTATGACAGCTGGCAGTAATTTTCTTATGATCCCAAAAAATTCTCCTGATGAAACTCTATAACTGTCTAGAAGAAACCATCTCTCTAAGTAGTGTCATTTCGGAGCTAAGATGGCGCCGCTACGACAACTAGCAGCCATTTTCTTAAGATTCCAAAAAGTTCTCCTGACCAAACTCTATAACTTTCGAAATTCGAAAAATGTGCGAGCATTACCTAAAAACCCTCAAAATTGACCACTTTTCGACATGCCACGGCTTTTCCAGAATTTTCCCGGAAAAGCGGCATATGAAATTTTTCATTTGGGGCCGAGACTGACGTTCCCTGGAAATTTTAAGGAAATCGCTCGGGCGGTTCTCGAGAAAAAAAAGTAGATAGATACATACATTCATGGAAACATAGAGACATAGATCGTTGACACACAACACAGGAATAAAATTGAGATTACTTTCAAAGATAATTTTACCTTTTTACTATAAAAATTGGTCATCTTTGATTGGCGATATGGTGAAGCATACGCTTTCATTGGATTCTATCCCCTATTAGTCAATGGTACAAGTAATGAAATCAGCACACTTTCGACGTTCAAGACAGAATGACTTTATTTCATGAACTTACTTCGTATTTATACAAAAAATATAACTTCTAGGCGTACTAAGATTCGATACAAATCAAATGGATCACTTGATCGTTCCATTCAATGAATGGAAAAATGTCGGTAGTGTTATATGACATGTGTTTTGAGGTAGATTTGGTTACGCTTACAGCTAAGTTGTTCGCAATTTAACGAATTTATTCTTCGTATTTAGTAGCAACTACCTTTTTGTAATTGTTTTGAAACGAAAATGGGCCGAGTCGCACTTTTGCACGAAAATGGGCCGAGTCGCACTTTTGCTGATGTTGTTAAAAAGACTAAATGCTATTCCTCTATAAAGTCTATCCACCTCACGAACTTTGATCTCGCTTTATCTACACATTGCGTACTAAAACATTACACGACTGGTTTTCTTGATATTTAACATACTAAACAGTGCCTTTTAAAATCAAGGCTTTATAGTGTAATTTTAAACAGCGATATCAGACGTATTGTATCACATTGATATTGCTGATACTTATTGTTTACAGAATTGTCCAATGTTGAATTTCAATAATTTGTCGATTATTATCTCATAGATAAGGCTGTTATTCCGACTTTTACAGTATGTGTTTGTTATTTTCGAAACAAAGAAGTGGAGATTTTAGTTATAAACTTGAAGCAGAAGTTCGAAAACAATGTTTTGGGTGATTTTATCGGTCACATCAGTGACACTTTTATATTTTTATTTGACTTGGAACTACAACTACTGGAGAAATCGTGGAATAAATGGCCCAAAGCCAAGGCCACTCGTTGGAACATTTCCCAAATCCGCTATTTATTTGAGAAATTTTGTATACGAACTCGATGATATTTACAAGTAAGTAAATCTTTTGTCATTTCTGGCATCAACTGGGCGTAATGCTTGTTGCATATTTTTTAGAACTTTCCGTGGTAAATGCCCTTTTGTGGGCATTTACACTTATCGACAGCCTGAACTGCTGATACTAGATCCGAAATTGATAAACGAGATTTTTGTTGGAAAGTTCAAGCATTTCGAAAACAACTATACAAACGTAAGTTATGTATATAGTAGTATGTAGTAGTGTGACCCCGAAAGTAGACATTTTATCGCGAAATCGCGAGGTGATTTCCCCTGAAAGTTATTGTGGCGACCGACGGTTGAAAATACAAAAAGTGCGAATATATTTAACGCATTAAATATTTCTCTAGTAGATTATACAACTGCGGGGAAATTTTTTTATCTTCGAGAGGGAGGTTTGCACCCCGAGCCCAAGGTGAAGATGTAATCCGTCGAGTGGATAAACGAATTATCCCGCAGTTGCATATGCTATTTTATTTACCAAAGCAACAAATCAACGAAAAAAGTTTGACACCGACAATTAATGTATAATTTAACTCCCTAGGGAAGCACTGCGGTGAATAAAACATTATTCTCATACGTAAAACGAATTTTTCATTCCCCTTTGTCTGCTGTCTCGTTTTCGCCCATACGATGGAATAGCGCATCATCATATAAGGGGAAGTTTCGGCAAGTCTCGACGTTTCCTCTTACAATCTGCTATTAAATTCTCATTTCTCTCCTTTAACACTTTATAAGCGAGAGTGTATTGATGTGTATATTCCTATTACTACGTAGAGAAAGATTACTTTCGCTGCATGTGCACCAGCAAACTCTCGTATATACAGAAATAGTATATTACAGTGGAAGCGGCGGAAATCATTCATTACATGAGAGATCAATTCTGTTATGCTAGCCAAACTCACAAGTGTGTTTTAAGCAACAAGCTTTGGAAACTGGTGTTTTGACGAGTGTAGAGTTTGTATATCCGAGCCGAAGGCGTTAAAGAAAACCCACACATGGGCAGCGTAACCCACATCATATCGAGTGTCGGATTTTACTACGCAGTTTCTTGTATGTTTTTATGCATAAAGTAAACATAACTGAAAAGTTTCTGGAAAAATCTCGTAATTTCTCGAATTTCTGAAAAACTTTCGAGAAACTTTGAGAACTTTCTATTACTTTTTATAACCTTTGAGAACTTTTCAGACATTTCGCGAACTTTCCAGAAATTTCGAGAGCTCTCCAGAACTTCCTTGAACCTTCCAGAATTTTCTAGTGTCGGCTTCGATACTCGACGCAGAACTGCTAAAAGCAACTGAAGGAAATTGCATAGCACACTTGCTTATAAGTGCAAAGTGGTCGTAGTGAAGTGCCGCCGACGGAGGGTGCTGGGGAAGTGTCACAGTGAAAATAGCTGCACATATACTGCTCGCAACAGTTGCCGGAATATTTGAAAAATTTGTAGAATGCAAAGTTCGAGACAACGAGCTATCTAATGGCGCAAGTCTGAACTTTGTAGATGGCCGAGATGCCGAGATATAACTAATACGGGCCCTCCCCCTTCGGTAACTTCTTATCCTCCTATTGACTTTTCTGCAAATCTAGAGGAGAAGAGCTGTCGAATGGAGCAAGTATGAGCTCTCTAGATGGTCTATGAGATGAGAAATGCGTGACATGGACAGAACGACAACACACGGAAATATGAGCAATGAGCATATAAGCGTTACCCAGATGTAGGTTACGTTAAAAACCGTCGAAATGGCCGAAAAGTAACCAACTAGAATTGCAGCCAGAAACCTCAAATAGGGTGTCGTTAAACAGGCAATGAACATGGCTTTTCAGAAAAAATGGGTTCGTGCCGATCTAATTGATTTTTTGGGTGTTGGTGTCCGAACCCCCGAAACGGGAAAAAAAAAACATTTTGCGAGTACAAGACCTCTAGATCGTTTTCGAAAATTCCAAAGAAAAAAATTCTTAGTTTCACAAGTATTAGAAACTTTTGTGTAAGTAAAATCTGAAGAAATCGAAAATATTGAAAACATCAACACTATATGGGTGAAAAAAATCGAAAGTCTCGTATAGGTACATCTGATTGGAACCAAGAGAGAGAGAGAGCTACTATGAAATGAATGAAACAATTAAAATTAAGTTCGGGGAATGAACAAGTGAGGGTGAACTAAGGTATACATTTGGATTTTTAGTTGAGTTTGTGTCACATAGAAGTAGACTTCTTTAGATATTTTGTGGGAATTACGAAAGCCACTTCCACTCTCTATTTAATTCTTTCTCTTTATCATGTTTACAGTACAACAAAGAAAATGCACGTCTTTTCATGCGAAACCCTTTCATTTTACGAGACCAAGAATGGAAAGACAATCGTGCAGATATTTCTCCAGCATTTACAACATTAAAGGTATGTGGATGTCAATAACGTGAAGATCTTGAGAAATCTAATCCAAATACTTTACAGACAAAGCAAACGTATCCAGTTGTAGATCGAATGTGTAAGAAACTGACGAAATTCATCAAGTCTCAAATCGAAAACGGTGTACCGTTTACTGACACAAAAGAGGTAATCTTGAAAATTCCTTCACTTCATTTTGATTTGTCTGATTTTTTCACATTTTTGCATCCTTTTGTGTTTCGAATATTTTGGTAAAATCCTAAATTCGAACATTTTTTGGTGTAATATTTGTTCAGATTTGCTGCCTCAGAATTTGGCACAATGGCATTGTTCAACTTCCGGAGTCTTTTTTCTGGTAGATAATTTGATGTAGACTAAGAGGCTAAGACCAAGCGGTAGATTTACATTTATTATCGGTAGCGTTGTTTTAACGGTGGCCAGTTTTATTGTTATGTTAAGAGGGAACTTTATTTCCATTACCTGCGTTACCATTACGAATTTGCTTGAGTTACCATAGCTTTAGCTTTATGTAAAGTGGTATATGGCTCATTCCACAAACCATTCTACCGTTGTAAATAATGTAAATGCTGTAGTAATAATAACTGAGTGTACACAAATGTATTTTCGTTCACTTTTATAAAAAAGTTACCAGTTTGTATGGAAAACAATGGTTAACGCAACCAAATTCACAAAGTTTACAAAGTAGATGTTTTGTAGGATAGGATCGGATAAAGTGGGTAGGAACGCCGAAAGGCTGAACCTTGCACCTAAGCCGCCAATGGGTCTGTTGTGCACGCCCACAGGATTTAGAGGTTATCCCTCTTTATACGACTTAGATAGTCCAGCACCGTCTTCGGCGGAAGGTCTCTTATGGATTTCGGATTCATTATATATGAACCAAAGTATTAGCTCGGGCTATTATATCAACGCCTTTATGCACTAACCAACTTTTACCATTGTTCTTCAATGGAAAAAGGTGATTGATGCATAACGTCGTAGATATAGGCGTGACAACGGCAAAGGAGGTGTTCGGCGAACTCGATGTCCTCGCATCTGTTACACAGTGGGCTGTTGGCAAAGCCAATCGTGTGTAGGTGTTTGTTAAGAGAGCAGTGACCTGTTAGGATATCTGTTAGCCTCTTGACGTCGCGCTTGGAGAATTGAATGAGAGAAGTTCCTTTATGGTTTTCGTTTATAGTTGAGGGATTCCCAGTGTTGGGAGAAGGTTTTAGCCTTCCAGTATGAAACAGTGTTCATTACCCGTTATACCGCTATGACCTAGTACCCAAACTAAAATAACTTGGCGCAAAATGGAGAGTAATTGTATTCAATCTCTGCATTCTAAAACGAGTGATGAGGAAATTATGTAACTCCCTAGGGCTTTGATAGATGATTGGTTGTCTGAGCAAATGTAGATTCCATACTCCTCTTGCAAGCTATCCAGAGAAGATAATAGCTCGTTGACACAACCGAGGATACCAATAATCTCCGATTGGAATACAGTAATGAATTTCCCAAGGGGTAAAATGACAGCTACGTTGAGGTCCGAAGTGTAAACTCCTGCTCCGGAGGTCCCATAAGCAGATGAGCCATCTGTAACCCATGTTAGACGCTTAGAATCTGGAAAAACTGACTTGTTGGTCCAGTCGGACCGGTTCGCATAGCTAACGGAGAAAGATTTTTCGAATCTACATTTAGGAATAATGCAGTCTCTTGACATTTCGAATTCAGGAGAGCTTTTTACCATTCATTTCCAAATTCTTGAGTGGTTGTTTTCGACTTCGATAAGCGAGTTGCTTAGTCTTAGTCTCAAAGCAGAGAAGCAGGCTTCAGCTTCAATATGATGTCTTGTAACCTGGGGAACGGACATTTTGTCTCATGTTCATATAAACCACATTGCAAGAGTGAATGAGATGAAATACGTTAGCCAGGTTACGGTATACCGATGGAATTAACCTTCTGTACAAATTGGGGACTTTTTTATAAAAGAAAACGAAAATTTGTGTACACTTAGTTTCTGGAGTGAGTGAAACTACATTTGGTGTTCACTCAAATTCTATAGCGCTTACACAATTTGCAAAGTAGAAATACAGATGGAATGGTCCGGTACATTGAACTAGGGCCATCCACATATTACGTAGCAAAAAATACGATTTTTAGACCCCTTGCATGCAAAAATGTATGGAAAAATTCTCGAAATATGTGAAACGTACGAGTTTAGCAAACTCCCCTCCTCCAATGCGTACTGAATATGTGGATGTCCCCTTAAAATATCGGTACTTTTGATTAATTTTATTGGTCGACTCATTTTAAATAACGGTCGTTAATTACCATCTTTTTTTAATGTCCCTGACGTTATTACAGTTCCGTGCTGTTAGAAAATATTCGATTTAGAAAACTGATGCCAGTTTTGGGGCGAGTCCTTGGAGTCTTAAGTCAAATCGTCGATTGGCACACTGGTCAACTGCAGAATATGAAAATTTTGGACAAAAATTTAAATGAAGCGATGAATTTGAAATCTTTAAATTTTTCTTTAATCTTATGAAAAGATTACAGCTAAATTCACCGCCGACGTGATTTGCAGTGTTGCATACGGACTAGAAGCAAATGCTATAGAGAATAACAATTCCGAGTTTTTGCGTGTGGCTCACAAATTGTTTGCTACGTCTAATTGGAAGCTGTGGTTTATAACATTTAAATCTATTTTCCCGTATCTGTTCAAGTATTACGAGATGCCATTTTTAGCTGCAGATGTGGAAAAGTATTTCTTAAATCTGACAGATGAGGCAATTCGTATTAGGAGCCAGAGCGTTAACAAGCCCGACGATTATTTGCATTTTTTGTTGAAATTGAAAGAGAAACGAAATTTCCAATTAAATGATGTTGCTGCTCATTCCATCACATTTTTTTTGGATGCTTACGAAACGTCGAGTATCATACTGACCCATGCGTTGTACAGATTGGCGAAGAATGAAAATTGTCAAAGGAAATTGCGTCAAGAGATTGCAGAATTGAATGGAGATTTGAGTTTTGACTCGCTCAGTAACTTGAGTTATTTAGACCAAGTTTTCAATGGTAAAAAGCTGAACATTTCGCAAGATTTTGACGTTAAAAATTATTTTGTGAACAGAAACTCTCCGGATTAGTACACCTGGATTTACAATGTCGAAAGTGTGCACAGAGAAAATTGATCTGCTGAACCATGAGAACAGACCAGTCACTATTGAAAAAGACACCGTAATTCACATACCAATTTATTCAATCCACAATGACCCCGAATACTTCCCTGAGCCAACGATTTTCAATCCAGATCGATTCAAATTTGCCGATCTAAAGTCTTTACGCGACAATGGTCTATTTTTCCCGTTTGGTCATGGCCCGCGTATGTGTTTAGGGATGCGCTTTTCTACGTTACAAATCAAAGCGGCAATAGCTGAAATTGTAAGTAACTTCCATATTAGCGTAAACGCTCGTACTAAAGAACCCATCATCGTTAAACCGAAAGATTTTCTGTATTTAGCAATCGGTGAAGTGTACCTTGACTATAAAGTTATTGAAAAAGAAAACAAATAAAAGTTTATAATTTTTACCGTTGTGATGCTTTTTCATTTACCAATCATCTCCAAGCAACACCATCATCGAACAGTAGTTTTATTATTCCATCGTAAAGATGACTGAATTGCTGTTACACTGACGACTTCAACGAAATGATGTACGCGTGTTCTATAAATCACTTACAGTAACAAATGGACTGCGGATTAAGTTCACAAATTCACAACTTGTCAGCAATTTCCTCGTAGCTGAATGTGACGCTGATGCTCCAGCATATGAAATCCATCAAAAGTTCCTCTTCTTTTTAAGTAGTAGATATTACCAGCAGCAAACCAAAACCAATGTTGTATGTGGTATAACACTACAGAAGGTTGAGCGACTGCGTATGGGAGAGTTCAAAACATATTGGAGATTTTTGTGAGGATCAAAGACTTCTTTGAGTGTTTTTCGAGACATTTGTGAAGCTCTTCATAAATTTCAAATTGACAAAGGAACCCCTACAAAATTAAAAGAAGTCTAAAAAAGTCTCCAAAAACTTTCAAAAAATTCTAAATGATAAAAATCTTAAAGTCTCAAAAAGTCACTAAAAGAAATTGGAAATTGGATATACCTACTACAGCCTGGTGAGCATTTCACGTGCTTAACTTGAGGATATCTCTAGAGAGTGATATTGATATTAGAGCGGATGAACTGGCAAAGCTGGGCGCTACATCTACTCAATGTGGACCTGAACCATTTATTCTTATACCACAGTCAGAATGTGACAAAGTTGTAAAAGAATGGATGCGTTCAGAGGAAATAAAGCGTTGGGGTGAATATAATATGGGGCAAGGCACACAGCAGTTCCTACCAATTACCAACTGCAGGTGGACAAATGCACTGCTGAACATGGACCGGAATCGCATAAGAAGAGTGGTGATCACCGGGCACTGTGGGCTAAACAGTCATTTGTCAAAGATGGGAATCGTTAGCGATCCCGAATGTACCTGTGGTCTCGGTAACGAAACCGGTTATCACGTAATTTGCAAGTGTCCAAAATTTTCTTAACTGAGACTCGGGACTCTGGGTGGTCATGTGATCAGGCCTCTGGATGTACTAAAGCTGGCACCAATTGTCACCGACAAGTTCCTCGCTGGTACTGGTAGGTTCTTAGGATTTACGTGATGAACGGAAACGGATCAAATGATCTGCAGATCTGTTTTTCATGACGCAGCATTGGGTCCTCCCAACCTGATAAATTAAAAAAAAAATCTTTAGACAAACATATGCAAGAGGCCCGTACACATCAAAGTAGATGTGGCAAACAGAACAGATGTTCAAAAAGACTCGAACTAAATCTCAATAAATATTGCTTTGACTCTGGAGTCTATGAAATTATGTCAACATTAAGTTGTATTGGAAATTGCCGAAAGGTCAATATGGAAAATCCCGTCCGAAGAAACGGTGTAAAAACTTCTACAAATCCCCACAAAACTCCCAAAATGTAAAGAAAATACGTGGAAAAAATTTGCAAAAAACATTTTTTTTGTTCTCGGTCCGATCTTAGAACCGACCGAGAGCACTAAGGACAATTCTCTTAACCATACTTACATTGACCAACAAAGCAAAAAAAAAAAATGTTTTGTGCTTAGGCCGACCTTTCGCCCTACCTGATGTCCTCAGACCCATATATCCATGGGGAAAAATGTTTACCTTAATTTTCTCTACAACATAGCAAAAACCATTTTTGAGGCTAGGGCGGACCTTAGTATCGACCTAGGGCCTAAGGAGAGGCCTCGGACACATACTTCCATAGACAAAAACGTTCACCTTGATTTTCTCTACAACATAGCAAAGAACCATTTTTTGAGGTAGGGCAGACCTACGGCCCACTTGGGGCCCTAAGCCAATTCTGCACTCGATTAAGCCTCGAATAGAAAGAGAATCAACAAAATCAAACACGTAGGCTTAGTAGAGTAATATTTTTGGAGTCCTAGCTAAGTCCAAGGCTCCAAATTCACAAAATTTTCTTTCGTCAAATGTTCGGCATTCATAGACCTGTCGATTAAAAAAAGATTTATGGAAATCGGAAAAGATTTACTCGGGTTATGCACAAAAAACATGTAGGGCCCTTGTAGAGACTTACTTTTAGGGTCCTGCCTGAGTCCAGGAACCCAAAATCAAAACATTTTCTTCCATGCATTGTTGGGCATTTCGAGACCTTTCGATTAAAAAAAATTGAAAATCTGACTTATGTACAAAACACCTCGAGTCATTTACGAAAGACCTAAAACTACTTAAGGGGCCTTGACTCGGCGGCCCTTGGCCCTTCAATACCCAAGTTCAATCCCATAAACGATTTTTGGATTACCTTTGAAAAGCAGTCAAGTTTTACTCGAGATATCTGGTTGACAGACAGACTGACGGACCGATACAATTATTTTGTTTGCAGATTTGTCGTATTTAGAAAACTCCCGTGTCGAAATTCGACTTGTTACAAACGTCATTGAAGAACTTCGCATCTTCGTACTGGTCTAAAGACAGTGCCCGAAGCTTACCAACCTGAAGATGTGGAGATATCTTTTGTCACTTGATGAAATGGATCTTTTGAATATGGTTCCTAGGTCCCCATATATAAACAGTAAACACAACTTACGTGCGACGGAATAAAGAAAATTACAATTTAATTTTAAAAAAATAATTAAAGCGTCGAAAATTTGTTTAAGCCGTTCACTAGCAACAATTTAAACAATCTAAATCAAATGCTAATTTAGAATAACCGGAATATTGTCACCTTTCATAATTGAGATTTAATATTCAGTGCATTGTGCACTTTTGAATGAATTGTTTCGATTTCTGGTACAACTAAAAAATCAGCAAGCGCAAAACTCATATGTAGAAATTACGTAAAATGAAAATGTTTAACGAAAACAACATTTTTGTTCATTTCAAATAATTGTAACATAACACAATTGACAGAGTCAACTAATTCTGTCATACGAACCAACGCATAAAAAACTTTGCGAGGAGAATTTGTGAGAGAAAACATATGAAAATCTCTCAACTGACAATGTCGCTAAGTTACGCGTTGTAGGGCAGAATTAATACTTTGAAGACAAAACTGTTTTCGTAGAGGGTGAAAGGTTATTTAAGTCTTCCTTACTCCATACTCCTTAATCTTTAGTCCTTTCCTATTCATTTTCATCCACTTGAAGTTGAATATTTTCAGCTTGAGGTCACATTACTGAAAAGTCCAAATTTGCCCTACAACGCATAAAAAACTTAGCGACGTTATCAAATGAGTAATTTTCATATATTTTCTCTCCCAAGTTTTTTATGCGTTGTAGGGCAGAAATGTGGTTGGTTAGTTGAGACAATTTTCTCATTTTCTTGGTGTTAGCCACTGTGACAAAGATATTACTCTTCGAAAAAAAAGAACAAACTCTCAACGGGTTGTGAGTATATTGTGATTTTGCTTTCGATTTTCAGGTTCATGCGACTTCACTGCCGTAAAACATGGCAGTTTACTCAAAGAACTAACAGAAAACATTTGTACTAGAAAACTTACAAGTCGAATGAATACATTCTGTAAAACTTGTATAACAATTCGCATTGAAGAGCTTCCCAAATTTAAAATAAAGTAAGTGACGGAAACGCAGTACCCGAGTGGAAAAATGAAATATTCACTGGCTATCTAACATGTGTATTTTTGGAATATATTGCTCCGGATTTTGCTTCACACTGTTAAGTATTTCCTTTGTATATCCTTTTGTTGAAGGACGAAACACACTACGCAAGTCGATAATCAAAAAGAAATAAAAGTCAACTATGTATGTACCAACTACACGTCCCATTAACTAAAGTTATTTTGCAGCGAGATATTAGCGTATAATCTTTTTTAGAACTTTGAATTTCTCTCAGCCTACTTTTTCTACACTATACTAGTATGTACGAAATGAGAATAAAAAAAGTTCCTTCGATCAATAAAGTAGATAATATTTTTTACTGCTGATAGACAGTGAAATAGTGCGTTCAATATCATGATGCGAACTCCAATAAAATCCAAAATGTTGGAAAAGGGAAGGAGTGCCAGTAAAGTTGCAAAACCTCAAGATACAACGCGTCCAACAAGCAAAGCAGCATTATCGAGACAAATTAGTTCGTCTCATCAAATGGTAGCAATTCTTTATGGAAAGAAAGTGTTTCGTGACTCCTCTGATAGCGTTGTATAGCTTGAAAAGTTATAACCAATATTAGAACGCACCTAAATAAAAGGGATTTTTTACTTACCATCTTTTATGAAGGGCACTATAGGAGATGCAACAATGGACAACAACAAAATGCTGATTTCGGTATGTGATTTCATCAGTACACCTATGTCTTGTCAGGACTATGTGCATATCAGCAAACATACAGGCAGAATGAACAACCATTCAAGTTACGTTTGCTTAAATACACTTGTTTCTTAACAGTTACTTCTGTTGAAGTACAAGACTTCTTTTTTTTAAATATTTTGAGTGCTAGATTCTTTACGTCTTATAATAATTTTGTAAAACCAGATTCGCCACATCTTAGCAATGTATTAGGGCTCTCACTCCGTAACACTTAGTTCAATCTCTCACAAAGAACAGTCGGTCAGTCGAACCGATTTTGCTCATCTTCGAACTTGAATCATGGGAGGCATGTACCTTTCACGGAAAAAAAAGTTTAGGCTGATCGGTTGAGCCGTTTGGAAAAAAAAGTAGAGACGGACATTTTTTTTATTGCTGATTCGTTATCCCTAGACGATAATAGAAGCATTTCGCCAACTCCCACCTCGATTTACCCCATGTTACAATAAAATTGTTTGTAGTAAACGTATAGGACCTTTGTACTTCGTACGAGTCCTATCTCTTTTCGGCTTAACTCGGCTACTAGTAAACTTAATCCGGCCACTGGACGCAACCATCTTCAGATTCTTCCCAACGAGCCTTTTAACTAATTTTAACAACTCAGACAAAGCGTCCAGTCCCACTTTCTAGACAAATAAATTTTTCTAAAATCGACCTAGTAATCCGTGTTTATGTTTCTTCGTCTGTTCATCCTTAAAACAACCATACCAGAGAACAATAAAGAACCTAAAGAAATCGTTGAGCCAATGAAATGGAAGCCTGTTAACTGGAGAGTTTGTTTTTAATGGGATATGGACTAGTAGTCCATTGGACTACACTGTGTCTATTCTATATAAATATATCTCCTTCTTGTACGGTTTCGTTTCACGTTGGAATCCTCTAACTATTACCGCTATTACCTCATCGGAAAACCCTTCATAAGCCTCTGATATCACAGCTCTCGGCATCTTGAACTTCGGAAGCTTAATTCACAATTTATATTCACAGTATTCACATGACCCTAAAGAGACGCCGAATGCACTAATTTCCACTTGGGATAAATGAATTGATATGCCATACTGCAGTTGTAGTGTCGTGTTTCCATTTTATTCACACAGCAGAAAATCACGATCAAAACTTTATTTCTATTCATAACCAACAATGCTTTATACTCAATTTAAGAACTTGTACGTTACGCTGAGTCTCAGCTGTTGCATGTGTGGCTTAACGCAAGAAATGCCCAGCACTGTGGTATGATTATGGTAGAGGAGGAAACCGTATCTTAGCGAATATATACACAAAGAAGAAAAAAATGTTTTGGCTTAGTTTTTATTGTACCGTCGATGGGCACGGTTGCATTGTTGCCTTACGATTCACTCCCAAATTGCGGTTTGTAGTTGGTGTGTGAAAGACGTTAGAGTTTGTTGTATTTAGTCATCTAATTTAACATTCAATTTGTTTTGCTTTTTAAATCGGTAAAGCGTTCAGGTTAAAAGTGTTTACTTCGTTAACATTTCCAAATTTGTATGAGGTTTCAAAGTTCTTGTGAATGTTTGACATGGATTATTAATTTAGTTATTTACCTTCACTTTTTATTTGGATAACGGAGTTTATGGCCACATTTTCTGTGCTTTTATGAGCAAGGTATGTTATTTGTTTCGCATATAGAGCAACAACTCTTCTTAATTTATTCGTTGAAACAATAATATTGCGTTGGTTAAGAATTTTTAAGTGTCTTAGGTCACGAAAGGGACGCATGCCGAGTCTTATGCAAATACGTTATAATATATTCTTGAACAAAATCGATAGCATGTTCTCAAAACCCTTGTAGTCTCCAACGGTCGCTTTATAATGGTGAATGTTGTTCTTCGATATCGTTAAACCTTCTTAATGTTTCAAGGTAAAATACTAGACAATTGGCCGGTTTTGCTCTTACTCAGTTTTATGCTGCAATTTCTGTATGTACTTTGTTGCAACAAGAAACAAGATTTCTTCCAACGAATGAGTTAATTGATTTTGATTAAAAATTAGCACGATCAAAGCCATGTAAGAATAAGTAATGGTATTCCTAGAAACCAAAAAATTCTTTGTTCAAATGAAGCTCCCGCTCATGTGGTGGAGTTTTTGCTTTCACCCCAATGTATGAGGAGAATCGCCGAAAAAACGGCATAGTCTAGTTATCATGGCGATGTTTTTTTGCGAGAATTTTTTGTTCTTTGAGGTATGGGCGGTTTTTCGGTGTTTTCAGTGGTACATTTAAATTCGGAGATTCAATGGAGGGCGGAGGTTCACGAAACGCCGAAATTCCGATAGTTCGAAGGTTTCTGTAACGCCGAAATTTGGCAAGTTTTTTCGAGGTTTGCAGTGATCTTTCAGAGGTGTGCGACTCAAGGAAAATTATTTCTTTCTCGTGTGGCATTTCGCAAAAGGAAAAGTAACTCTTTCTCGCGTGATCGTGATTTTACAAAATGTCTCGCGAAGAGTTTTTTTTATTCTTGAAATGCAAACTAGGAGCAGGGGCTCCGAACCGTAAAAATTTCGGCGTTTCGTGAACCTCCGAATTAAAGTCCCTTGAGCTGAACTTTAAATTCGGTATTTCGCAAACCTCCGAGAGACCATTGCGAACCTCGAAAAAAATCGCCAAATTTCGGCGTTTCAGAAACCTACGAATTAAAGTCCGGTCCCTTGAACCTCCTTTAAGTTCGGCGTTCCAGAAACCCAGAAACCTTCCAGAGATCACTACGAACTTCGAAAAACCGCGCCTAACTCAAAGAGCAAAAATTCTCTGAAAGAAACGTCATCACGACAACTTACTAGACTATGCCGAAAAACTCGGCGTTTTTTTCGGCGATTTTTCTCAGACATTTCACTCCATCGATATAGACGGAAGCGTAGAGGCTACTCTTATTCCAAAACGCAAGGATACCACTTGGACACGTGTGTCTGTCTGATAATTTTCGAATTATGTTGGTGGTGGCGCAAATAATCGGCGTAGAGAGTTCCGACTGCGAAGTATTTCGTTGCATGCCTAATTCATTTTTATTGAGAGCGGCTCACTTTCTATGAGATTTTTTCGATAACATTTTTTTTACTTTTTTGTGGCGTTGGAGCCGCAGTGCTGGCACGAAAGTCTAAAGTTGCTTCCTCCGTGGCACAACTTTTTTCCAGTAACTATTTTTGAGAAAATATTTTTCCAAGTTCTTTACCATTTTTTTGAATTTTTCAAATTTGAGAAAAGTTGGAAAAATATTTTCTCAAAAATAGTCCCAGCTTTTACAATTTCTTGCCCACCGAGGTATAATTTTCATCAAGTGGCTAGGGTTTTCATTAGCAAGATGAGTTTTCGCATTGGATTAAATACTATTGGTTAGATCGCATCGCTTCTAAAATTGTCTGTAGATAATCCTAGAAATGATCTATTTCAACTGTCAGAATAACATTTTAAACATTTTGGGCATTTTCCCTGACTGCTCGAATGTCTTTAGAGCTTTGACGTTTTAAACGTCATTTTGACAGTTGCAATAGACCGACTTTTCATCCCAACAAACTTATATTTTAAGACTTTAAAAACGGATAATGGTCTGTTTTGCCCAGGCCTTACAAATTGTGCCCTGGAGAAAATTTTTGCAGTGTATGCAAGATAGGCTGGCCCTCTAGACAGTCGCTATGTCCGATATGTGAACATTACTTAAAGGAAATTGTCAAATTTTTATCAAATAATTAGTTTAGTCGGTTCGAAAGTCTGTAAATACACGTTTATGTATTTTACTTACGATATTGAAATAGTGTCACAATAAATATAAATTGTCAGTTGTTTTAACGTATGTTCATACCGTATGCAAGACAGCATTTCCATCTTATTATAAATGACTTGGTTTACTTTTGCTCTCCGTCGACGAAACCAAGAAAAGTAAAAGAAATAAAATTGTTAGTTTTATTGGAAAGATATATTCATGTAAAATATCTGTTTCCTCCGTTGATTACAAGAGCTATTAGGAAAAAATTGAAAATCAGGTCATGAGTTAACATGTCGGGTTTTGTTTCTTCGTTGTTTCTAATGTTTTTAGCGGCTATAGTCAGCGTTTTAATGCTGGCGTCACAAAGGTTGACATAAGCAAGTTGATTTGATTAGGCATTCATTAAATGTGAATATTCACATTGTGTACTCCAACGCAAGATACAGACTTAATCTTGTGTTTTTGAGTTACTTGCATTTTGACTCGTACACTTATATCACTCGTCTTTGGCTCGGCCAAATATCAGTTTCAAAAGCTCTACGTCAAAAACAAACTCTTAACTTTGGCTCGTGTCATAAAATTTATTCATCAATGAGTGAATATGGCTTTATCCCCATCTCTTTCCATCTTAATAAGTTCTTTTACAAGAAAACGACTACAATCATTTCACTGTTAACTTTTAATTTTCGGAAACCATTCCAACAGCCAAAACAGGAAATGCTGATTCATTTAGCGGTGTACAATATACAACTAAGAAAATATTCTTACGAATGAATGTCTCATTCCATTTAAAACTTTATAAAACTATCAAAACAAACCAGTTGAACACCTTCAAATACGAGCCGAACATGATATGAGTAGAAAAGTTTTATAAACACAAGAAATTGTGCAAAACGAATAAATATTATTTGCTAAGCTAAAGTGTTCGACTGATAGACGTACGGGCATTGACCCACATAAATGTAGGTGTTCTGTTACGTTTTTCGTTTTTCTTGCTAAAAATTGTGGGTGCTATGAAAGGTGCAATAAACATTTAATCCAATTTTACAATTGTTAAATGAAACCTCATGTTGGCTTACGATTTTACTTCTATATGTTAATCATTTCCTCTTTAGTAAGAACGAATTAATCATCGGCCTCACTTGAAATCTAATCAAAGAATAGAACCTTTAATTTTTGGCTTTAGCATAACTACGGGTCATTAAGAGAAGTTAATGACAAACCAAATGCCTCGCCAAATGCTTATACGTCTAAAACATAACTTAGGCTTATGAGAGCAGACCTGTGCTGGTCTGAAAAATATATTTATTTGAATAGAAATAGAAAAAAATCTGTAGAGAATCCCTTAAACCTCGAAGTTCGAGAGCCCTGTTCGTTCCAGTTTGAGTGGCTCCTGTTAGAATCGAAGGAGCCTCAGTAATATATAAGTAAAAGAATCATGAAAGTTGGAGTCAGGTGGGAATACTGGCTCATCTTGATAATGACTTATCGGTTCGTGCTTTGCCGGGAAATCTATAGAATTTGCCGTTAGCTTTCAAATGAGCCACGAAACATTAAAATCAGTTGAAATTTGGCCGAGGTACGGGTCACCAAAGTTGGCGAATTTTCCATGTCACTTTTTGGTAAAATTGTAACACCAGCGCCACCTTGCGTTATAGAAAAAAAGTCGGCAATTCAGTATTCAGGAAAAAAAAGTAATGAAAAATATTCATTGGCTTGGCAGATATTTCAATTTTATTTTTTTCGTATAAATGGCTTTTCCGGCCGGAAAATCAATTTTCCATTTCCAACAATAATTTTGGTTCCACAGTTTTTCATCACAAACAACCTATGCTATAAAAAAAAATCAAATATTGCGAAGCGAGCGGCGCCACCTTTTCTGACCGATCAGAGCGATCAGAAAGGACAACTAGCGACAATTCGGAGAAGAAATAGTTATTTGGATCACAAGGGATGAAAGTATAAAAATTCAACCCTGTGGGAAAGTTACTGCCCGCGCCGAAGTAGCTGTAGTTGTATACCTCGCCTCGGGATACAAACTCTACACTCGTCAAAAAACAGTTTTCAAAGCTTTTTGCTTAAAAACACCCTCTTGAGTTTGGCTCATTTCACAAAATTAATCCCTCACGTAATGACTTATTTTCGCATCCCCCACTGTAATCTACTATTTCTCCACTAAACTGTCATTTTTCTTATGTTTTTAAAATCATTATATTGAATTGTGTTTTTCATTTCGTGGATAAAAACGGTTATTCACACCGCGTACATATAAAAAACGTTGTGTTCCATTTAATAATAAAGATTATTTATCAGTGGGGAGAAAACAGTGAATTCCAGCAAGAGCGAAAGTTTTCGGCCAGAGCAGAACGAAAACTCAACTTTCCCGGCGAATTTAGTCTTAGAACTTTGTGGAACTCAGCAGAAATAAGCAACACGAGTGTATCGTAGACTCACAATTCCTCAGGGAACTGCCAATCTCATAATATACGCTTGTTCGCCCTCGAACTATCCAGGCTTTTAGTGAGGTGTATATTGGCTAGGCCTGAAATTTCTGCCTCGTTACAATCGAAAAAGAATGACGACAATATTGTGTGGTGCGACGTAGCTGTCGTCTTTTTTCGCATGTACGAGATAGAAATGTCAAGCCTGGATTCACCAATCAAGAATTGTCTAGAGCGTGGCACTTTTGAAAAACAAATGTTTTCCTTCTGGTGCCGTAAATATCTAAAAAATACGACGCATAAAACAAGCATGAGAAAAGGGTCAACGCAATGCAATTAAAATGAACAAAAGACAATACGAAAATGTCTGATGAATAAACAGACAATTTATTGAATGAAAACGAGAATTTAATTGTTAATCGCTCTTTTTCTCATTGGCTTTCGAGTTTCATTGAATGCACTATTGTTTAGAGCATCAAAGAAAATTAGCGAAAGAGGAGGAGATCGCGTACTTTGATCTATGGACTGCAATGCACATAATCAACATAAAAGCATTAATTATTGTTAACATACTACATGTAAGTATGGCCGACACTTTCATTGCAGCAATTGTACTTAGGTGAATATATAAATTGATCATCAAAGATAAAAAAAGCATTGTTACTTACCAAACGCTGTGTGTGGGTGAATGCGAATAAATTAATTTGGCGGAAATATCAATTCTTTTCTTCTGTTCAAAAGTTAATGGAGAACAAAACACGATTCCTTCCAGGGCTTTGTTGATAATTTCTACTCGCTATACGTTCCAATCAATTTTAAATGTGACCAGTAAACTAGAAATCGTGTGGTTTCGTAAACTCTTCTACAATCAGAAGCAATCAGCAATCTCCATCATCCAGCTAATCAAAAATATCATATCCGCCAACACAAAGACGGTGTGTGACGCAAATCTTCTTATCAACTCGCAAGAGTACAAAAAAGAACAAATCGAGAAATTGATTTTTTTTGTTACTTTGGTTACAACTCATACAAGGTAAAAATTGAGAAAATTCTCGTTTTGGTACAATTGCACCCATAGAAGTAATATTTTACTATGGCTGCTGTACCTTCGGCAGAATTAAGTCCACCCGCAACTCTAAACGACCAAACGATGGAATTATTTGGTTATTGACCCGTGACCCCAGATAACAATTGACCCCACGAAATGTACATAAACTGCCATCGGAATATGTGCTGATCCCATTTAATATGCTCCAGTTCCAGGACATTTA
The DNA here is from genome assembly GCA_029228625.1 of Pseudolycoriella hygida. NCBI lineage: Eukaryota > Metazoa > Arthropoda > Insecta > Diptera > Sciaridae > Pseudolycoriella > Pseudolycoriella hygida. The sequence continues at coordinate 28,521,858 of CM055405.1, read as the reverse complement.
ATGTTTATTAAAAAGCGCCCTTACCGTTACATCTTTTCCTTGGAACGAGAAGTGCATTTAATGAACATCAAATGTACATTAAATGTGAACCCATTTAATGTATATTAATTGTACACTGAAGTGTGGTACATGTATGTGCATCTAATGTACATTTAAAACACCTTGAATACACATTTAATGTACATCTAATGTTATACAAGAAAAGAAAGAAAAATTTAATTTTGTTTTCCGACTTTTCCATTTCGATTTTTCTTATTCTGATGATCGCTACGTCCATCTACATTTTTTTATGCCAAGCTCTCATTTTTTATTAGAAAAATTTCTTTAATTTGCGGGGCTTGAATCAAAGACGTTCGGGATTATGAGTCGACTGCTTTACCAATTGTGTCACTGGATACTTATGTGTTGGTGTGTTAAATTTGTAGAAAGTGTTAAATTATAGAAAGTACATCACAAGCACATTTTTGGTACATTGAATGTAATAGGAATAGTGTAAACCTTATCACGCACATAACATGTGCGAAAAATGTACTTGTGATCCAGTACAATAATTTTATTTACATCGAAAAATGTACTATATTACAAGCACATTTTTTGTACATTAAATGTGATAGAAATAGTGTACACCTTATCAAGCACATAAAATGTGCGAAAAATGTACTTGTGATCTAGTGCAATAATTTCGAGCTTTAATGGCGCAAAAAATGTGCTTTTTATTTACATCGAAATATGTACCACTTTACAGGCACATTTTTTGTACATTTTATGTACATATTCTCAACAACATTGGATTTTGCACATTTAATGTACATTCAGTGAGCAAGCACATTAAAAAGTGTGATCTGTGTTATCTGGGGACATGACGCTTCAGTTGTGTTACGAAGAACATTCACAAGAGATCAACATTTCGGCATCCAGTGCCAATCATCTGCCAAGTCATGCAACTTTTGATATGTTGATGGGAAGGTGAACGACGAAACATTGAAATTTTTTATATTTCTCAGTTAGAGTTAAAAATGGGGTTAGTGAATCATGGCTGGAATGATAATTATTAACGCATCTGTTGGGAAATTTCAGAAGCGCAGTCAATTTTCCAGCCCTGAAAGTCACGTCTCCAAAGCAAATTCTTACACCAAAGCAAAAGATTTTTCTTGGCAACTTTTGGGCGTTCGCAATTTGGTGTTGATTGTTGTATTAATGCAACTTAAACAACGAACTTAAGTCCGTCACCAATTAATTTGGCTTGTTGCTGAAACGATTTAAATTATTATCTAACGAAAATGAAGCAAGGCTTGAAATATATGAAACAAAAAACATTTTTATGAATTTCATAAGCGAAATTCGTTACCCACATTGTTTGCAGGTTGTAAATTACAAATGCTTTGAATGCAAATCTATTCATTTAATCAATAAATGCGTTTTTATTCATTCCATTCAACACAATGTTTCTTTGCGTCACGTGAGAAGACCATCGAAAATATTCGGTTGTTAGTTCATTTTTGGCAAAGACAAGGAAACTGTAACGTCGGTTTTTGATAAAAATCTGTCTTTGTTGATTGATGTGACGAAATTGGGTGTATGACCTTCATGTGCTTTAATCGAAATTTAACACCAAAACGATCAATTAATGACTATTCCTAATGTAGCGTATCAACAACGCACTCTAAATCTAATTGAAATTCAGCGCTCTTTCTTGCACAGAAAATATTCATGTTTTGATTTAACGCAAACTGAGAGCCAAGTTAACTAATTAGCATATCAAAAAAAAATATAATTTTTAATAATTTCGGTCACAAAACAATACCTTACAGTACTCTGTATAAAGTTGTAATAATACGTTGCTCGTTGGTAGATCTTTTTGATTGTCTTATGAGAAATTGTGAAATACAATGGAAGCATCTGATTGAATTGACAAATTTTATAGCCTTGAGAATAAATTTGACGGCTTGAATTTACGAGATTCCAACTAACCGAAATTTGTTTTATGCCTGGTGTTTATTCTATTAGAGAAAATATATTGATGTTGGTGGAGGGGTATACATCAGGTAGGCGTAGTCAAGTCAAATTCCTCTTGCTCTTTTCAGATTTTACTTTCTCCATTTTCGTCAAGTTTGGCCCTCTATCATATCTTTTCAGAAAGTAAATTCTTCTTCGTTTCGGGAATTCGAATACTGATGGTTACGAATTTTTCTAAATTACATTTTTGAGATTATTGGATTTCAGTAAATCCCTTACATCTTGATGAAGGTATTTTTTATTGAACTGTACTCCAATTCCATTGGCTAAGATTACAACATACTTTTCTACCAAATAAAAAATATGAAGGGGACACGCGGATTTGAACCACGGACCTATCGATCTGCAGTCGATTGCTCTACCACTGAGCTATATCCCCGCCGTGTCAACATCATTAAGCTACAAACATATTTCACGCCATCAAACGATTTTAGAATTGTAATCGCTTTAGCGATATCCAATGCATGTGCTGTTGTACTGAAACGTGATAGGGAAATTGAACTTACACATGATTTTGTTCATTTTGAGGTCATTGATTACTTGAAGTAAAATAATAAACTCCCTAGTCTCGCTATTCACGTAGTTTTTGTGAGAATTTGTTACAAAAACTATATATTTTAGTTATTAGTTTATTCCTTGTTTTTCGATTCGAATTTTACTTTTATTTTAAGTTGCAAGTACACGCATAGACATAAGGAGAGTTCATGATTGACTAAATTGATCGATTGATTGATTGACTTTTGTGCATACGAAAGCATTAAAGGTGCGTTTGTTGTTATGTTGCAGTTCCCAACAAATGCAAATTCAAAGTAAAAGTATTTTGTTACTTAATCAAAAAAAAAATATCAAGCTACAAGTGCTGCATTTGAATAAGTCTTTAATTTGGTGTTTATTCACTTTCGAATACCCCGATGCTTTTTTATGTTATTTTCTTCCGACATTCCAATCACATAAAAATGCTTAAAAGAAAATAAAAAGTTAAATTTTTTAATTGAATATTTCACATTAATCTGCGTCCATACACGCCAGACATTTTTTGTATTTTATTGGTAATTATACGGTAGATTTACATTCAATTCCTCTAATTATTTACAAATCCATATCACCGCCATTCGTTGAGCAAAAAGAAAATCATTTCGTCGATACATCGGTACAACTACCAATTAATGACCAATATGCAAATCACCGGTGGTGGTGATTAGTGCAACTATGATGACAAAATGAAACTTTATATGACGTTTGCTACCTATAATCATTCTGCAATTTCTTCATTAAAGCGCTAGGTAGTACTTTAAGTTTTCACTTGCACACATGCCCTGTGCTATGATACTCTGAGAAAATTTATTACGAAAACATAACCAAAGACATGTACGTATCAGAATAGATGTGGCAAATAGAATAAATCTTGCAAAAAGACTCTAACGTATCTAAATATAGAAATAAGCAAACTGTAAGACTGTATAACTGTAAGAATTTCAAAGATCCATAGAAATTACCCAAGTTAATGTCCGAAGTACATCTCAGACCATTCCAATCTAGAAATGGTTATATCCAAGGATTGGGCCATTTTCCCCTAAAACCCTGAAACACGTGTTCTCTAAAATTTTCTTCTATACAACTTTGCCTTTGGAAGCAACCTTCTACCACTTATAGTTCTAGAGATATGGGTCATCCCTCCCAATTCTAGAAGTGGTCATATCCCAGGATTGTGGCATTTTAACCCAAAACCCTGAGACACGTGTTCGCTACAGCTCTACAGCTTTGGCCTTGGAAGCAACTTTCTACCTCTTATAGTTCTAGAGATATGGATCATCCCTCGCAATTCTAGAAGTGGTCATATCCCAGGTTTGAGGCATTATTACCCAAAAGCCTGAAACACGTGTACCCTAGAATTTCATTCTCTACAACTTTGCCTTCGACAGTGAATCTCCATATTGCATAGTTAAGGAAATAAACACGAAAAACAGTTTTCGTATATCGCCAAGAATCTCAATTTCGTCGATTTCATTGGTCCCGGGGCCCAGACGCCTGACCCGATTCCCACAAAAAATTTTTCCCAATTTTCTGACATCAAATCCTTTCATTGGTGTCAAATGAGCAATTTCCGTGCTATACTTGCTGAGATATTTGCGAAAAAGCTTCACCGACTCTCGAAAAAACATGTTTTCGGTCACTTTCTCGACCATATTTCCGGAACCACTTGATCGATTGTGCTCATCTTCGAAGTTGAATGATGAGAGGCATGTATCTTTCAGGGAAAAAAAGTTTAGGGTGATCGGTTGAGCCTTTTGAAAAAAAAGGGGAGACGGACGGACGGGCGGACATTTTTTTTATTGTTGATTCGTCATATTTAGACGATAATAAATGCATCCCCGCAATTGCCACCTCGATCTACCCCATATTACATTAAAATTGTTTGTAGTAAACGTATAGGACCTTCGTACTTCGTACAGGTCCAAACATTTAAGCAAAGACTCGTACGTATCTGAATAGAATATGGCAAGCAGAACTTACTTACAACCGGCACTACAACCTAACCGGGCCTATCCGCAGTTAACGTCTCCCAGCTGGATACTCCCACAGTTTTTAAGTCGAAAAGAGCTGCATCATACCATCTGGATGTTAGATGCCCTGCATTTCTCTTGCCCTCCCGTCTGGTTTTAAGTATTTTTTTTCGGAACACGATGATCTTCCATTCGTTGTACATGACCGAGCCAACGTAGACGGTTTATTTTAGTGTTTCTAACTATGTCTGACTCTCCATAAAGCTGGCTAAGCTCACGATTGAAACGTCTGCGCCATCGGTTCTGCCTTTGATCGAATACTGGTCCAAATATTGTCTGCAGTACTTTTCTTTCGAACGTGTGCAGCGATTGTTCGTCTCTTTGTGTCAAGCACCACAACTCCGAACCATGCGTAGCCACCGGTCTGATCACAGATTTGTATATTGCGCATTTTGAATCTCGGCTTACTGACTTGGTTTTGAAGATTTTTAGAAGGTTGTAATAACTCCATTTGCCCAGAATTACTCGTCTCTTAATTTCGTTTTTATTGCCAATATTCCTCGAAAATTTCCACACTCTAATTTGTCTCCTTTTTTGCATATAGGACAAAGTATGCTGGTCTTCTACTCATCCGGTAACTCCTCGACATTCCATATACGCGTGATCGGTGCAGTCGTTAAGAAAAAAATATCAGGACGAACAAACAGACATTTTTTTTTTGCTGATTCGTCATCTCTAAACGATAATAAATGCATCCCCCTCACTCCCGCCTCAATCTACTTCATATTACAATAAAATTGTTTGTAGTAAACGTATAGGACTTTTGTGTTTCGCACGGGTCCAAAAATAGCGTGATGTGCGGAACTGACCACCAAACTAGCTACAATATAAAGTGGAGCTCAAAATTTGCTTCAATCATGCAAGACGTACAGTGTACAATGTCAACGTTAAAAAACAACTATTCGGGTCGTATTGTGACACAATCAACTATTATTTGCGTAAACATAAATTAAAATCATTAAAATTGCATAAAAATTTTATTGGATACATTTTATTGACCTCGCTCACGGATCGTTAAATTCGAGAACCGAAATTAACGCTATTTAAACATCTCATCTTGAATGTATCTATAACAAAATTACACAGCACTTAAACGAATAAATTTTTGTGCAAGATCTTTTGTTATGGATCGCTCTGCATATATATTTTTGTTATGGATCGCTCTGCATATAGATTTTTGTTACGGATTGCTCTGCAAATAGATGATAGAGATGAAAATTTACGAAGAGTAGTTTGCTTCTACAGTGGATTTTTTTACTAATTGAAAATCAAAGAAATCGTAGGTAGTTTAACAAACGAGAGCGTTTTTAGAAGCCATTTTTCGCCATTTCACACGGAAGCCTCTATTTGGGCCCAATGTGCTTTTGTTGGGCCATTGTGCTCATGTTTTCTCTACTCTATTATCATGCTGTCAAATCTGCCTGAACTAGCTGTTTAGTTCAGTACGTTTTATGGGTGTCTTCTCCTTGTGATGATGAACGCCGGGCAGCCATTTTTCGCCATTTCACACGGAAGCCTCTATTTGGGCCCAATGTGCTTTTGTTGGGCCATTGTGCTCATGTTTTTTCTACTCTATTATCATGCTGTCAAATCTGCCTGAACTAGCTGTTTAGTTCAGTACGTTTTATGGGTGTCTTCTCCTTGTGATGATGAACGCCGGGCAGCAACACAGAAAGTGTCTATGGGATCACAACTTGTACGCTTTGCGATTGACGTTAAGTAGTGTTTATTGAATCCGAAATGTCCTGTCATGATGCCAGTGAATTGCTTAAGCCTCGTGCGAATAAAATTGATGAGATATTTGGATGTTTTATCGTTTATTCTAATACAATTCTTTACTTGACGGCAGCCCAGGTGTGATTCCAGGGGGATTTTCTTTGCTATCCCTGCCCTGCAGTGTACTGCTCCGTGTCCTTGTGTGAGGTACAGTGATAGCTGGTTGTGGGCCTCGCAGTTTTATCCTGGCTCCTGGCCAGTGCTTCAGCTGTTACCTTCGGTTCCGCTATGTTGGTGGCACCCTTCTTCTGATGAAAGAACACAAAATGCACTGCCTTTTATAAATGAATGTCATATCACAAATTTTTTCCTGTGCTGTATTTTGCGTTTCGGGAGTCGAGACACGAAACTATCCCTATGAAGAAAAATACTAGACGTCCTAGGGTTTTCTGCGTGGAAGGCAAGCACGTTCACTACAACGCGGTCCGTCCTGTACTGGCCAATGCTTTATCAGTAAACATTGGTATTGTGAGAGCTGCTATTTTTATCTCAGCTATTCTCACAATATAATCTGTAGCCTACAACCCATCAATATTTTCAGATACTAGAATCACATGAACAGGCCTCAAGTGTTAACTCAAACTAAACAACCAAGACTCTTAAGTATTTTTACAACTGCTAGAGGACATCGAAAGTACGACTTTACCATTTTTTTTCAAAAGGGCTCCGTCCCTCAAAGGGCTAGGAAAATCTTCCCTAATATTGAAAAATACTCGAGAGTTTTTATTATTTTGAATTCAAAAGACTTTTTCTTGAATCTTACTTAAAATCGTACGGATTTTCCGTAAATTATTGAGTTTTCTTTAAAGATTTCCCTTGATGAGCTTTTATTTAACTGGATTTGTGAAAACATTGTCTACCAATTGATTGTGTCATTAGTTTTACGTTTGTCCGTATTCAGCTATGAAAGCATAGATGACGCCACTTGAGAAAAGTGAGTAGTTGTATGTTGAGACGTTGATTCAGCTATGAAAAAAACACAGATGTCACCACTTGAGGTTCGGTGACAAGACACGGTCTATTATCGCTTTTTACCAATAACCTTTTATATTCGGAAATATTTTGATGTAGGTTGGAAGCACAAGAAAGATGAATATTTAACAAATAAAGTCATAGATTTAGCCATAAAAATAATCCAAGTGAGCGTTAAAGCTTTTTCTCATATGATGAGTGAGCAAGTTGCCACCTCTAAGTAATTAATTCTCAATTTCGAAAAACCACAACTTCAAACTCGCTGCGATCTAACAACAGGCTTAACGTTGGTTGCAATTTTCGGATTCCATATGAGATGAACACCTCAATTTTACTGTTGCGATAGAGCAGTTTCTTCCGTGAATATAAGGGAACTATGTCACGTTTCTACTTTGTTCGTATCTTTAGCAGATCGTACAAAATCCGTGAAGGAAGACACGCAGTCATTTGTCACATAATTATTTATAAAATTTTAATTACATCGAAAATGTGTGACAAAACACATGGCTGAACACGAAACTGAATTTAGATATCGTGCAATTGATTTAAAATGAATTTTTAATAAGATTTAATGAAATCGTAATTGAAAATAATTATTAATTTGTTACATCTGCAAAAACAAAATACCTTCGAGCAAGCCTTCACGCAGCAAACATACGGAAATACATTAAGTGGCATATGATTTTCATACTTTCTGTTGTAAGAATAAGCCGATAATGGAGACTTTGGACATTCAAGAATATGACAAAAAATAAGAGAACATCATCATCAACATGAAACAATCAAGGTGGACAAACGTTTTATTGAGGTTTCGGTGCTATTAGAGAATTGTTGTGCCATCCTTCATATTTCATGTGCACTCCTCATTGCACTCCATGATGCTTCGGAACCATCTATTCCCAGAATTGTTACTCAAAGGAGCTTTGAGTAACAGGCTTTGAGGTGTGCTTCACTTGTTGTTGTTGTCTGTCTCCTGATTTAAAGGCGGATAACTCCAACTTACAACGTTCTGCATGGTAGTGGAGCTATAATTTGTTACTGAAATTAAGAGCAGTCAACTGAAATCGCATGCACCTTAGGTGTTTCATCTGTGAAAAAAGCAACTGAGGTAAACCGACTGCTTGCGTTAAAGAGCGAGTCAGATTTTTTGACAGTTCTATATTTTGCGATGTTTTTTCGTTGCACATTTCTAAGGCAATGATCATTCGTTTTAAATTCCAAAACATCTACTGTTTGTATAACACACCCCTTATAGATTCTATGAATCAGAATGTATAATTATTGAGTCTAAGTGTTAAAATTTGATCTGAAAAAACATCGCATAGCCGAGCACTTTGCGATGTTTTTTCAGATCAAATTTGTGATCATCAATTTTAAATTCCGAAACATCTACTGATTGCATAACACATCCCTTTATAGATTCTCTGAATCAGAATATGTAATTATTGAGTCTTAGTGTCCAAAGTTGATCTGAAAAAAACATCGCAAAGTACTCGGCTGCATAATACAATGCGATGTTTTTGAATGCAAACATCGCAAAACATAGAACTGTCAAAATATCTGACACGCTCTTAAGGTCGAAAGTAGCTCAAACTTTTTGAATTCTGATTCAGGTATTACTTGAGAGCCATCCTCTCACAGTGAATGAGCTATAATTTGGAATAATTTGTTATTTACGCAGGATTCTCTTCTAAAAAAACATTGCAAAATTTGACAGTTCTTGTTTTTGTGGCGTGCTCTTAAGAGCACAGCGCAAAAATGCGAACTGTCAAATTTGCGATGTTTTTTTAGAACAGAATCGTGCGTAAATAAAAGATTTGTTCAAAACTATAGCTCATCTATAAAACTAGGAAAAATCTTTAGCAAATAATAGCTAAATTAGAATTAAAAAGTTTAAGCATGAAGGTACAAATTTGTTCCAAAATAACATCGCAAACGAACTTGGAATGCGATGACATTTCAGAGCAACTTTTGATCTTCATATTCAAACTTTTTAAATTTTGATTCATTTATTATTCGTGTAAGAGTCATCCTCTCACAGCACATGAGCTATAATTTTGAATAATTTATTATTTACGCAGGATTCTGTTCTAAAAAAAACATCGCAAGTTTGATAGTCCACATTGATAGCACAATGAAAAAATATGAACTGTCAAATTTGCGATGTTTTTTCAAAACAATATCCAGCGTAAATAAAAAATTATATAAAATTATAACTCATGTACTGTGAGAGGATGACTCTTACACGAATAATTGATGAATCAGAATTCGAAAAGCTTAAGTATGAAAGTCGAAAGTGGCTCTGAAAAATCGTCGCATTCCAAGTTCAAATTGCGATGTTATTTCAGATCAAATTTGTACCTTCATACTGAAAATTTTTGAATTCTAAATCAGCTACTTTTTGTGTGTCATCCACCCTCAGTACATGAGCTATAATTTTGAATAGTTTTTTATTTACGCAGGATTCTCTTCTGAAAAAACATCGCAAATTTGACAGTTCACATTTTTAGGACTTGCTCTTAAAGAAATATCGCGATCGATGAACGATTGCCTATCAAAACTTCCAGCATCATCTCAATGGGACCTGGGTCAGTATACGAGATTTCATGATGAAAACAATTTTTCGTCGCTTCATATATTACCAATTTCGTCGTTAAATTTTGAATACTTTGACATAAGCCAATGCCGCGTGAATTTATTGTGAGTTCATGCCGTTACTGCGACGTCAGCCTATGTCAAAGTATACAATATTTTATGATGAATTTCATCATATGTCAAACGACAAAAATTGATATGCTTGTCAACTTATGCACTTCATCATGAAATTTCGTATACTTTGACATAAGCCTGAACGCCTGAATACCTGGGATAGCTTGGATACTTCAGAATGAAACTCTTATTCTGGCGTCTTCTATTCCAAACTTTTTCGCTATTTCAAACATTTACAGAAAAAAACAATCATCAAGAAATGCAGGAAATAATTAATGGCTTTTTTTTATTTGCAGGCAATTCATCGCCAATCGTCAAGATGACTGGCACGATTTGTGTAAATGTTATCAAAATGCGACTGCTAACATTTACCGTTGCATTATTTTTCGCTACATTAATTGACGTCTGTTATTCTCACGGACGATTAATAGGTAGCCGTATCCGATTTTTATTCATGAAATTATTATTATTTGATTTTGTATTCAATAGAACCGCCCAGTCGATCATCAGCTTGGAGATACGGGTTTCAGACGCCACCGAATTACAACGATCACGAACTGTATTGTGGCGGTTTCACAAGACAGCAAAAGAATGGTGGAAAATGCGGTGAATGTGGCGATCCATGGGATGCCCCACAGCCAAGAGCCAATGAATATGGAGGAAGATATGGACAAGGCGTTGTGGTTAGAAAATATAATCCAGGCAGTGATATCACAATACGAGTTGAATTAACTGCATCACATATGGGGTAATAATCCAATCTTTTGAATGCAAAATTGTAACTCATCTCAAATTGCAAAATAGATACTTCGAATTTCGTGTATGCCCGGACATTGCAGCGAAACAAGAATGTCTTGATAAACATGTGTTGGAGCTTTTAGGAGGGAGTCCAAGCGTTCCGCATCCGAATGATTTGAGCACAAGATTTTATCCTCGAAATGGAAGCCGCATTTACGAAATCAAGGGAAGACTACCTGATGGTAATAACGAACAGAAATCAGTGAGCACTTTCTGTCTAATTTTGTAATTTTATAAAATGTAGCCCTGGAATGTCCTAATTGTGTTTTGCAATGGCGCTACATAGCTGGAAACAATTGGGGAGTGTGTCCTGACGGAACTGGTGCCGTAGGATGTGGCGCCCAAGAAGAATTCAGAGCTTGTGCTGATATTAACATTGGCGATGTCGGACCACAGCCACCTCTTCGTCCAGTGCGTCCGGGAACAAAACCAACAACACGCACAAAGCCTACAGACACAACATCAACAACTCCGAAAGTATCGGAGAAGGGAGAAACTCTCGATACAGAAGAAACTCCGAGCCGATATTTGGGACCGATTATTGCTGCACTCACTTTGTTGCTTGTTGTGTGCATTTTAGCTTCAATCTATCTCTACTACTATCACGGTCAACGTGTCAAGCATTTGATGCTATGGAAGCGAGAGCAAAAAACTCCAATAATTTCATTCCCTCCTGCCATCTCCCCAACCGTAGCAACAATGCCAGCTTTTCCTCCTGTTCCACCTCCAAGAACTAAAAGACTATCCCAAACACTAAATGAAGATAACTTGGTGAATGGATCGATTGGATCAAATAGCACTACAGCATAACCCTGTGAAATATACAAATTGTAAAGACTTTTAATTTAGTAAAGAGATTTCGATCTCATTTTATTTATTTGGAATGAAGATTTTCTTTTTCGATAGTTCATTGTGCTAAAGAATTGAAATAAAAGTTTACATTTTTAATTTACATTTGTTTACTCTCACCGAACCGAAATGGTGTCCGTCGTTAGTCAGCGATACATACAATGAATCCTCTTTCCGGTTCTGTGACAACTTACAAGTTTGCTCCTAGAAGTGATTATTAAAAACGGAGTATTCATGGAGGAATCTAAAATCTATTGGTTGTTCGCAAATGACGTCAAGCTCTGCGTTGAGTGACGGACCGGCAAAACGTGATGGTCTATAGAAATATACTTAAAATTTAGTCCAGTTGGCGTGATGACGTAAAGAATTCTGAAAAATAGCGTGACGTCACTTATGAACAGCAAAATTTTCCAGTAATTTTCCATCCAGGCCATAACGATTGTCTCGCTAATTTCAAAACAGGTTTAGTTAAGAGCACGTCGCAAAAATGTGGACTGTCAAATTTGCGATGTTTTTTTAGAACAGAATCCTCATGTGCTGTGAGAGGATGACTCTTACACGAATAATAGATGAATCAAAATTTAAAAAGTTTGAATATGAAGGTCAAAAGTTGCTCCGAAATGTCATCGCATTCCAAGTTCGTTTGCGATGTTATTTTAGAACAAATTTGTACCTTCATACTTAAAGTTTTCGAATTCTAATTTAGCTATTATTTGCCTAAGAGTTTTCCTGGTTTTATAGATGAGCTATAGTTTTGAATAAATCTTTTATTTACGCACGATTCTGTTCTAAAAAACATCGCAAATTTGACAGTTTGCATTTTTGCGATGTGCTCTTAAGAGCAAGTCCCAAAAATATGAACTGTCAAATTTGCGATGTTTTTATTAAAGCAGAATTCTGCGCAAGTGATTCAAAATTATAGCTCATGTACAATGTACATACTGTGAGAGGAGGACTCTTACACAAATAATAGATGAATCAGAATTCAAAAAGTTTGAGAATGAAGTTGGAAAGTTGTTCTGAAAAATCATCGCGTTCCAAGTTCGTTTGCGATGTTATTTTAGAGCAAATTTGTACCTTCATACTTAAACTTCCTGAATTCCTAATTCATTTATAATTTGTGTAAGAGTCATCTTCTCACAGTATACATAAGCTATAATTTGGAATTATTTGTTATTTGCACAGGATTCTGTTCTCAAAAAAACATCGCAAATTTGACAGTTCACATGTTGCGACTTGCTCTTAACTAGAGAATATACATGTGTTTCACTCTTGTCCAGTGTTCTTAGCGGCTTTTGAAAGATAAGTCGCTGAATGAAAGAGCACAAGTGTTTTTTCAACAACTAGCAGCATTAGACATGCTACATATGCCTCAGAAAAATTGCGACATCAAATGTGCAGTGCGCCTTAAAAACATATGCAAGGGACCCGTACGTATCAAAATAGATGTGACAAACAGAATAGATGTTGCAAAAAGACTCGAACGTATTTAAGTAAATATTGCCCTAACTCATAAGTGTGAAATTACGTCCACATTAAGTTGTATTGGAAATTGCCGATAGGGCAATATTGAAAAACCCGTCCGAAGAAATGGTGTAAAAGAAAGCACAAAATTGATCTCCAATTAGACAAAAATGTTCGCTTCAATTTTCTCTACAACATAGCGAAAAATAATTTTTTTGTTAAGGGCCGACTTTAGGACCGACTTAGGGCCATAAGAAAATGCATCTGACACATACTTCCATAGACAAAAATGTTTCTCTCAATCTGCTCTGCAATATGACAAAAAATGTTCTTTTGGTTAGGACCGGCCAGAGCTTGAGCCCCAAGCACAGGCCCAAATTTGTATATGAATATAATTCGGTACACGGTTACCTCTCAAATAGAAAAATAACCAACAAAATCGGTTAGGATTTGCCCGATTTATGTAAACACAACTTTCAGGGTCCTGGCTGAGTCCAAAGGCATCTTATCAAAAAACTTTCTTCCATAAAATGTGAGACATTCCTAGACCTTTCGATTAAAAATTTTTGTTTGAAAATCGGAAGAGAGTTATACTCGAGTTATGTACAAAAAAAATGTAAGGCCCCAGCAGAGACTCGTTTTTAGTGCCCTAGCTAAGTCCAAGGGCTCAAAATCAAAAAAGTTTCTTCTACAATTTGTCGGCCAAGATTTACTCGAGTTATGTAAAAAGACCAAAAACCACGCCCTAGCTCGGCGGCCCTTAGATTAGATTAGATTAGAGTGGACGTATGTCCCGCACCTAAGCCTCCAGTGGACCTGTTGTGCATACCCACTTAATTATCTACATTCTATTGGTACGATTGAGGTAGTTCAAAATGTCTAGGGGTGGTATACTCTATGTGATGTGAGGTAAAATGTATGCGCCAACCATTTTTACTCTCGCTGATATGTAAGCCGGGCATTTGCAGAGGAAATGTTCTGCTGTCTCCATTTCGCCACAGTTATCGCAAGAGGGATTGCTGGTGACGCCACTAGTATGAAGGTGTCTGTCAAGACAGTGTCCTGTGAGAACTCCTGTCAAACGCTTGAGGTTTCTTCTACTGAGACCTAAGAAAAATCTTAATAATACTTATGCAGTTCTTTGATTGTCTAGCACGGTTAACGGTGCTCTAATGTTTTTGGAATACTTTTTGCTTCCATTCTGTAATATATCTCCTTTCGACCGATGGTGCTGGCAGTACCCAGATTCAATCCCACAAAATTACCTTTCAGGGAAAAAAAAGTTTTTGAAAATCGGTTGAGTTTTACTCGAGTTATCATGTTGACGGGCGGACGGACGGACATTTTTTTTATTGCTGATTCGTCATCTGAAGATCATGATCGGGTCTCCCCCTACTCCCCGGTCGAAGTTGGGGTGGTTATAAACGTCGTGGTAAACGCATAAGACCTCTTTTCGAAGGACTTCGTTCTTTTTTTTCCGCAATGCACTCGCACGATACGATCAAATAAAGCTGATAAATTCGCGGCATTATCAAGCCGTTTGAACGACAAAGTAACAGACCACCACGTACGGGTCTAAAAATGACGACGATGAATAACATAAAGGAAGCATTTGTTTCAATCGAAAAGTGGAAACTGGAATGCCATAAGTATTTTGTCTTACTAACTTATGCAGTTGAACAAAGAAATTTCGGCCGGATTTTTTTTCTTACTAAATTCAAATGATTCGAAGATTTGTTTACAATACATGCCATTCAAACTTTTAGTGCGTCAACAGCTTAATGTCAAAGTATAGTGATTTTCATGACACGATCGATTCGTTTCATTGTTGCGCTGACAATTTAATGGAACTGACGTACCGGTGGACACGATGCTTAACTGCAGCTTCACACTTGCACGTATGCGAAATATTTCCAGTGTGAATAATACAACACCAAAAATCAAAAACGCATTTACACAAACACAAAAATTAAATCATGACACTTAAATGTTCTCCCACTCATTAAACGTTAACTAATACATTCTTACAACTACTGGAAAAAAACTCAATTTTCCCGATGCGAGTTTGATAACGAACTGAGAACAAAAGAATTTATCGTTTCTGTTGGGAATTTTTTCGCAGTGAGCTAATGATATTACTCGTTTGACAGCTTAGCATCGTGTCATGAAAATCACTATACTTTGACATTAGCCATTGACGAACTAACAACGTGAATTAGTTGTGTTCGTATTGAAGCCAGCTGGTTAACACCACTACACGGTCCGAAACTATATGGATCATTCACACCAGGCGTAACTAAATGGTTGTAGGAAATTGTGTCCACTTATCATATCCTAGGAAATACGAATGAAATAGTGTTTGTGATAGATTACATTGATGAACTAAAAATATTACGAATTTTACCTGTGGTAGGTAATTTATCCAGGTAATGAATCTGATTCAACTCGAATTACCTGAGTCAGCTGTAGATATTTATATTCGTAGCAGGTGATTCACATTTCCTGGAAAAACACACCTGCCACAGGTAAAATGAACTTACCTATCGCAGGTAAAATTTCATCATCCTTTGTGTCACTATGATGGAAGAAAAAAGGGGCAAAACAAATTTTATTCAAATCTCAAAATTATTATTTTCACTTTTAGTTCAATGCGACAGCTGAATAACTTCGTAATTACAATGAATGAAAATTGATTAATAAAATATTATTTAAATATATTACATTCTATTCCTTCAATTGTTTTTGATCACAGTTCAATGTAATATCATAATGTACGTTTCATCTTTTGCCATTTTCATGTAACGTTTCTAAATGGTTAATAATTTTTCTTATTGTGTCGAAGACGCGATGTCTAGGCGGCAGGCGCAGCGTGTAAAAGAATGAGTGATGTATTTTTTAATTAATATTAAATGATGACGTGCTCTTGAGTGCTAATCGAATGAAGCTAAAGATAAGCTATGCGCCGGTTCGCAATTTATGCGATTTGAAAATATTTTAAACGTGACGGGGCAATGTACTAAAATATCTACAAGTAAAATTCTTATAATGAAGGTCTTTCGAAATTTCGTAATAGTTTTTTAGAGACTTTGACAAAATATTTTCGAGACTCTAAACGGGATTTTATGTACAATTTGAAAAATCTTTTTGGTATAGGGACACTAAAACGTATTTTGTATGTCAGTTTAGTCCAATCAACTTAATTACTTACGAGTAAAGAGCCAGCGCACAGCCCCACAATCGAAGATCTATGCGATGAAACCATATTCATCTACAATCCTACAGTCATATGCACGATGTTGCTCAACAAATGATGACTCGCATCAGGCATAGAAAATAGTCACCGACAACGTGTCGCCATCTCTTCATTTTCTATAGCTGATTACGGTTCGATATAAAGAGTGTCACCGACTGACAGTAGCGCCATCAATTAATTTCATTGTTAGATGTGTTTCATCGTCTACTGACCATAATCGCACCACGGATTTTCATCAGGCAACACCAATACAAAAGCAGAGCCGATATTATGAAATTTGTAACTAATGTCACGATGAAATTAATAAACTGTCAGGCAGTTCATTTACTAGTATGAAGTTTCATAAAATTTGCTGTACTTTGACAGAAGCCGATGCCGCACTATACGCGTCAATTTCCTGTAGATGACTGTGACCGAATGTAGCAAAGGCATTACATAAGCGAAATATAACTTTCACAACCTTTTCACCTTTCCACATCAGAAATCTTATAGCCTAACGGTGTTAAAAAACCGTGACACAAGTCCTAATGACAAAAAATCAACAGAAAACTTTTGAATTGGTTAGTCAATGTAATAGTATCATTGGAAACATTAGAGGATTAATAATTTCGGATAAAATTCTTTCGCCGTTGGGGAATAATAGCTCCGGGTGTTTTTTGGATCAATCAAAAGTTGCCACTCTTATGAATATCCACCGAGGTCCTTATTCAGTTCTGGCGGAGGCAAAAGCGATTCCCACTCGGATACAGCCAATGACATTAATATAATTCTCGATAATTTGGGAATTTTTGGAAATAATTTCCCAATACCACCTTCGGAAGTGCGTTTTTCAATGGGAAGGTTTTTTTCGAAAAATATCCAACCAAAAAAAAAACCTAGTGATGTGATTGCCGTCACTAGCAAAAAAAAAGCTTTGAGAAAATTTTGCCGCTAATTAGATTTTACTTGTCGAAAGTTTTCGCTTATTTTTTCCAACTTTAATATTTGTGTATGCTTTCTAATAAGCATTGGTGAATCGTTCGTATTGGGCGTACAATAAAACAGATAACAGTGAATCATTAGAAAGGAAGTCATTAATTCTGGATACCAAAGTTACAAAATAACATTGTTGAGTTCGTCTAGTATCACAAAATTGATCCCTTGAGGAATGATTTCTTCCCTCCGAAGGTATAAGAGATGGACCATCGGTTTCTTTTGCAAAGTCTCAGAGTCTAAACCTGCTAAACGGCGCTTCTTTGTGAAATGAAATTCTTAATAGCTGAAGGTATGAGTTTGAGAGTGACTAAGATAAGTCTGCACGGCACACCAGACATCATCATGGAATTATTCCATACAGTCGCAACTTTCCACTCTTCTCCTACGAAAATATTCGTTCTGACGACCATGTTTTCTTTAAAAAAAATTGTGACTTGTTATCCATTCCTAAACCATAAGAATGTACGATTTTGACAAAATCCTTCAAATGAGTTAGCCTACGAATATCTCTTTCAAACTGGCAAATGAAATAAGTTAAATAATTTATGATGATCCCGACATGATTTTATTGTTTTTGTGATTAATTTTAAAATTATTTTAGCATTCGCAATAGAATTATATTCGAATATTGTGTGTATGCTTTCATTGAGAGTTGATCCCCTACTCGGACGTAGAAAGGATTCATGTACTTTGCAATAAATATGAATAAATTTCCTACTAGAAACGTTAGCTAAATAACTTTTTAAAAACGTTGTTGTAATTATTTGGTAAATATTTAAAATATAATTTTTTCTTTAATCGTAATCTTTGATTCATGTAGTTTTAACTGTTTATTGATTAATTTCATATCATACTTAACGTGCGAAAATAATGTTGAAAGTATAACTTTGTTCAATGATTCCGATGAGATTAAATAGATTGGCGGGTAATTAATGAATTTTCAATGTTCATTTAACTTAATTTTTCTTCTAAACGTCATTGATTCGATCGCCGTCCTTGAATATGGTTTTACCAAATTTTTCGCTGATGGTAGTTCCATTGCATGTGGTTCTTGTTTGCTGAAAAATCATAGAAAACGAATTTTTATTCATTGCGTCGAATCTTGTGAAAATAAAATATATGTCGAACTAATGTAAACTGTACTAAGTTGCAGTAAGATGCATTAAAATAAAGAGCTGTTTAGTTTATTGATGTTATGGATAACTACTGCAGCAAACTGTATTGCACTTCTGTAAATTACTGAAGTTCACTAAATTTTACATCAATTCTCTACATTTTACAGCAGTTCTCTACATTTTACAGCAGTTATCTACATTTTACAGCATTTCTCTACATTTTACAGCAGTTCTCTACATTTTACAGCAGTTCTTTACATTTTATAGCAGTTATCTACATTTTACAGCAATTCTCTACATTTTACAGCAGCTCTCTACATCTTACAACAGTTCTCAACATTTTACAGCAGCTCTCTACATTTTACAGCAGTTACAGTTATCTACATTTTACAGCAGTTCTCTACACTTTATAGCTGCAGTAATCCGAAACTTGTAGTGACTGTTAGAGCCTGCAGTAGTTGTATGAAGTTTCAAAACTTTATGCAGTATGCTACGGCTTGTATACCTACAACTTACTGCAGCATTTCACTACAGTTAACAGAAGCTATCTACAGTTTACTGTAGCATTTCACTGCAGTTAACAGCAGCTATCTACGTTTTACAGCAGTTCTACAATTTACAGCAGCTCTACGACATATGGCAGTTCTACATTTTATAGTTGTTCTACAATTGTAGAAGTACGTATGTATGCAAATTAATTTACAGCATTTCTACAGTTAACAGCATTTCCATAGTTTATAGCTGTTTTACAGTTTACAGCAGTTCTACAGTTAACAGCATTTCTATAGTTTATAGCTGTTTTACAATTTACAGCAGTTCTACAGTTTATAGAAGTTTTCCATTTTATGGTAGTCCTACAAATTACAGCAGTTCTACAGTTTGTAACATTTCTACGGTTTAAAGCAGTTCTACAGTTTATAGCGTTCCTACAGTTTATAGCAGTTCTATAGTTTATAGTAGCCCTACAGTTTATAGCAGTTCAAAGAAGCAGCTCACTATTAGTCAACTAAAGTACATTTTACTGAACTGCGGTAATATTCACTGAACTGGACTGCAGCAATCTGCACTGAACTGCAGTAACCTGCACTGAACTGCAGTAATCTGCACTAAACTGCAGTAACATGCATTTAACTGCAGTAACATGCATTTAACTGCAGCAACATGCACTGAACTGCAACAAACTGTCGTTTGTATCGAATTGCAAACAACCGTAGTGAACTAAGTTAATGCTAGTCAATGTTACCAGACTTACTAGAACGTCTAGATAGAAATTGTCACTACACTAACTGGTATTGGACTGAGACACAGTTTTAACATTGGTTTGATAAAGTTCTTACCGTTACATCTTCATCGCATTGCGAATTTTGTTGCTTTAATTCTCGATATTTTTTGAATTTGCCGTGAACGGGTAGGATGAACATCAATACTCCAGAGATGATAATAAAAAATCCGGACAAATAAAAGGCTAGATCGTAGTTTCCAGTAAGGTCGGTGATCCAACCTAAAGTCAGAGTAAAAAAATATTTCCATGTACATTTTTACAGGTTGTGGATTTGTAAGAATGTGTTTACCAGCTAGCGGGGGTCCGACGAGATTAGCGATACCTTGGATGAGTAATAGAAGGCCATAAGCGTTTGTAAATCTTTCCAATGTGATCAATTCAACAAGGATAATACTTGTGAGTGCATAGTTAGCCGCTATAAACAAACCGAATAATCCTGAGACTATACTCAGACCCTGTGTAGATTGAATGTTAGTAATTAGTAGTCAGTAGTAAAAAAGTTCAAATAGAACGAAGAATTTGCAGAAAAACTTTGACATTGGAAGGAATGCCAAATATTTCAATGGAATGAACAAAGCGACTGAGCCAGCAAAACATCAAGAAAGACACTGAATTCAGTCAATTTGACAGTGTACTTCGAATAGAGGTGTGCGGGTCGACCGTTCTTTCCAAATGGGAATCGAATGAAAAGTGAAACCCGACCCGAACTGAAATAAAAAATTCAAACCTGAACCGAACCCGAAACCCTGACCCGAACCCGAAATTTTTTAAAAAGATTTCATTTGAAATGTTTTTCAAACTCGATTTTGAGAAAATGATTGAGTGAATTTATTTTTTCGGGTGTTGGGTCGGGTTTTGTTAGTTTAAATCTTCAAACCCGACCCGAAAAAAACGAAAATAAAAACCCGACCCGATCCAACAAAGAAATAAATTCAAAAACCCGACCCGACAAATAGATTCGGGTTTGGGTCGGGTTTTTCGGCGAGTTTCGGGCGGCCCGCTCACCTCTAACTTTGAACAAGACGCAAATTTGATCAACTAGATCTGTCGAAACTTACCACATAAGATTTGAGGAGAGGAACTAAAGCTGTTGTAATTCCGCAACATCCCATACAAATGGCGTAGATAACACCAGCGGTCAAGTATTTTTTATCACCAAACCATCCGAGAATAATCTTCAGAAAATAATAAATCAAATGCACTGACTGATATTTGCAATTCTGACAAACAACTTACTTCACCAAACATATTTACAATTCCGATAACCGATATGAGTATGGAAGCATCTGTTTCTGTGAAGCCAATCTGAATGGCATTGTCAGCCAAATAAACGTATGGCACATCGTACCAAGTATACAAAAAGAAATTCGAAACGGCGAATAAGAGAAATCTCACATCAGCAAAATAGGAAAAGTCTACCATGTCCAATAGAACGTTTTTCAATTCATCAACTCCTTGACTCCACTGAGTCTTTTCCTTTGCAATTGTAGTCATAGAATTTCGATAAATATCTGGACACGACGATGCTCTCAAACGATATCGATTTATATTCAACATTGCTCCACGATACGTTAATGAATGACGATGCATTTTTATGTCTTTCAAATAGGCGTCTTTCTGGCGATCCTTTTGATGATTGATGCCGTCACGCTTCAAGAATGATAGGAACGCTTGTTCGTTATTGATTTTGCGACATTTCGCTTTCTCATAGCGTAAACGTTCTGGATTTGTTGGACTAAGAGTGGATTCCGGTGACATGACATTAGAATGACGCGATGACGATAATGGTTCACTGAAACTACGTGAATATGATAAACCTGAATGGCGTAAGTTTCGAGCATTTCGATGGGTTGACATCAATTCAAGAACTTCCATTGGAACCTGAAAAAATTATTATTATTTCGGTGTTTGTTCAAAATCACTCAATGTACGCCCACAAGAAGGAATTTTAGGAAAAAAACACAAGAAACGTGGACGTGTTCCGGGAAATTTCGAAATGAAAAAAAAAGAAGAGGAGACGCTTCTTGTGTTTGGATTGAAAGTTAAGTATAACTGGTGTGGAAGGTGCAGCCACGCACATTATTAGATTTACAAGGAGGCGGACAGCGCCAATAACTTCAGAATGAAAAGGTGTAGGAGGAAAACACAAATCCTTATAATCGTCCAGGGGCCGTTCATAAATAACGTCACGCTTGCTACAAAAATTGACTATCCATAAAAAGAGATAACCCCCAAATAAGGTGTGTGTTTGGCGGGAGGGGGTGTAGTAGGAGTACTATAAACAAAATCTATGACAAGTTTAGAGTTATGGATTTTGTAGCAAGAGAGACGTCACTTATGAACAGCTCAGTAGGTAGCGCGATGGAAGGGATCTATCATAGCGGTTCTGGCATGAGTATACATCATCTACACAGGAATTCACGTTAAATATTATGCAGCGATGATAAAAAACAGCCAAACGAAAGGTTTTGAGCCGCCTCGTATTCTTCGCTATTTTTATATGAAAAACAAAATTTATTACGGAATTTTCGTCATTATTGATCGTGCTTACTTGTTCGAAGTGTTTTTTAGTCGGTCTCGTTCCCTCGGTAGGTCTCGTGTTAAAAAGCGATACGAAGAAAAAAACAAAGAATGTAAAGGATTGACCGGTCGAATTTAAAAAATAACGAAGTCAGTGAGTGTTACGAGAACTACAGTTACATGTCACATCGAGAGCGCGTACAGCAATTGCTGGTGAAGTTTGCTGCTAAACATATTGACATTAAACGGGTAGACATGTCAAAGTTAACCTAACGAATAATTCCTGTAGGCACTCTGACATTCTTTGACGGCAGCTCTTTTCCGATAATTTTCCGAAATGGCAAAACTCAAAGATAGTTAATTGAAGCTTGGTGTTGAAGTATCGTAATGTGTAGAATGATATCTATAGGTTTGACCAAGGCTTTATATAATAAGGTTGCGCAGATACTTAACATTTCGCTGCGGCGGCAACGCAAAAATTGATGTAATCGCCATCTTACGAATACAACTAAAAGGTAATATTATTACCCCGCAAGTCCGATTTGTGAGTACTAAATCATCATTTCGTACTCATAATTCGTACTTAGGGGCTATCCATAAAGTACGTACACAAAAATTGACTATTTTCGAAACCCCCACTCCTTGTACGCAAAGTGTATGGAGGAAATTTATGGAGCGTACGTTCCCCATAAAAATGTACGTACTTTATGGATGGCCCTTTATCGGGAAAAATTTTTAACTTTTGTTTTTTTTCGGAAGGTGGCGATTGCATAGATTTTTGCGATTACCGTACCAGTGATCTGCGCAAACTGCTATATACTCTATTAGCGATTTGCAACGAAGGGTGCGACACGTGTCGGAAAAAATCGAACATACTTATGTCCGACTTTACACGTAGAAAGTGGTGACATGAATGAGTAGTGAGCGCTATTTCAACATACTTATGTCCGATTTTCTACATAGAAAGTAGTGTCATCTGTTTAGTGTGAAAATCGCGAATATACATACAGCCTTGGGTTTGACAACTGTCAAAATAGAGGACATTTCATAGGGAGTTGCCGACCATAATATTTTGAGATCGAGTGCAGTGAGCCATTTCGTGGTTATTGAAATTTGTGTAGAAACTACATACTACTTTTAGGGGTGATTTACCGAAATATCAATATTTTTCATTTTGATAACTATCGAACTATCGATATTTTGATAATTATCGAAACTTAATAATTATCGAAATTTGATAATTATCGAAATTTTGATGAATTATCAATATTTTTTTGATTATTTTCTATAAAAAAATGTATCGATAATCGATAATTCATAATTATTAATAATCAAAATTACTGTCGCCCATAGCCCATGCCTACTCCGTGGTTTCTGTGATCCCCTGAGGTTTTGAGTTACCTGTGTGGTTTATATACTTTGGGGTAAACAGGAAAAACTAGGTTCGAAGAGACTGAAAACTGAAAAAAAACTAAGAAAACTGAAAAAAACAAGAAAAACCAGATACGAACGAAAATCATGCCTGTCTACCGCTCGGTAAGGGATCGTGCACATATGACGTCACACTTGCTATAAACAATTAGTATCCATAAAAAGGTAATTACTCAGTCAGGACAGAAAATTTTGTTTATAAAACTCTGGCTACCCCCCAAATAAGCAAAATCTCTGACCAGTTTGCAGCTATGGACTTTTTGGATTTTATAGCAAGTGTGACGTCATGTGTGCACGACCCCTTACCGAGCGGTAGACAGACATGATTTTCGTTCGAATCTGGTTTTTCTTGTTTTTTTCAGTTTTCTTAGTTTTTTTCAGTTTTCGGTCTGTTAAAACATAGTTTTTCCTGTTTACACCAAAGTATATAAACGACACATGTAACTCAAAACCTCAGGGGATGACAGAAACCACGGAATAGGCATGGGCGATAGTAATTTTGATTATCGATAATTATGAATTATCGATTATCAATACATTTTTTATCGAAATACTCAAAAAAAATATCGATAATCGATAATTCATCAAAATTTCGATAATTATCGAAATTTCGATCATTATCAAAATATCGATATTTTGATAGTTATCGAAATGAAAAATATTGATATTTCGGTAAATCACTTGAAAATGTAATTTGTAAATAGCTTTAGCTCAACTTTTGGTTTCGTCTACCATCGACCATACGCATGCTGGTAATTTGATATATCTTACTTTGCTCCGATCTTCAAGAAGGGTAACCGCAAAGTCCTTACCAACTACAGGGGGATTTCACTCTTGAGCGTGGTCGGAAAGGTTTATACAAGTGTGCTAGTAGACAGGATTAGGGTTATAGTGGAAGATGTTCTTGACGAGGTTCAGAGTGGTTTCAGACCTCTGAGAGGTTGTCAGGATCAGATCTTTTGTCTCAGGCAGGCTATAGAAAAGCTCTCTGAGAGAAATATTGATTTATACTTGTGCATCATCGACCTAGTAAGGGCATTCGATCGGGTACCGAGGCAAAAGCTGTTCGAGGTACTTGGCGAATACGGGGTTAATGGAAGTTTATTGGGCGCTATCAAAAGCATCTACTCAGGGAGCAAGGCTGCGGTAAGGATAGATGGTGAAATTAGTGAGGCTTTCGAAGGTAATGAGGGAGTTCGTCAGGGTTGTTGTCTCTCCCCTCTTCTGTTCATAATTTTTATGGACAAGATTATCAGGCAAGCGAATTTGCAAGGGAATGTGAAGGTGGGGGAAGTAATCATGAAAAGCCTGGCCTATGCGGATGACTTAACTCTATTAGCAGATAATGCCAAGGATTTGCAGGAGAATTTAGACTGCCTGAATGCTGCATGTGAGGAATACGGCATGAAAATAAGTGGCAGTAAAACTAAAGTTATGCATATTGGCAAATCCCGGAAGGATGTAGTTTGCAGTTTAAATGGGGAGCAGTTGGAACAGGTCTCTGAGTTTAAATATTTAGGAGCCATTTTTTCGGAGATTGGCAAGTTAGTTAGGGAATTTGAAGAAAGGAGAAGAATGGGGAATGCAGTGGCCAGTCAGTTGAGGTCGTATGTGTTCAACAAAAAGGAGTTAAGTAGTGGCACAAAGCTAGCTATTCACAGGTCAATCTTCAGACCAACGATTTTATACGGTAGTGAAAGTTGGGTGGGCTGCGGATACCTTGTGCATGACCTGGAGGTTTCTGATATGAGGGTTCTTAGGAGCATAGCAAAAGTAAATCGGAGGGAACAGTGGGACAATCATATTAGGAACGACGACATCAGGGAAAACTTAGGGGTTACATCAGTGGAAGAGGCGGCAAGGATTAGTCGTCTGCGGTGGTCCGGGCACGTTCAGAGGATGGGTAATAGCAGGCTACCAAAGAGGAGATTGGATGCTCAAGTCCCGGGTGTGCATCCCAGGGGTAGGCCAAGGAGAAGGTTATACTCAATTAAATCCGAGTTAGAAGTTAGGGGACTTTCTCTAGGCGAACAAACCATCTCCTTGGCACAGGATAGGGGGGTATGGAGAAGGGTGGTCCATGATCAGTAGTAAAGACCTCACACCGAAAGGTACAAACGGTCTATAAAGTGTGATGATGATGATGACTTACTTTGAACCGTTGTTACAAGTCTGATTAGACTAAATGAACAGGTTCTTTCTTTAGAATATTTTGTCTTAGTTTTCTTGCTTAAACCATTGAGAACAGTGGGTGCACTCATTTTCATGAGAAAAAGCTTTTGACCGACATGAAAACTATTGTATTGAGACCGGCGAGCAAACTCTTGTCGAACCATTTTTTTCTACTTTTGTGAGACCAATAAAATTTGTACTCAAATTTGGTTGTTTCAATAATGCGCAGAACAGTACTTTCTTAGTCATCGAAATATCGATATTTCGATAATGATCGACTTTTGATAGTTGTCGAATTTTGATAATTATCGATAATTATCAAATTATCGATAATAATTTGATTAATAAATTATCGATAATTTTTGGTGCCTCCCATGCCTACCGAGGAACCCGACTTTCCGGTGAATATAAAATTTGTTATGTTGTATCCGTGAATTTTGGTGACATTTGGCGTAATAATGTTGTCCGAACTGGGTTGTTTAATATTAATTTTTGTCATGTGTTGCAACCTAAAACAAATTCGACCTGCGTCCAACATTAAAAAATTATATTCACCGTAAAGTCGGGTTCCGTGACCTTTTGTGGATTTGCATTACCTGTTTGTTCTGTTTATATACTTTGGTTTACCCACCCCTCGACTCTTACCAAACTTCTTCCTCTTTTCATAATAAATTGCGGCACATTTCTCATAAAATTTATAACAGTGTTTCATCGGTACACTGCACGTTTTTGTCACTTTACTTTTGTCTGATATGATGCTATGCAGTAAGATCTGAAAGAAGTGAGTCACTGAAATCGTTGGCGCGGAAAAGGTCCGGCTACATTCAAGAATCAGATTCTGTGACCCAGGTATCTGAATGTGAGATCTTAGCACTTGAATCTGGGATTCAGGCATGAAAATCTCAGATCAAGGAATCTTAATCCGGTATTACGGATCGGAAACTAAGGTTTAGGTTCGATATGTTGAATATTTTGCTATACAAGAAGCGTATTTTGTTTGTTTCGATCATTATTTTCGAAGTGGCTACTCCCTTGCGTCAATTACAAAATTTAAGTTAAACGAACAGTGTTTAGGAATGCATCCTTACCTTTTCACCATTTCTTATGAACGTAGGAAGAGTTATTAAAGAACTAAATGGTCGTGGATTGTAAGCATCTACATGGGATTGACCAAGATCATTCTCTCCAATACTAAATGGTTGTTGCATATTACTTCCAGTTCCTGTGTTAGTGCTGTTACTAGCGGAAAAAGACTCAGCAGATACGCCTAACTTATTCTTTTTCCTCTCTTTGGCTCGCAATTTGGCGCGATGCGTTGTCCATTCTAAATCTCGCATCAACATGCCACACACCGTCAGATTGAGAAACAAACCAGCGAGTATTAATGTCGTTCCCCGCCATCCAAAATGCTCCAGTAAAACTTGAGTCAACGGTGCAAATATAAAAGTTCCTATACCGCTGCCACATACAGAAAGGCCGGTGGCGAATGAACGACGTTTATCAAAGTAATAAGCGACAATAACGACCGCTGCAACGTAGCACAGACTTAATCCGAATCCAGCCAGTATTCCGAATGTGAAAAAAAGCATTTCCATGGAATTGCTAACCGAGCTAATGATGAAACCAATTGATGCTAAAATTGAACCGGCGATTGTCACTTTTCGGCAGCCATATCGATCGGTTAGAAATGATGCTATCGGTCCGGATAGTAATGGCATAGCCATGAATAACGAACCAATCCATGCGGTTTTCGCTTTTCCTTCACCGAAATAGTTTAAGAACTCAACATAAATGACACCAAAACTAAATGTTATGCCATCTGCTATCAAATTAACAATAAACGATGCGAAAACTACCACCCAACCCCAGCCACCATCTGGTGGTTTTGCTTCTGAATATTGATCGATTGATTCATCGTCACTCGAACTTGAACTCGACGACGTTGATGAGACACTGCTTGCTGGACTATTACATTGATCTGCTTTGTCTATAGAATATCCAGAGGCTACAGTTCCATTTTCGTGCTGAAACTGGACATGCAACACAGGCCGCTCGGAATCGAATCCTGCGATAGGTAAACTTAATTTTGGATTGATTATTTGTGCTTCAACAGATTTCTCCGTTCCGAATCCAATTGACGATGGACTTTTTACAATACTTTTCGGTTTACGCGTTTTCGTCTCGTGTTCGAACAGCAAAGGCTTATTAACACAGTCATTACGTTCATCATTGAACTGATCATACGAATAAACATTGGCATTTGGAATTTTATTGATTTCACACACACCATTTTCTTTACGAAAATTCACTTTGTCATGTTGCTCATCATTAACATGTTCATTAATAATTGACTGAAATGTTTCTTTTTTATCAATGCCATTGCTAAGAGGCATCGATACGAATGCACAACCGTTTGTCGTTATGCCATTTAGTTCAGATGATGAGATCGCTTCAATGTCCGTTTCATCGATTGTTTCACTACCGTTGTCGACTTCCGTTTCTGACGGAAACTTTGAAATTCTTTTGTTCTTAAACTTATTTCCGAATTGGTTCTTGCTAAACTGCACTTGACCGGCATCCATTCTGTTAAATCGCGACAGAATTGACGCCTATGTTGATTTAATTGTTGGGCTATCATGCGGATAATCTGTGAATAACAAAAAAACATATTTTCTCAGTGAAGGCACAACATGTTTTACCATTTTTCCAACGTACTGATGGATCGAAAAATTTCGGTTTTCTTTTCACAGGTACAAAAGACACAGGTGAACAATTATCACCAATTTGAAAACGTTTCACTCGACGCGCTGCCATGCGGTAATTCACCTAACCGTGGTTTGCACTTGAACTGGAAAACGAAACAAAATATTAACAAATTGTATGTGCGATGCAATAATACGTTTCATGGAAAAAGTTAATGAAAAGGCAGAATCGGTGATGCAATGTATATGAACTAAAAGGTTAAAAGTTTCTACAGAATTGCAGCTAATGCGATGCAGTAATAATGAAAGCAAATCCGTAAGCAAAAGGGCAATTTAATTAATCGTAACTGCGATACTAAGCTTAAAACAAAACAAAGAGAAGAGAAATTGTCAATTCCATTATTTTCTCAGAAATCAGTTGTTCGAACAAAGAAGTTTTTAGAAAATAAGCGAGTGCCAGTAAAGATTTCTACAGCGTCGTATCTACGGTGACTCCTGCCCCTGAGATTTGTTCCATCGCATCTGAGATTATATAAATCACTGAATTACAAAAAAAAAAAATCTGGAGTCGCTTCTTCCCTCTCCCTAGAAAAGCGACTTCCATATGGTGAGGTGTTTAAGAGCGCGATTACAGCTATCTGGACTTGGAACGTCCAGATCTTTCTCTTTGGGATTTTGTTCCGCACGTTGATAATAACGCAAAATAAATAGAAATTTTGCTTCAAACTGAATTATCAACATACGGGACAAAATCTCAAAGAGAAAAATCTGGACGTTTTAAGTCCACACAGCTACAATCGCGCTCTCAAACACTGCACCTCCGAGCCAATTCCTTCATCCTCTTCCCTTCGACCGTTTTTCAGGAGAAATAAAAGAATTTTGAAAATCGGTAAAGATTTAGTTTGAGTAGTCGTGGGGGGGGGGACGCAGGGGACGAAAAAGTTTTTTTTTTTTGTAAAATTCAGGACCTTCTTACTATAATCAATGATCTCCCTACTTTAGGGTGAAAATTTGAATTGCTAGAAACGTTGTGGTAATCGTGCAATGCCCTTATACTTTCTACAGGTACATACAATACTTAGAGCTTAAAAATGTACAAATACTCAATGAAAATATGAATTCACTCTAGCTAGAAGTTCAGGCTAGTTAGGTTCAGGTAGGTAATTCTAAATATTCTATACCTAAGGCAAGGGCCTATGATGTGCACACCTGTTTCTGCTTCCATATTCTAAAGAGACATAATAGATCATCAGCTTATCCTATGTCAAAGAGGTATGTCTTTCACAACTCTTTAGTGTTCATTCTACTGAGACTCAGTAAATCTTTCGCAAGTTCCTTTGAGGATTCTCAGAAGGTTTTCGTGTGCATGGCTCCTTGATATTCCCTCCAGTCAACTGTATGTTGGTTGGTCCGCCACTTCTTGGCCTTCTTTATCCTACATATTATTTTCGAGATGGTGCTGGTCTGATGAAGTTTGTTGAAGAGCCAAGGGACGCTAGGTGATCTGCCCTTTCATTTTCCCTGAGTAACGTGATTTAAGAAAAAAGTGCTATTTTACCGCTCGAAACGAGCTTAGAGTAGACGACGGGTGAGGTGACCGTTTCAATCGCATAGCGCCTATCTGTACAGATGTATATGCTCTTTCCTAAAACGGCTAGGAGTTTGTCGGTTTCACAGAGTTCTTTTGTAGCGAAAATCTCTGTTTGTTGGACTGAGGGCGTAACCTACTGTGGAGTATGATTCCTTTTCAGACCTGTACGAAGAACTAAGTTCTTCGAAAAGGGGTCTTATGCGTTTACCATGACGTTTGTAACCACCGCTATTTCGACTCGCGAGTAGGGCATGAGCTTCGATCATGGTCCTTAGATGACAAATCAGCAATAAAAATGTCCGTCCGTCCGTCCGTCTGTCGGTCACCGCCATAACTTGAGTAAAACTCAACCGATTTTTAAAAACATTTTTTCCTTGAAAAGTAATTGAAAAATCTGTTATGGAATTGAATCTGGGCACTGTCGGCGCCGATTTTCATTTTTTTGTTTGAAAGGTCTAGGCATGCCTGACATTTTATGGAAGAGACTTTTATTAATTTTGAGCTTTTGGACTCAGCCAGGACCCTAAAACTGAATTTCTACTAG
Source organism: Pseudolycoriella hygida (assembly GCA_029228625.1). NCBI lineage: Eukaryota > Metazoa > Arthropoda > Insecta > Diptera > Sciaridae > Pseudolycoriella > Pseudolycoriella hygida. The sequence continues at coordinate 28,491,125 of CM055405.1, read as the reverse complement.
GGCCCAATGTATTTTCTTATCCGATTTTCAGAAACTTTTTTTTCATGAAAGACAAACAAAAAATTGATTGAAAGATTTGGACAAAATCGGTCGAAAACTTTCAAAGTTACGGTCGAAAAATTGGTCAAAAACGTGGTTTTTTGAAGGTTGGTAGAACTTTTTGACTTATATCTCTATGAAATTAGAACGGAAATCGCTCTTCAAGGATGATGTGAATGTCAGTAAATTACGAAAATTAAATTAGTGAAAATATGTTGATTGGTTAGGGCTGGAGAGTCATTAGCGTGTGCCCAACTCACCCTACGCGACACTGCATGATATTTGATAACTTTTCGTGAAAATTTCTTTAATAATGAGGTTTTTTGTGCAGTGTTTCAGAGAAAAAGAGGCCAAATTTTTTGTTCATGGAAGTATGGATCAAGGCCTCTCCTAAGTGCTCTGGTTGGTTCTAAGATCGGGCCTAGTGCAATTTTTTTTTCAAATTTTTTCCATTTTTTTAATTTTGGGCTTTTTAAGGATTGGAGATATTTTTTTCGCCGTTTCTTCGGACGGGTTTTTCAATATTGCCCTTTCGTCAATTTCCAATCCCATTTAATGTGGACGTAATTCCATGCACTTAAGAGTTCTGATGCGTACGGGTCCCTCGCATATGTTTTTTTTTTGACCTGTACGAAGTACAAAGGTCCTATACGTTTACTGCAAACAATTTGTAACATGGGGTATCGAGAAGGAAGTGAGGGGAATGTCTAGAGATGACGAATCAGCGGAAAAAAAATGTTCGTTTGTCCGCCCCCTCATTTTTTTCTAAACGGCTGAAGCCATGACCCCAAACTTTTTTCTCTGAAAGGTACCTACATACGTCCCTTGATTAAAGTTCAAAGAAGAGCAAATTTGGTCAAGCGGTTCCGAAATTATGGTCGAAAAAGTGACTAAAAACATGATTTTTCGAGGATCGGTGAAACTTTTCGCAAATATCTCAGCAATTATAGTACGAAAATTGTTAATTTTGGTGTTAAATGAAAGCATCTCGCAAAACTGGGAAAAATTTTTTGTGGAAATTGGGTGGTCTGGAATAGAAGAAATCGAGTTTCTTGGCCATATACGAAAGCAGATGGTTTTTCGTCTATATTTGCTCAACTATGCATTATGGAGATTTACCGTCACATGCAAAGTTGTGGAGAATCGAATTTTAGCGAACACGTGTCTCAGGGTTTTAGGGAAAAATGGCTCAATCCTGGAATATTACCATTTGTAGAATTGGGCAGGATGACCCATAACTCTAAAACTGGGGCAATTCCACAGTCCGTTACCGTTGGAATGGTCTCTGTTGGTTAAACTAGGCAAACAGATCGAGGTCATAGTATGTTGTATGAAGGAGTTGCAGGTACAACTTACATCTAACTTTTCTCAATACAACACAACTCTCATCTTTGCCTAGCTTAGCCAACAGAGACCATTCCAACGGTAACTGACTGTGAAATTGCCGGCAGAATAAAATTTTAGAGAATACGTGTTTGCGTAAGGGAAAAAGAACCAAATCCAAATGCGATGATTTATTTACTTCTAGAATTAGGAGGGATGACTCATACCTCCAAAACTATGGTAGTTAGAAAGTTGCTTCTAAAGGCAAAATTGTAGAGTGACTATTCTACAGCATGTACAGTGGGAACAGCTTCAGCGGACTTAATGGCAGAAAAGCAAGATTTTTGTTGTATGGAAAATCTGGACATTTTCGGCGGAGTTGAAGGCCATGTATTTTATAAATAGGTCCAGTGGTAGAATGAAAAGAATTGTCTCTATGGCCTTAGTTACGATTGTGTTTTTCACTCCAATCACACAAAGACCGGCCAACCCCTGAAGCGTATCGAGTCTTTTCTTTGCTGTACCTATATCTACTCTGAGCCACCATGACAAACAACCGTGGCAGGGTTTCGGTTAGAATACCACTACATAAAGCCACCAGATGGGCTTGGAGAGAGACCCCAGGGGTTGCCGAATGTATTTCTATACATCCAAAAATTCCAATAGCCTTATTGATCTTTTCATTCAGGTGTATAGTCCAGCTCAGTTTATGGTCAAAAGGACATTTGACCATGACACTAAGCCTGAGTTCATTACCGAACAGTTTCAATTTTCCAAAAACTAAATCATCTTCTCTATTTCTTTTACTGAATAGGATAAGCCTGGTCTTAATCGGATTTGCTCGTAAACCCCTTATACTTTCTACAAGTACATACAAGAGTTAGAGCTTGAATATACAAATACTCATTGAAAATATAAGATTCAGACCAGCTAAGAAATAACCCCAGAGAATGTACATTTCGCCTCGGTGGAGAACTCCGCATCTCATAAAAACCAAATATTTTGTGCAGCCGGATGTATCAACATCTATTTCTGTTTTCCATAGTTATATTCTTCTTATCTAAAACCTCAAAATTAGTAGATAATGGCACTGAGCCTAGTTGCATATGGTGTCATGAATCATACGAAGCGAACAATTTTTTTCCATATGAAGGAAACTACCAGATTGATAAAAAAATGGATAAAACTCTTAACAGAAAGCGAGGTAGAAGATTATTTTAATAAATTTGTTAACATTTCATTAATTAGCTGACAAATTCTGACTCTCCCTATGCACTAAGCGACACGGTCATAGGCCTAATTTCGTTTATGTACTTGAAACGTTGAGATAAAAATTAATTATTTGTAGTTGTAAGGTCAGTGATTTTGAATTTAGTTATAAGATAATGAAAATGTTGATGTTATATTTTTTGCTCGAATGACTGATAAGAAATGTTTAATTTATAAGTTTCTGGGACCATGCTATCACACAGTGATAACAGAAAAACTCATGTGAACAGAGCATTACATTTAGCCCCCACGTTTTCAATATGTAAATAATATGAAGGAAGCAAATGCATGACAACATGAATACAATTCTTTTGTCTGAAGCATCGTATCTCTACGTGAAAATTACAATCATCATTTGTTATAATAACTTATCTTTTCAAATAAATAAAACAGAAACAAGAATTTTTAGTTTTGGTACTTATGGTGGGGCGACAAGAGTGATTCGAATACGAAAACCTTGATGCAAATCAGCATAGACCTTGCCTTGATCTGGCTTGTTAATCAGTCGACGAAGGAAATAGCTTTTAAACGAGTTCCTCATTGCATTTTCCATTCGTTTTTCAGTTACGTTTTCTTGGATAGCCAGCCTTATATCACCTTCTCGTTCCACCCATTTCACATCAATGCATCTATTCACTTTACGTGTAGCTGCTCTCGCTCTTGACCAAACTGATGCGATGTCACCGCCATCGGCGCAAATGTTGGGACCGTAGAAGCCGTTGAGGAAATTACAAATTATATGTGGTATCCATTGATTCCTTTCATCGGCGTTGCGAATAGCGATTTCGGTGATCAATTTTTTCGACAAGTTATCTGACGACTGGTCGCCTGAGTTCAGCATTTTTGCAGCCTGTGTTATCGCGCAGATATCATGCAGGTGACTTAGTGGGAAAGAAGAAACTCCTCCATTCTTATATGGCGGGTAAGGTACTGCAGTGCTTGCTGTCCTTGGTAGGTTCATCCATTTCTTAATTGCTCTTGTAATAGCGGTATCCAATTCTCGTAGTGATGTTTTGCTTATAGTGGTCGTACGAAGGGCAAAGCCTAATTTGGTCAAAACGAAGGTTGATTGTATCGATCTTTTGCCAGGGCGCCAGTAATGACGCATCGATTTTACTGATTTCATTCATGATCGTTGCAACTGTGCCGTTTATATTGTTGTCTTGTTTGAAACCTGCGTTTGCACCAATGCAAACATAGCTACAGGTAAATATGTGGTTACAGGTTTTACGAGCTTGGCCACATATGAGCAACGAAGCGCATTTTGAGACATTAACTTTCAATCCAGTCCATAGAGTCGCTTGATGTATGGTATCAAGAAGCTTCTGAAGTTCAGCTTCCGAATCGGAGATAAGCACCATATCATCTGCGTATACTAGGACATTAATGCACTCATCGAATATTTTATATCCTGTTTCGGGTACAAGCTTGGAAATAGCTCGAATTATTAATTCTATATCTATATTGAATATTATAGGGCTTGAAGAGCACCCTTGCTTTACGCGACGATTAATTTTTACATCCTCCAATTGAGCCAAATGCATTAGTCAAGTCAAGCCAAACCAAGCAAATTTTTCGCCGGGATCTCCTGGCATTCTCAATCATTGAGTACAATCGAAATTTATGCTGTAGACAACCTTCTTCCGGCATGAAGCCCTTCTGACATTTCGAGATCTTATTGTTCTGAATCTCAAATGTAATTAGTCTTCTACACGAGGCGTACAATTTCGCTGTTTTGTTACTTAACGCGATTGGCCTCCAGTTATTTAAGTCGTCCTTTTTTGAAAATTAAAATCGTAGATGATTTTTGAAGTGAACGGCGTTTATTGAACAACATATAGAGTATTAGGCAGTGATGATCAAATTTTTGAAGTGTTCTGTATGTAATTCCATCGTCGTCAGGTGATGAGTTGCTGGACTTTGATAGCTTGGATGAGACTTCTGTAAGTTTGAACGGGAGCCGTAGTGATTCATGTATTTCACTGGACTTCTGGGGAAATATATGTGAACATTCATTCGCCTTGCATACAGACCGCTGGTTGTGCATTACTTTCAAAGTATTGATGGATAGTATTCATATTAACTGTGCAGTCTTTTGCACTCATCCAGTCGATGTATTTCATGGCCTTTTTCCAGTTTGTTCGATATAGTCTCCGCAAGCGAGCGCTGTCATTGGTAATTGCCTACGATGAGTTGTTGTGTTTCTATTAGCTTGCGGTGTAAAATTTGGCATGGAGCTATGTATTTGTGATATCCAATCTTGAAAAATTATGTCCACTTCGTCAATAGACGTGCAAGTGATTATAGAGGACATTATTTGTCTTTGGTAACGTATTAGGGCGGAGCTCATGAGACTGACTTATCTCCATGTTTTCCAATGTATAAGCAGCTCGGCCAATTTCCGTAGCTGGAATGGATACGGTATCATCATGTGTTACTGGTTGGCCGTTGATAGAAGAAGTATTAGCACTATCGTTATCGCTATAGGTAGACCGTGATTGACTCTAGCTTGGTGTGACTTGCAAAATTTTTGTTGAATTCCTCGTTGCAGGTGGCGCAATATGTGTTGATGGCTAGTTTTGAGATGTTTGTTGAGATTACTAGCCCCGGAGTAAGTTCTTAGCGCCTCACAGATTGTACACACGAATTTGGTTGGAAAGCTTACATAGTATCTCGGTAGTTCTTGGAGTTGTTCGGCCATAACAGTTGGACGATGTTTTTCTTGTTTTACATTTAAAAAGGAAAAACACCAAAAAGAAAAACCGACCAAAATGAAGCAGAAATGTTTGGTAAAACCACAAGAGGTATTTTCTGATATTGTGTAACTTCCTTTCAAATTTTGCGCCGACAGAGTTCGAAACCTGAAGCGTGAAACTTAAAGTTCGAATGACAAAGACGGTTAAAGTTTCCTGCGCCAGTAGAATATTATGACAACCAAAATATCCGTTGATGTTTTATATTCTTTTTCGATAAGTTTATTTGGACTTTCCTAATCCAATAGCCACAGACCCACGCGTACTTCACCACCTCGGCGTACCAGAACACGTAAGTTGTATTCGAATCACATAAATAAGTTCAAACAGTTAATTGTAATTGTAAAATTAGTTCAATAGCAGGAGCTGATTTAGTCGACAGCTGAACAGAGCTACTGGGTGTGTATTTCCTGGAAACAAATGCATGATAACATGAATACAATTCTTTTGTCTGAAGCATCGTATCTCTACGTGAAAATTACAATCATCGTTTGTTATAATAACTTATCTTTTCAAATAAATAAAACAGAAACAAGAATTTTTAGTTTTGGTACTTATACATCTCGGTTCACAAAGAATGAAAATAGTAGATTTCATGCTTGCTAAGGAAACGAGTCATTACCGTGTTACGAATAGTTGCGAGACGAGCCGCCAGGCGTGTCGATGCCATTCGTAACAAGGTAATGAACGAGTTTTCTTAGTAAGCATGAATGCTATTTTGTCAAGTTGTAGTCGGGTCGTTGGAACCACCAAAACAAACTATCTACATTTTGTAATAAATTTTACATTAAATATTTATGTAAACAAAATCAATTAATTAATTAATTAAAAAACAATATCGTTTGTTGAAGTAACGGGTCGTTGAAAAAACCAAAAGAAACTTTTGTAAGAAATTTTACGCTAAATCAATTTTGAATCCAAAAATCATGGTATTATGACATCATATGACACCAAATGATAAGCAACAATATCGTTTATTGAAAAAACTATGATGTTTATCGAAATAACAATATCGTTCATTGAATAATTGTATAATTTTATTTTCGTGACGTCATTCACACTCACTCACACACTAAGCTAACTAACATTATTGTTGAATTAACAATATCGTAACAATAGAACAATTTTATTTTCGTGACGTCATTCACAACTAACATGTTCTGCAAAGTTTTCATTACCGTCTCCTAAGCAAAACAACAATGTGTTACTTTCCAGGCTGAAAACATGTTCAGCAAAATCAACGTACCCTTCTACAACATGACAAAAGTATGTCGCGTCGTTCATAATCTCTAAACCTACTAATACCTTCGCTACCTTGAACACTACATTCACATCGAAAAAGTAGTTTGTCATACGAAAAATCGTTCGTATGTGTGTTGTATACCACACTATGCAAGCATTCCGCAAAACTCACTTATCTATTCGATATGCAAAATATTTTTCGTTTCATTTTTTTTAAACTTCGCCGAAAATGTTCATAGACGAAAACTCACTATTCAAATGTTCATAGACGAAAACTCACCTATTCAATATACAAAATATTTTTCGTTTCATTTTTTTAAACTTCGCCGAAAATGTTCGTAGACGATTTGTATAAGGGGCAATTTACAATTTGTGTAAATTAAGACTTTACTTCACAGGATCATTTCTGTAGTATGTCTTCATTCGTTTCTATGTCAAAATAGAAGCAAAACAAACCACGATGACAAGTTGTGGTACTTCACCTGTGAGCGTGAGGGAGATCTGCGGTCTAATGTATGTTGGACCGCAGGTTGTCGATGATCGCTGGCTTGGTTTTTTCGGGCTTGGGTGGAGTGCTTTCTGAGTGGCCCAATGTATTTACTTATTTACTTCACACTAGTCAAAAACACGAGGGGTGGATAACCCCCTCGCAAAAACATATACAGACGCATCAAAGTTAGACTGAACACTAAATGAATTATCAGACTTTTAATTGTCAACAACATGAAATATGTTCACGTTAACATTTTCTTTTGTTGAATTCTGGGAGATGCGGGAATCGTTAATAATTTTCATTTTTTGTTAATATTATCAATCTGCGACGAAAACACGTATGGGCAAGTTGTAAATGTAACCCGTGTTATGTTGTGAAAGTTTAATTTTCTAAACATCGGACACTTTATTAAAAGTCATAAAATTCGAAGGATTTTTTAAAAAGATATTGTCGTTTTCTGCGCCTGACATGAGATTCGCTTACATTCGGCGGCTGGTATCTATGGTGTGGTCATATTTTTGGTTGAATTTGTTTTTCGTTGTTAAAATAACAAAACTGAGTATATGAAATGTAAGGATTTCAATGAAAATGTTTAAGAAAGCAACTTTCATGCAAATTACCAATTTTCTTGCATATAGTTATTATCTTTTGACCTCTATCGGCCCACTATACCCTAGTAGTGAGCTAAGTTTCAATTAAAGTAGTTGTGGGTAACCTAAAATACAAAATTAACCGAGAAATGTGGAAATGAAAAAGATTTTTGCTTACATTTGTTGAATATTTCATGAGAATTTTGTCAAATGTGAAATCTGGCTACTTTCAAACGGCTCATTTTCTGGATCTATGTGACTTACGTCGAAAGCGACTTCTGATTTGGAAAGAGCATACTCAAATTGCTCTGGAGATGACTTAAATGCGACCTTTTGAACTGATTTTTTTGATTTTTAGAGATTTTTGGGATCTTTTGGATTATTACGGATTTTTTGAGATCTTTTAAGATTTTTTTGGATTCATTGGGAATTGAAAAGAATGTGATTTTGGATACGTATGTAACAAAAAGTGTTTCATTTGAATTTTTCATTGAATGTTTTAACAAGGTCACTTAATAATAATAATAATCTGCCTTACAACCCATGAAGGGTTAGAGGCTAGATCACTGTTTACTAGTTTCGCTGTTTGTGGTTCTACTTTTTGAGATCCTTTCATTACCGGAAAGTTTTACTGTGCTAGCGGTAAGCTGTGCGACAAACCCAGTGCCATCTATGAGATGTAGCTATGAGCGAAACTAGTAGGAGTAGAATGCCGGTTCTCCCAACAATGCCTTTTCCGCTAACCCGTACGATGGCACTACTCTCAACGTCACTTGACTTGAACGATTCAATCAGTTTTGTTTTGTTTACGAATCTAACAAACGGTACAAATCCGTCTGCGGTTGAGTTTCGAACCAACGCACTGGCAACTCGATCTCGTAGTAGCAAGCAGACGTGTTAACCACTGCGCTATCGAGTTACTTGTTATTGTCAAAATATTATTATGAAAACGAGGTTTAGGGATCGTTCCTTTGTAGTAGCGAATATTAGTAAACTTGTGTTCATTCAGTAATTTTGGTTGCAAGCGGCCTTCAGTACTCCAATCGTACCACACGCAAAGTACGCCTATCGGTTTTCCAGATTGAATGAATGCGGTCGACTTTGTAAAAAAAAGAGGTTTCTTTAAAGTTTCTTCCATTTATTAAACTAAAACTGAGCACATGACCAATTAGGGAAGAGTTATCTGTGGGCGATTTCATTGGTAGGTTGCGAGGGAACCATGTGTTCTTGCGAAACCGTGCACATACGAGATTTGTGTTGTATGAAGAAAATTCCTCTATAGGTTCAATGTACAACTCCTTCATGCGAAAGAAGTCCAACCTTTGCATTCTTAGCCAGAAGACGGTTCCCTCGTAACACATTTTCCAACTTTTCAATGGAATGGCCCCTATATTAAAGAGACACCAGTCACCAACGTTTATGTGATCAATTTGAGTAACATCTGTAACAAGATTGTCTCGATTGTGGATGGTTCGTTCTATATTATCAATCAAATATTTATTGATTTAATAAGACCTCTTTCACTTTCTCAATACACTTACGATCTTTGTAGCAGGCCTTGTCATAATTTTTTTACTCTAAATAGTCGATCACTGCTCACTTTGGTTTTATTCTGATTTAAAAACCAAACAATAGCGGACTTTCGGACTTTCTTTTCGCGGCCAGTGCTGCTAGATACAATAGCGTATATGTCGTTCTCTTTCAAATTGTAAAACTTTTCAGAATAATCTTTTAGTAGCAATTCGCCTGTGATACCAGATAAAACATGTTTATCCTGTTGAATCTCATCCATATCACCATCATCAGATTGATAATCACTTTCATCAATGTAACTGATATCGATTTCCCCTTCGTCTTCATCGCTCATGTTTTCATAATGAAAATCTTTCTCGAATACTGTAGGAGTGATTTGACGGTGAAAATCCAATTGATGCAATTTAATTCCGAGACTTTGCATATCACTCGACACATCAGCCCTAGCAGCTTCAATTTGTTTGATGATTTCTTCCTTAGTAAGTATCGGTGTCGGTTGCGATTGGTCCATATTCCTCTTTTATAAAAGTGTGGAAATTTTATTTAATTTGAGCAATTGTTAATTATATCAGCTTGTAGTTGGATCATGTTGATTCTGTTTATAAACTCCATCATTGTGAAATTAACTACGTTAGAATACATGGACGAGAATGACCTTGCCTGCCTGGACAGCTGCTCACAAGGTTGACTACCCTGTAAATATGGAAATTACTCATACTCGGACTCATAGCTACGCGAAAGCGAACTCGCAAAATTTTTCCTAATATGGCATCTCCGAGATTGATTCATATTTCATACTTTTAACAGGATTCAAAAATCAAAATCAAATACAATTTCTGAAATCAAATCAAAATTGATCATCAACGAAAAAAGCGTGATCATCAAATCAATTGATTTTTTTGTGGTGGTCATCATTATTTCTTTCTACCGTTTGTTATGACTAGACTAATGAAAATTCCAAGTATCGCGAAAAATAAATTTTTTGAAAAATCATGATGGTCACTATAAAAAAATCAATTGATTTGATTATCCCGCTTTTTTCTTTGATGATCAATTTTGATTTGATTTCAGAAATTTGATTTGATTTTTTAACCCTGGCTGCAAACTTGACAAAAATAAAATAAAATTTGTTAAGTTGAGTTTTCGAGTAAACCTTTCCCGATGGGGTATAATAAAAACGCATCAATTCAACTCAATGATTGATATTTTCATATATCGATTCTTTCGAAAAATTTCTGGGAAATAACAATGACATGTTGATTGTTCTTTTGCAGAATTATCACTGATCACTAAATGTAAATCCGGAGCAAACAAATATTCTCCAAATTCGTTCTGGTCTTCTTCTTCTAATTGTAAATAACATATATTTAGAATGCAATGCTTCAACGCAGAACCATTATCTAATCCGTTAATTGCCGTCGTAATACAAATACAATTTTTGCGCAAATTACAAGAACAATTTTTATACTCAAACGTATTGATCACTTTTTTGAATTTTTGTTTTTTGTTTTATTTGTGTGGTTTCGTTGTGTTTCTGAGATTTTTGGGATTTTTTGAAATTTCTTGGGATTTTTGTGATTTTTTGAGATTTTTTGGCATTTTTGGGATTTTTTGAGATTTTTTTGTGATTTTTGTGATTTTTTGGGGATTTTTTTGAAGTCGGTTACTTCTCGGAATTGTTATTTTAACAACGATAATCAAATTCAACTATAAATATGACCACACTATAGATACCGGTAAGCGAATCTCATGTCAGGCACAGAAAACGACAATATCTTTTTAAAAAATCCTTCGAATTTTATGACTTTTCATAAAGTGTCTGATGTTTAGAAAATTATACTTTAACAACATAACACGAGTTACACATTTACAACTTGCTCATATGTGCTTTCGTCGCAGATTGATAATATTAACAAAACATAACCAAAGACCCGTACGTATCAGAATAGATGTGACAAACAGAATAGATGTGGCAAAGTGACTCGAACGTACCTAAATATACAAATAAGCAAACAATCCAACGTTTTCTGTTCTTTTATAACTGTAAGAATTTCAAAGATCCATAGAAATTACCCAAGGTAATGTCAAAGGCCCTACCGAAGTACGTCTCAGACCATTCAAATCTAGAAAAGCTTATATCCAAGGACTAAGTCGTTTTTCCCTAAAACCAAGAAAAACGTGTTATCTAAAATTTTATTACCTACAACTTTGTTCTTGGAAGCAACTTTCTAACTCTCATAGTTCTGGAGATCTGGGTCATCCTGCCCAATTATGGAAGCGGCCATATACCAGGATTGGACCATATTTCCCCAAAACCCTGAAAAACGTGTTCGCTTAAATTTAATTCTCTATAAGTTCGCCTTTGGAACCAACTTTCTAACTCTCATAGTTCTGGAGACCTGGGTCATCCTGCCCAATTATGGAAGTGGCCATATACCAGGATTGGACCATATTTCCCCAAAACCCTGAAACACGTGTTCGCTTAAATTTAATTCCCTACAACTTGCCTTTGACAGTAAATCTCCATATAGCATAGTTAAGGAAATACAGACGAAAAACTGTTTTCGTATATGGCCAAGAATCTCAATTTCGTCCATTCCATTGGTCCCAGTGCCCATACCCCTGACCCGATTCCCATAAAAAATTTTTCCCAGTTTCGTGACATCAAATGCTTTCATTTGACACCAAAATGAGGAATTTCCGTGCTATACTGGCTGAGATATTTGCGAAAAAGCTTCACCGACCCTCGAAAAACCATGTTTTTGGTCACTTCCTCGACCATATCTCCGGAACCACTTGATCGATTTTGCTCATCTTCGAACATGAATCATGGGAGGCATGTACCTTTCAGGGAAAAAAAAGATTAGGCTGATCGGTTGAGCCGTTTGGAAAAAAAACTGGAGACGGACGGACGGACGGACATTTTTTTATTGCTGATTAGTCATCTCTAGACGATAATAGATGCATCCCTCCACTCCCACCTCGATCTACCCCATGTTACAATAAAATTGTTTGTAGTAAACGTATAGGACCTCTTGTACTTCGTACGGGTCCAAAAATGAAAATTATTAACGATTCCCGCATCCCCCTGCATCGAACGCACGCCTGTTCTATGTGAATTCAAATTAACGCCCGTTTGGTGAACACATCCACTCCTTTTGACTTTTAAAAGTCATAAATTTCATAATAGTGTTCAACGTAACTTTGAAGCGGCTGTATTTTTCCGAGTTTCGTGCAATATTTTTCATTCCGAGGGTTCAGAAAACTGATTTCTATTTTAAAATAGGACGGAAAACAGCAGTTCCTAGGAATGAAAATGTATTTTTTGGCTCGTGGGATTACAATAGGATCAATTGTCATTTTTTGCAAATGTTTTGTTTACATTCATATTTATTTGTATATTAAATATTTGGAATGTAAAGTAGCTGAGGGTTTTGCTAGACGAGACGAATGCTTGGTTGATTTTTTGTTGAGTCACAGATGTTTATATTACATTCGCGTGTCTTGTGTCAACATGAAACAAACATGAACTAAAGTGCATGAATTTATTAGTAATAATAAATAGTCTCAAACATAAATAATCTTCGAATTTGAAGTCGTTATGAGACATTTAACATGAAAGTAATTATCAAAGAGTTGGATGGAAAGGTTTCATTTCATATGTCGTCAAGTCGCAATGTGTGTTTTTGATTTGACATTTTTCAAAGACAAAATTGTGCACAGTTTCGGCGTAATAAAAATTCAAAACGAACGAATTAAAACAGATTTTGAAGAATAATTGTCAACAACAAGTGACTTTTGTAATTGCCAATTTTACAAAAAAATGAAATCAAAACTTTGCCAAAGTACTTTTTCATTTCAATTTAAAATCCTGCAAAAATAAACAATAGAATGGGATTGATTCCAAGTAACTCTGTAACCAAGTATAAAAAAAAACTATTTAATTTTTCTTTCCACCTTTCTCGGTTTAATGAGAAGTTTTCTGTGGTCAAGGTTTTAGCAGAAACATCTTTTGTCATTGAACGTGTGTTCTGCAAAAGGCAATGAAAAGCAGGCTGGCGCCCGCCGGTAGTGAACCGGCCGCCGCTGCCGATTAGATTTCGAATCGATAATTTATAGTTAAGTTCGCTGATAATATTCGTGAACGAACATCTTTTCCTAACAAACTATAAGGGAAATACAACCTGTTTCTGTGTAGAGAAGCAATTTGTATTCCCATACATAAACTGCAGAAAAAAACTTGTTTAAATAAGGAAGTTACTTTTACGGCAATCAACATGTCGCACAAGTTTAAACAGAAAGTATGTACGAATCGCCCACCTTACTGTCAATTCGCTCACATGTGAATCTAACTTTTCCCTTCTCTATCATCTTATCACCAAATATTATTAAGTTGCGATCTACACAGAAATTCTCCTGTCTGTTATACGTATCTCTGATAATGATATTGAAATTTGAGAAATACCAAAGTTAACAATTAGCCTTAAGTAAATTTCTCAAATTTCTTAAAGAAATTGAATGGTTTGCTTTGCAGTTGGTTGGTAAAAATCCTTGAGTTTTTCCGTATTATTGTTCAGATGAATACGAAATCAAATATGTTAGGTCAAGGTAAGTACCACTGCTTCATAGCAAAAAGAAGAAAAACAACAAAAAGAAGTGTTTTTTTATCTGAAGTAACGTCAGTAAGATTTATTTTTTTCTCGTAAAAGCTCACGGTTATACTATTTCCTTGATACTTGATAAAGCTATGATATAAGCATTGTACGAAATTGTATTAAAAATGACAAAGAAAATGTGAAAAATTCACCTAGATATGAATGATAAGTTGTTGTCGTAATTGATACAGAGTTCAGTAACACTTTTCATATTTATTTTCGTTGTGCACATTTTATAGAAATTGAACGTACACTCACTCGGTGTGTGATGCGTATAAAAGTGCAGTTTGGGTTTAGTCTACATCGCGCACCGCGTGGAAATGGTAGAGAGATATTTACTATTGTGTAATGAACTCTTTGCTGATGACGTGACTGACGTCATTTTTTTAGAAATTGTGGTATTCTTTGTCGAACTTAATTTCACTGTTTTTATTTGCTGATCGTGAGGGTGTCACTTATTCGTTCATAATTAACCTCACGAATTCGGAGATTTCAATTTTATTTCGATAAAATAAATGATTTTAAGATGAAAATTGTTCTAATTAAATCTGTTGGGAGCAAAACCCGTTCTATTCCAACTGTCAAAATGACGTATGAAACGTCAAATATTTAGATAATAAATATATTTTTCTTTCGTTTAAGAGTGATTTTGCGAAAACTTCGTACGGAATCGGACGATCTGGAAACAAGGTGTCACCGTTTAAAGCGAGCTATGGCTCATTCGATTTGTTGGACTGTCGCGAGAAAACATTTGACTCATTTTTTCTGAAATTTTACTTCGTTGTTGAGTTAGAGCTATGTAACTAGGGTCATGTCAGGGGGTGTGAAAAATGGTTTTTTGGCTGTAACTCGGGCAAAATGAAATATAAAGTAATGAAACTTTCTACGATTATAGGCCTCTATTTGACTCACATTTTTGCTGTGGAAGTCCTGGTCTAGGTTGACATCTTCCCGGGTTATAGGTCATTTTAGGTGATTTTTTTGAATGAAGTTTTCTGCTATAAGCAGGAACTAACTGAAAAACGAATGAATTGGACATATACTACACCTATACCGATACAAGAATATGCAAAGACTTCCTTGGTTAAAGCCTGCTGCATTGATTGGGACGACTTGCCCATATTCATGTTACCATCGGGAAGGCTTTTGAAGCTCCCAACAGAGTAACTCCATTTTAAATATTCATCTTAGGGCTGTATCTCGTTGCCACACATCTAAGCTTTCCAACGATACCTAACTCGACCTATTCAGGTGGGTGAGACTGAGACTGGAGCTATAAAGTCAAATGTGGTCCATAATTCACCTACTCGAAAGCTATGGACTATTTCATCAATCTTATAATCAAAATTTCACATTTTACAAATTTTACAACGGTGACACCTTGTTCCCGACCCGTATGAAGTTTTGGCAAAATCACTCTTAAGATCACCCCCATCACAATCCATTAAAAAAAAATGGTTGTGCCACCAGCGCCACCGGGTTGACGTTTTATATCGTGATTTATGCAAACTGTGCCAACTTCACGTCTGTCATGTTTTAAATAGAATTGACAGAATTACGCGTTTCAAAATTTGATTGACAGACGTCACTAACTTCACTGCAAACATTTATTTGACAAACAAATGTCAAAGGGGTTTCGAAATTTGAAAAAATGAGGTTATGGTTTCAATAAGATTTATTCGGTAGTGTCATACCCGGTCTAAGATTCTTTTTTGATTAAATATATTAAGATTAACGACACAGACATGTTGGAGCATCTTACTATAATTTGTTCGACTGTTTTTCAGCTTTGACGTTTAATACGTCATTTTGACAGTTGGA
Organism: Pseudolycoriella hygida; assembly: GCA_029228625.1. Lineage (NCBI taxonomy): Eukaryota > Metazoa > Arthropoda > Insecta > Diptera > Sciaridae > Pseudolycoriella > Pseudolycoriella hygida. Next base: position 28,475,407 of record CM055405.1, on the reverse strand, counting down.
ATAGACTGGGTTTTGCTTCCAACAGATTCAAATACAGTTTTATACATTCAAATAATTCGCGCGAAAATTCACTTTCAGCGATATCATTGGTACGATACATTTCATACATTTCTAGAGGTAAACTGAAAGCATACCAGAAAACATTCCACTCAAGAATCCCACTACAATTTTGACGGATTTCTGTTATATATACGTCAAAATGTGAAGATTCAGAAATAGCCTAGATCACCTTTAAACCTCTTTCTGGAGTCATTGTCTCCTTGTTCGCATATATAAATGTGGTATTTATTGAGTTAAAGAGCAGGAGGGATGCATGAAGTGTTAAAGTCATGATCTAGTACATTTTTGAATCTTCACATTTTGACGTCTATATAATAGAAATCTGTCAAAAGTGTTGTGGGATTCTTTACTTTTCAAACATATGAAAGGACCCGTACTTATCAGAATAGATGTGGCAAACAGAGTTGATGTTACGAAAAGACTCAAACGCATTTAAGTAAATATTGCCTTAACTCTTAAGTGTTTGAAATTAAGTCCACATTAAGTTGTATTGGAAATTGCCTAGAGGACAATACTGAAAAACCCGTCCGAAGAAACGGTGTAAAAGATCCCTCACGAAAGCGCAAAATTGATCTCCAATTAGACAAAAATGTTCGTCTCAATTTTCACTACAACATAGCAAAAAACAATTTTTTGTAAAGGGCCGACTTTAGGACCGACCTAGGGCCATAAGGAAATGCCTCTGACACAAGCTTCCATAGACAAAAATGCTTCCGTCAATCTGTTCTGCAATATGACAAAAAATGTTTTTTTGGTTAGGGCCGACCTTAAAACCGACCAGAGGCCCACTTGAGCCCCAAGCACAGGCCCAAATTTGTTTAGGAATATAATTCGGTACATGGTTACCTCTCAAATAGAAAAAGAATCAACAAAATAGGTTAGGATTTGCCCAATTTATGTAAACAAAAACATGTTGGGTCTAGTTTCAGGGTCCTGGCTGAGTCCAAGGGCATCTTATCAAAAAACTTTCTTCCATAAAATGTAAGACATTCCAAGACCTTTTGATTAAACAATTTCTTCTTGAAAATTGGAAGAGATTTATACTCGAGTTATGTACAAGAAAAATGTAGGGCCCTAGCAGAGCTTCGTTTTTAGTGCCCTAGCTAAGTCGAAGGGCTCAAAATCAAAAAAGTTTGTTCTACAAATTGTCAGTCATGCCCAGATTTTTCAAACAAAAAAAGTTTATGGCAATCGGAATAGATTTACTCGAGTTATGTACAAAAAACACGTATGGCCTTAGCATAGACTCGGTTTTAGTGCCGTAGCTAAGTCCAAGGACTCAAAATTGAAAAAGTGTCTTCCAAAATGTGTCGGCCAAACAAAAAATTTTTTATGAAAATCGGAAAAGATTTATCGAGTTATGTTCAAGAAACACATATAGCCCTAGCAGAGACCTACTCCCAGGTCGAAATTGGGGTGGTTACAAACGTCGTGCTAAACGCATAAGCCCCCTTTTCGAAGAACTTCGTTCTTCGTACGGGTCTAAAAAGTCGAACTTTTTCTTAAATTTTCTAATAATCTTTAATTAGTATAAAGTAATTTTAGCGAGACTTTAGAACTTATGTCAAAAATGTTTGGACAGTACTAGATTTATGAACACAAAGGTAGCAGTTTTACCCACTCACGACGCGACAGCCACACACTTTCTGTATGAATAAACTGTCAAAATAATTGCAGCTATGGCTTTGCTTGCACTCCGGCGGCCTCTTCATATGAACGGTTTAGCGACAATGCTGTCCAGAGTTTGTTATTTGGGATTTTTTTTATACTTTTTTGGGAAATTTTGATTTCATTCCCTCACAACGCTCATAACCGGTTGAAAAAAATGCCATTGTGTTACGTTATCCGATACGAAAAACATTTGTTCTATCCCTTTCTTGTTGAGCGCTAGGAGGATCTTTACGACGGTAGCCCTAGTGCATATCTCAGCCATCACACTTCGCAGAAAATACAAATTAGTGCCAAAATGAAGTTATTGGAGCCTAATAAGTATTGAAATTTAAAAATAAAAATTTTGCTGAGCAACAATCCAAAATTTCGATTTGTCTGGGCATCTCATCATAAAGTTTACTATGATATTATTATTTGGAATTTTTTTTTGGGAAATTTTGGGAATTTTTAGGAAAATTTGGGAATTTTGGGAAAATTTTGAGAATTTTTGGGAAATTTGGAGAATTTTTGGGAAATTTGGAGAATTTTTGGGAAAGTTTAGTGAATTTTGTGAATTTGTTCTCAAATAATAGGCTCTGCTGCTGAAAAACACAAACTAAATGGACGCCTTTAATTTCGCCCAGTAAATAATTCCCATAAACTGTTGATTGCGTAAAAGAGCGCGCGATATTGAACTAGACGCTATTTCATGTCCCTTCATCCGTATAGTTCGCTAAGACACACAAAATCGATAACTATTTGCGATTATCATCAAATTTCATTCATCTTGAATGGACTTACGTGGAAACTGCAATTAGTTATCGATATTATCATTACATGGCGAAAAGTACGTTAAACCTATTGAAATAAATTTTTAAAAATAGAACTTGTCTCTGATAATTCCTGTTTATAAAATGCTAATCTAACTGAGCTACCGCACATGTCGACTTGTTCGTTTAAAATGTTGTTTAAAATTTAAGTTCGATAAAATCGAGTGCTTTACAAGAGGAACAGACACTACGAGTTCCCGCTAAGTGTAATTATGCAAAACAATAAATTAATCACCTTTGGAAATATGTCAGAAAGATAATCCATAATATTGCGATTAATCCGTAAGACAGGCTCTACTCCAGAATTATAATGAAGTTTTCATTGTATCACGTCTTTGTGTTTAAATCAAATTGAAACAAGCAACAAACAGTATGTCGTGTCAATAAATAATTCTTAAAAAATTCACATATGGCCCTTTTTTTCACACAAGAAGTTTGCACAATGTTAAAAGGTCTCTATTTCGTTTCTCACGAATATTGAATTAAAAATTAACAAAATTAGTAAATTAGTTATCGAAACAGTCCCTCTAATAAGCGTTCAACGGTTAATTGGTACACGTTAATTGATCTTAATGAATTGCTCTCTGTAACGTACACATACGGGTAATCATAGTAAATATTAAAAAAAACAGATGCTGCAAGTGCAAACAATATTGAACACAATACAAAACAATTGACACATATATCACAGCAATAAAAATTTCTTTATGGTCAGTTTTTTTAAGAGGAAATTTTTTGCGCACTCACTTTGCTGAAATCATCAACAAACATTGTTTAAATGATTTGCACGAATTTCACAAGATTCTCATATTGCATAGTTTACGAATACGAATTTTGAAAAACTCGCGCACAAAATTGTAACCACGAAGTACCGTTTTATGTCGCTGATTAACAACTGGCTTTATTTCTTCTTTCGACTTTGTTGCCTGATTGACAAATTTACAGCCAAAAATAACAATGTGCGACTTTATACGATCTTCTTGTATCTATGTAATTATGATTGTGACACACAGCTACGAAAAAATGCTGGTTTTATTTACGACCAGTGAAATACTGTGTGTACTATACAGCAAAATTAATTTTACTTTTGTGTTATCGGTGTCAATTTTGATTGTGTGCTGTTTACGTACACATAAATAGTCATTAATATGACCAATTTTTCGTTTGGAGACAATAAATAAATATTTACATGTTTTTGAATTTCAAGTAACCAATAATGACAAGACAATAAGCTGATGAGTTTACTTGTGTAGAGATTAGGAAGTAAAATTGTGTACACAGAATGATAAGGGCAACATAAATCTGTGACTCCATTTGTGATTCATTACTTGAAAACTCGTTTAACGACTTTTTTTACTCTATCGCCGTTATGCATAAGAAACATGTTTTTTCAAAGATATTTCTTTGCAATTTACCTACAAAAAACGCGCTTTTTCGTGAGTCATTTCAAGGTCGCATAAGGTCACTTTTCGCACTAGTGCGATACATTTTTTAGCGAAAAAATAGTTGACGTTTCGAAAGATTTTCGCAAGTGGAAACACGCCGGGAAAAGCTCGTTTATTCTCGGTGAATTGCAGAAAATGTTGTTTGATACACATTACGTATGTTGGTAGTTTAACGCACACTATGTGTTGCCGACACGAGCCGGCACATCTAGTGCATTAAACTACATTCATACGTAACTTTTATCAAAAACTACTATTGCATCTACCATACATATCTACTTGTTTGGAACAATGATTTTGATGGTAATAGTTTTGATGCAATTGTGTCATTAGTTTTACGTTTGTCCGTATTCAGCATGGCACTTGAGAAAAGGGAGTAGTTCCTTATTGAGACGTTAATTCAGCTATGAAAAAAGCATAGATGTCACCACTTGAGGTTCGGTGACAAGACACGGTCTATCTGTCATCATATTCAATGTTATGTTTAGTAGCACATTGAATCCATTATTACTTTTCACAAACATACTTTGGTTGTCCCAAACACGAAGTATTACGTCTTCTCAAAATTGACATTACTGTCACCGTTTAATTACGATTTTCAGAAGAAATGTCGATGGCGATTATGATGATCTCTAGACCTTTTTCATTCCGTTCAAATAGTAACAAAGTTATTTTATACTCTATAGTAACAGGAAAAATGATTACGGAATATTGAGATTGCGAACTTACATTCAAAGTATTGTGTCGACACATTCTGCAATATTGGTCACAACAACTTGGCTTTACGCAGAAAACTAATATATTTCTCAATTTTAGCGTTAACAATGTCTATTGTCTACAGCACATACGCATAACCTAAAACGACATCTGAAGCACTTCTAGGTGTCAATTTCATTCTAATCTTCAAAATCGTTAATCAATACTTTCGCAAGTCAGTAAATTGTACATAAAGGAAAATATAAGTTACTTGTCTAGGAACCAAATATTCGTTTAAACGAATATACATTTTGCCACAGTAAAATTATTTTTTTGTCAGCAAAATTATCCTTTTGTCAACAAAATTATTTTTTATCAGCCAAATTTATTTTTGTCAGCAAAATTATCCTTTTCTCAACAAAATTATTTTTTATCAGCAAATATATTCTTTTGCCAGAAAAATTATTCTTTTATCAGCAAAATTATTCTTTTGTCAGCAAAATTATTCTTTGCACAGGTATTTGCTATCAGCAAATTTCAAATTCCATTAGATAAGTTTCTTTTACGAAAACTTAGTTTTTAAATGTATAATCACTGTAATTGCTCTCTTGTACACAACAGTAGCTGTTGCACAAGGCTCAGCCTTTGTACAAGTTGGAATAAATATATAGAAAAAAATGAAACAAAAACATTTGGCGTAACGTAAAAAATTATGAAGTAATAAAATCCGGACACTTCTAAATCTGCGGATGCGGAAAAAACTGGCAGCCCCAATGGATGTACATTTTTAAGGATACAACTTTATTCGCTCTGTTTGCGTTTTCTAATCAACAAAATGGAGAAAGAACCAAAGTTTCATCGTCCACAGTCTATTAGATACATATGTCAGACTAAATGAAATCATCACTATCTCGTTTACTGATAAGAAATGCCAAGAAATTCAAATGGAATAATCATGTCAATTCATTGATAAGCTTTAAACTTTACTACACAAATGTATCTTACAAGCTGCTGTATGCATGTGTTAAACGATATTAGGTTGTGGTCTCAATACTTTCATTCAATAAAGGCACACGGTTACAAAGGAGATAAAATATAAATTTCAATGCAGCGGATATAGAACAAAGTTTTAAAATCGTTGACACAATAATTGTGAATCACGTTTTAGAGCAAAAATATCGGGCATTGAAAAAAATGTGGCACTTTCAAAATGTCAGCTGATTGCTGTTGATGTGGAGGAGATGAATTTCGAATTTTACAAAATGTTAGGTTTCAAATTCGGGAAGAGGCTGGTTGTTCATTGTGCTAATAGTCCTAAAGTACTTCGACTATTCGCACAGGGTGTGAATAACATCTACTTTAATTTTTCAAAGATACATCAGTTGGCGAAAATGATACCAAGTCTTAAGTGCTGTCGTATCAATGAAATAGAAAGCGCTACGACCTCGAAAGCAACGAAAAATAATCGGTTAAATATCTCAAATTTATTTATAAATGTTTAACTTTGAACTATAATGTTAACTTTTGATAAAATAAATGTTATTAGACCCGTACGATTCACAGATCGATTCAATGCGGAGAACGCACAAAGGCCAACTAAATTTTTTTTTTTCGATCGGTCGGGCGACCGCCGATGATTCTCAATTTTTACTATTGACTTTCTGAGTAAGCAAAAAATTTACAAAAAATCCACAACAGCTGCCAGGAGGTTATTTGACGTGCGCAGATTTACGTCGCCGCCGAAAGAGTTTCATGACGTATTTTGTTAAAAAATTGTGAAATTTTCTCTCGAAAATATGCTCTGCTCCGAGTCGAACGAGAACAAAAAGTACTAATGCTGCCAAAACTTTCTGATTGGCGCAAAGTATTCAACAATGCACCAGTGCACAACCATTTCGGATCTAAAAAATACTGAAATCGACTAAAAATAAGATATAGACAAGACATACGGACGGATTTTTGGACCCGTATGAGTCCTACCACTACGTTTGCAACCAGTCGATTTGAGGGGAAAGGGGGGGGGGACTAGAGTCTAGAGGGGGGAGTAGAGAGCAGCATTGATCATGTGTCCTAGATGCCGAATCTGCAAAAAAAAAATTTGTCTGTAAACACGATAGCTCGAGTAAATGCTGACTGATTTTGAAATTTTTTCCCCTGAAAGGTAAAATCGAAAGCTTGTCTGGGATTACATATAGGCATTTTTGGACCAAGAGACACTGATCTGGGGCCGCCCGCCTAAGAGGTTTTGGGTCTTTGGTACATAACTCGAATAAATCTCTTACGATTTTCAAAAATAATTTTTTTGTTCGAAAGGCGTAGGAATGCTGGAAGAAATGGAGGAAATTCTTTTGATTTTGAGCCCTTGGACTCAGCTAGGGTCATTAAATTGAGTCTCTAGTAGGGCCCAACGTGTTTTTTCTACATAAATCTTCTTTTTCTGAAAGAAAATAACAAAATTGTTTACGGAATCGAATTTAGGCGAATTTAATCGAAGTTAAGGTCGAAAAAGTGGTCAAAAACGTGGTTTTTTGAAGGTCGGTGAAACCTTTTGACTCATATTTCTGCGAAATCAGCACGAAAATCGCTATTCAAGACTGAGAAAAAAGACGCAAAAATTTTTGTCAGTGAAAGTTTAGGTCAGAGACCTCTCCTAAGTGCCCTATGTCGGTTCTATGATCGAAACAAATCTTTACCTAAAATTTTTTTGAATTTTTTCTAAATTTTAGGTTTTTTTGAGGAATTATTACAGGTTTTTCGCGCCGTTGCTCCGGTAATTTCAAATCCAATTTAATGTGAACGTTACTTCCACTTCCACTCGGGAGCACTTTCACAGAAAGGGCGTAATTTTCAATGCAAAAAGGCACACATTTATTAAAACATAAGACTCTTTTCTCTTCAAAAACATAAAACTCTCTTCACTTCATACTCTTGTTTTGCTTCCAATTTTTTTTAAGAAAATCGCATTCTTTACACGAGTCCAAATTAACAGGGAGGAATCGTTATATAAAATATAGCAACAGCTGGCAGTGAGTCAATTTCCCAAAGTTTCCCTTGGAATCATCTTTGGCTTGCCGATGATTCACCGTGGAATGACTGATGCTTCACAGTGGAATCAGCGATGATTCACAGTGGAATCAGCGATGATTCACAGTGGAATCACAGATGATTCACAGTGTAATCGGCGATGATTCACAGCGGTATCACAGTGGATAACCATGGAATCACCGATGATTCACCAATGATTCACAGTGGAATCACCGATGATTCACCGTGGATTTAGCGACGATTCACCGTGGAAGCATCGATGATTCACCGTGGAATCAGCGATGATTCACCGTAGAAGCATCGATGATTCATTGGTGATTCACAATGGAATCACTGATCATTCACAGTGGAATTAGTGATCGATCACAGTGGAATCACCGATGGTTCACAGTGGAATCATCGTTGGTTCCACGATGAATCATCGTTGGTTCCACGATGAATCATCGGTGATTTTCCATTGAATTATCGATGATTCCTCGGTGAATCATCGGTTATTTCCCGTTGAAGGGTGAAGACGGACGGACAGGAAGGGTGAAAATATGAAGTAGATATCGCTACCCACTAACTTATAGTCGCGGTACAGCTTTCGGGTTACTTGTTCTACGAAGTAGTGAACCCACCTTATTGGTTCGCTACTAAGGAAGCACTAATAAGTGTTCGATTGGACGAGCATTCTCCACATTGATAGCTTTTTTTCGTGCGATTTTTTTACTATTCGCGATATCTGCGTAGAATTTGTAAAAGAGGCTGAGGAGGACGGGAAGGGCGTTGGAGGACTCCAGTGGGCGTCCGGTGCATTTTTCCTCTCATGTATATGTTTTTTTAGGCTCTGACTTAGACTTTTTGCAACATCTATTTTGTTTGCTAAAACTATTCTAATGCGTACGGGTCCCTTGTACATCCTTTAAAGTGTTTTGTGTACGGGTAGTTTCTAAACATTATTGACAGCAAAAACTATTTGTCCCATTTGTGCAGGCATAATGATCAAAGAATTCTGTTAGATTAACACTATGTCTTAGTTTATTTTTATGCTACTGGAAACTGAGTCAGATTCCGCTATCACATAACATATGAAAATTTCTGTTTGACTTCTTTGATTAAAACCCTTACCTTGCGGCTTTCTAGTGTCATAATGTATATTCATAGAATTTTTATCTTTTGTTAGAGATAAGAGATTTTCAAAAGTTCAACAAAGTTAATATCCTCTGAGTGTGCTACAAAATAGAGTGTTCGTAAGATATCAACAAAAGACTTTGAAATGAGAAAGCAACTCGAAACCCCAAAGAAGCTTTAATGCGTTGTTTACTTCAATATGAGGAAGAGAGAAAGACAGAGGACTTGTATTCTCCATTTACTTTTTGCATTTGCATATGATAGAATTATATTTGCCCTTTCAAATAGCCCAAACAAAGACACAATAAACAAATACAAAGTTCTGCTTGTTTGGTTCGATACACTCCATGTCGAATAGAGTTATGAGACTTCAAGTCATACACAATCAATTTGTGTTCCATGACAATTTTACTTGTCATTCAATTGAAACTAAAAGGCAATTCGAAACCACAAACAATGTTTTCTACCAGAGCGGTACAAACATCTAACAAAAAGACAAATTCATTTCGTTTTTTGTGCAAATATTTTCATTCATCACTCATCTTTAATCTGCCATTGTAAGTAAACGTTGTTTCTGTGGTATCACTGACGGCTATTTGGACTTAAGATTGGTAGCATCAGAAAGAAAAACAAAAACAAAGATAATCTTCCCTGGAAAATAACATTCCCATTAACAAATTGAGTTGCAATTAAAAATTATTCAATTTCAAGGGTGTATTAAAGGATGGGTAGGTAGGAAAGTTTATCACCTCGACTACGATTACTCGCTACAGTGGTAAAGGAACAAGATTTCTTATTTCGTTGCTTCATTGATTATCTGTTGGTTTTACATTTATGATAATAACATAACCAAAGACCCGTACGTAGCAGAATAGATGTGACAAACAGAATAGATGTGGCAAATAGAATAGATGTAGCAAATAGAATAAATCTTGCAAAAAGACTCGAAAGTATCTTAAGTAATAAGCAAACAATCCAACGTTTTATGTTCTTTTATAACTATAAGAATTTCAAAGATCCATAGAAAATTACCCAAGGTAATGTCAAAGGCCCTACCGAAGTACTACATCTCAGGCCATTCAAATCTAGAAATGGTTATATCCAAGGATTGGGCCATTTTCCTCTAAAAGTTCTAGAGATATGGGTCATCCCTCCCAATTCTAGAAGTGGTCATATCCCAGGATTGTAGCATTTTTACCCAAAAGTCTGAGACGCGTGTTCGCTAATATGTTATTCTCTACAGCTTTGCGTATGGAAGCAACATTGTACCTCTTATAGTTTTAGATATAAGGATCATCCCTCCCAATTCTAGAAAAGGTCATATCTCAGGATTGGGGCAATTCTACCCAAAACCTTGAGAAACGTGTTCACTAAAATTTTATTTTCTACAAATTTGCCTTTGGAACCAGCTTTCTACCTCTTATAGTTCTAGAGATATGGATCATCCCTCCCAATTCTAGAAGTGGTCATATCCCAGGATTGTGGCATTTTTACCCAAAATCCTAAGACACGTTTTCTCTAAAACTTTATTCTCTACAACTTTGCCTTTGGAAGCAACTTTCTACTTCTTATAGTTCTAGAGATATGGATTATCCCTCTGGATTCTAGAAGTGGTCATATCCCAGGATTGAGGCATTGTTACCCAAAACCCTGAGACAAGTGTTCCCTTAAATTTTATTCTCTACAACTTTGCCTTTGACAGTGAATCTCCATATTGCATATTTGCCATATATGCCAAGAAACTCAATTTCGTCGATTCCATTGGTTTCGGTGCTCGACCACTGACCCTATTCCCACAAAATTTTTTTCCCAATTTTCTGACATCAAATCCTTTCATTTGGCACCAACATGAGCACTTTCCGTGCTATACTTGCTGAGATATTTGCGAAAAAGCTTCACCGACCCTCGAAATGTTTGTTCACTTCCTCGACCACATCTCCGGAACCACTTGATCGATTTTGCTCATCTTCGAATTTAAATCATGGGAGGTATCCCCGATTCCTACAGTGTGTGACAACGACGGGAGGGGGGGGGGGTTAAGTGGCCAAAAATGTGTTACGTAATTTAGGGACAGCCCATAGTGGCTGTGACGGAAAATATTTCCTCATCACTTGGGACGAAAAGTTGCTTTCCGCGGTATGGGCACCAACACACTCTCACTATTACAGAAAAATATCTTTCAAAATACACACCGATATGTAATTTTCGCTTGGGCTTCGCCCGCGCGTACGTACACATCTCGTGTGTATTGGGGTATGTTGAAATATACTATTTCCTATTATTCTATCACTATCAGTAATGTCCTACAGATTCATATAAAAATATAAAAAATTTTGTCATGTTGTCGACGGGTACGTTGAGTTTGCTGAACATGATTTCAGCCTGGAAAATGATACATTTCTGTGTTGTTGTTGGAGACGGTAATGAATATTTTGCAGAACATGTTAGTCAGCTTAGTGTGTGAGTGAGTGTGAATGACATCACGAATATAAAGTTATTCAATTGTTACAATATTGCTAATTCAACAAACGATATTGTTACTTATCATTTGGTGTCATAATAAGGGAATTCACGTCAAAAAATATACGGAAATATACAGGAACGCTGTATATCTTGTATATCCCGTTTATTCTGTATAAATCTGTATATTTGAAACCAAGCATACTTTGCGTTATCTATGGTAGTTAGATATACAGATTTATACAGAATTACGAGATATACAAAATATACAAGATATACCCAGTTTTTCATATGAAGGTGAACAGGACCATCCTTTTATCTCTTTCATACGTACCATCGAAGAATGAGAGGATCATAGTAGGCTGTACACTTTCATATGAAAAACCCGGTACGTATATAAGATATACGTATAATATGCGTATATTCTTGTATATTTCCGTGTATTTTTTGACGTGAATTCCCTTAATATATTCATGATATTTAGATTCAAAATTGATTTTGTTTACATAACTACTTAATGTAAAATTTATTTATGTAAAATGTAGTCAGTTTCTTTTGGTGGTTTGAACGACCCGTCTACAACATGACAAAATAGCATTCATGCTTACTAAGAAAACTCGTTCATTACCTTGTAATGACTCGTTTTCTTAGCAGCTTGAAATCTACTATTACGAGCGCAAGGCCTATTGTCACATTCAAAGATTCATAACCCACAAAAAAACGTACCAAAAATTGTGAAAGCAGACGAATGAAATGTACAGCTTACTCACTCCTCAATGATACGTATGAACGAGACAAAAGGATGGATGTGAACCCTTTCTAACTTTATTCACGGTCTGGACATTCTCGTGCAAAATGCAACTGAAGGCTGAGAAATAACGAATTCTTAGTGCACCACAGGAGTTCGGAGGGGAAGTCAAAGAATCTGAATTTTGGCGTGAGTAAAAAGTGGATGGCCGCTTTGAATTATTGACAGACAACCGATACGAGAATATAACGCAT
>CM055405.1:28433857-28455600 GCA_029228625.1 Pseudolycoriella hygida | reverse complement strand
ATTAACCCAAATACCTTTAGCTCTAATGCTTTGTGAAATTTTAGTTTATATTGCAGTCATATACGTTGGTATCAATATTTATTTATTTGCTATAATTCAATACTTGAAGTTGCCGTGACGTGACACCGGGGGGAGGGGAGTATATGACATCCTCTATGAACGGCCCCTAGTTCAATATTGCGATAGAAAGAAACAATTGACAACAATTTATTTATTAAATTCAAATGTAATTCAATCGATAAAATTGTTTGATATGAGTGAGAACGTTAGTGTTTCACTATTTTCCAAAGGGGCTGATAAAAATGTAGGGCAGTCAAGAAAGATACGATTTTCCTTTTTTTTCTCAGTGACTAAAGGTACTTTCTACAGTATTCGGCTCTCACATACATTAAGAGCTCTTGTTCAGACTGAGCTTTCAATATTGTTATGTTTCCCTATATGAAGTTTGTAATTTTTACTGAGTACCTCTTGAAATATCTATTTACCTTTATATACGTCCCATCTCGTTTCTATCATTTTAATTGACATAAAATCATTAAATGCATGAAAATTTTGCGTCTTTGAGGGATGTAATGGCAAATAGCATGAAACAAAACCATGACTTTGCCGTTACAGCACATAACTGTGTCTGTATTTGAAGTTTATTATTTCATTACGTTTCTATGAAAGATACGTTAACGTAATGTGAACGTTCATTATCAGCTGCCATTTCGATTATTTTAGCTGTTTTCGATTAAACTAACCAGACTACCAGACAACAGTGACATCGAGACAAGTTAGTTTGGACCTTTTATATGTTTCCCGGAGAAAACATAATTTACGTTTAATGTGATAACAGAACTAAATTGCTCTCAAAACCGAAAATTGGAGCATAATAAACAGGTAGATAATGTTGGGTTATTCAGCTTTTATGAATGAAATAAAAAACTTTTGTATTTGTTTTTGGATCCAGGAATAAGGTTTCGTCTTTACATATCGAAGGGGTTGAATATTAGAAATTGCTGTTGATGCTGTAAACGTGTGTAGAAGTTTTAATCTCTTAAAAACATTCGGTTACTCAAATGTATAATAAACATAACCAAAGACCCGTACATATCAGAATAGATGTGACAAACAGAATAGATGTGGCAAATAGAACAAATCTTGCAAAAAGACTCGAACGTATCTAAATATAGTAATAAGCAAACAATCCAACGTTTTATGTTCTTTTATAACTATAAGAATTTCAAAGATCCATAGAAATTACCCAAGGTAGTGTCAAAGGCCCTACTGAAGGACATCTAGAAATGGTTATATCCTAGGATTGGGTCATTTTTCCCTAAAACACTGAAAGAGAGTTCTAGAGATATGGGTCATCCCTCCCAATTTCTGAAGTGGTCATATCCCAGGATTGCGAAATTTTTACCCAAAACCCTGAGACACGTGCTCGCTAAAATGTTATGCTCTACAGCTTTGCCTTTGGAAGCAATTTTGTACCTCTTGTAGTTCTAGAGATATGGATCATCCCTCCCAATTCTAGAAGTGGTCATATCCCAGGACTGGGGCATTTTTGACCAAAAACCTGAGACACTCGTTTGCTAAAATTTTATTCTCTACAACTTTGCTTTTGGACGCAACTTTCTATCTCTTATAGTTCTAGAGATATGGATCATCTCTCCCAATTCTAGAAGTGGTCATATCCCAGGATAAGGGCATTTTTACCCAAAACCCTGAGACGCGTGTTCCCTAAAATTTTATTTTCTACAACTTTGCCTTTGGAAGCAATTTTCTAACTCTTATAGTTCTAGGTATATGGATTATCACTCCCAATTCCACAAGTGGTCATATCCCACGATTGGGGCATTTTTACCCAAAAACCTGAGACACTCGTTTGCTAAAATTTTATTCTCTACAACTTTGCTTTTGGAAGCAACTTTCTACCTCTTATAGTTCTAGAGATATGGATCATCCCTCCCAATGCTAGAAGTGGTCATATCCCAGGATTGTGGCATTTTTACCCAAAAACCTGAGACACGTGTCCTCTGAAATTTCATTCTCTACAACTTTGCCTTTGACAGTGAATCTCCATATTGCATAGTTAAGGAAATAAAAACGAAAAACTGTTTTCGTATATGGCCAAGAAACTCAATTTCGTCGATTCCATTGGTCCCGGTGCCATGGTCCCTGACCCGATTCCCACAAAAAATTTTTCTCAATTTTCTGACATCAAATCCTTTCATTTGACACCAACAAAAATTCACCGACCCTCGAATATCTCCGGAACCACTTCATCAATTTTGCTCATCTTCGAACTTGAATCATGGGAGGCATGTATCTTTCAGAAAAAAAGTTTAGGGTGATCGGTTGTGCCATTTGGAAAAAAAAGTGGAGACGGACAGACGAACGGACGGACATTTTTTTTACTGTTGATTGGTGATATTTAGACGATAATAAATGCATACCCCCAACTGCCACCTAGATCTACCCTATGTTACATTAAAATTGTTTGTAGTAAACGTATAGGACCTTGAAATGAAAGTACTGATCGAGGAGATTCTGTGGCTGGCGAAGAAAGGGATAAGTTTTGAATAGTTTCTGATAGACATTGTATGTTGATCTAGGAGGGAGGAGAGGAGGAAGGTTAGAATACTATTCCGTTTGCGCTTTGCGTATGTATATGGGACGTTAATCTCCCTTCAACGATACGTTCCACAAAGCAAAACAGTTAATGAAAATAAGATTACCTAACAGAGATTTTCGTTTGGATTATTTTATTCATACTGTGTATAATAAAAGCTACTCAACTCATCTTGCCATTGATAAATCAGTTTTCTTAATGAAAATCAAACCGACACAGCTTTCCCCACAGCCATTTAACTTTACACAATAAGAAACAATACATAAAACTTTTCGATTTAAATGGCGACATGATTTAACTTTACGCTGCTTCAATTTTGTTGAAAAGAAAATGAAAATTTGAAGAAAATTGTGGTGGTTTTGAAAAAGTAGGTATAATAAACATACATGTCTACGTACGTAACGGTATATTTCAATGCAAAAGTTAGATGGAAAAGTTATATACGGTGACATGCTGAATACATATCAATGAAGCACATAATATTCTAACATTTATTTATTCTTTAGAGTAAAAACAAGAAATTACAATTCGTATATATGAAATAATGTTTTGTATTGTACTCCATGCACCTACTTTTTGTTATATACTTGATGCATAGATAAATGTTAAGCTTTTATGTATAAACAAGTACATAAAAATATCAAAAAAATAGGAAAAGTTGGTGGGAAAACTTTTGTTGTGACATTGAAATCAAAAGAAAAAGATGTGATGTGGCATAGAAAGTGATATGTTGACAGATTTATTTATTTGTTTCTGTTATATATTTTGATGTTGATCTTCGACCATAGAAATTCGTATTTCGATTTGTTTTTTGCGAAAATCGTTCTTATATTGAATGACAAAAGACAATTGTTTTGACATACGTTTTTTCTTACATTCATTACACTCACCAGATTGGCCTTCTCCCAGATTGATTCGAAAACTTACACAGAACCAATCTTTGCCACTCAAAAGAAGTATGAGTTCACAACTGATGGGCTTATAATGCCCTCAGTTTATATGATTGGCAGTTTTATATGAATGGCTCAAATCTGTTGATTTCGAGGGTAGCAAAATAGGGAAACTTCAAAGTCTATAATCTTGTCGACTACAATCGCACACAAAACTCCATTCATTTAGTACACGCTTTACACACGCGATCTTTTTGTCTTACTTTAGATGTAATTTTACGGTTGAATTTTCACTAATTTGATTGAAAAAATCGAAATGAACAAACAAAAACAAACCAAACTTGTATCTGACCAAGATATAAGGTGACGTTTAATGCTTACCTTCGCCTCTAGTGCTCCTTGGATGCGAGACGAGGGACTGTGTGTGTATGACGTTCTGTTTAAATAACGAAGTGACTATTGGCACCCGGTGCGATTAGTCATATACATCACTATTGGCACCGGGTGCCATTAGTCATATACATCACTATTGGCACCGGGTGCCATTAGTCATATACATCACTATTGGCACCGGGTGCCATTAGTCACATACATCACTATTGGCACCAGGTGCCATTAGTCATATATATCACTATTAGCACCAGGTGCCAATAGTACCTACCTTTAACACATTACCTGCTTGTATCTCAGATACCTGAGATGCAATATAAGATGCAAGCGAGTATACTCGTAGTGACACTGAATGAGTTAAATAACGCATGATGTGACAGGTAATTTGTTAAGTATTTGACTGGATTATCGGAGAGTAGCAATTCTTTCCTGAAGTGCGGATGGATTTTCGAGATTTGGTAGGTAATAGTTGGCGTAGTTGCAAGCTAATGTAATTTTACCGTATCATGAAACGATGGTAAGCCGAAAATCATCTTTAGGCATTTATTTTGGATAACTTGGAGTTTCTGGGTGTGATTTTTGGCACAATTGTTCCACACTGGACATGCTCCCAGTAGGACACTCTGAATGATTGCTATGTAGACTCGGATTTTATTGGTGACATTTAGTGGACATGGATCTTCTATTTAAGATTGGGTATAGTGCCCCAAGGAATTTCAAAACTTTGTCCTGTACATTATCAACGTGTAATTTGAAAGTAAGTTTTTTGTTCAGAGTAACTCCGAGGTATTTAACTGACTCATTCCATGCAACTTCAGTGTTACGGACAGTGACCCTGCAGAGGGAAGCTACTTTGGTGCTCTTTTTTTGTGAAGTAGGTCGCATTCGTTTTGCTGTCATTAAGTTTGATTTTCTATTTGGTAGCATAATCAGTGAGTTGTTTGCTGGCTTCGTTTCTCGAGACTTCGCCGACTTATAAATGCACGTGTCATCAGTAAAAAAAGTCTTTTCACTTTTAATTATTTTCAAGTCGTACGTAAAAATATTGCATTGGGTGGGACTAAGGACACTACCCTGAGAGACTCCAGTCAGAATCTGTTAAACATTGGATTTTTGACTGCCAACTGACACGTCAAACGATTGAATCATTTTTGTCAAATACAAGGGATAAGGCGCCGTTCATAAATTACGTAACGCAAAAATTGACATTTTCAGTCCCGCTCCCCCCTTTAACGTTAAAAGAGTCAAATTTGGCCGTTCTAACCGTTGCCTCACCCTCCTCCCTCTTGCGTTACGTAATTTATGAACGGCCCCTAAGACCTTTATGCCACACGCATTCGAAGGCTTTTTCAATGTCAAATGTAACCATGCAGGTTGAGTGTTTCTTCCGAACTGAGCTTTCCAGGCTTCGAAATTCTTTAGCACGTTTCCAAGAACTTGGGAAATGCTCGAAATATTTGCATTATCATTACGATAGCTTCCTAGACAATTTTTTAAGAAGAATATTACTGATGGAGCCGTCACCAGGGTTTTTCCTTTTTTTGGGACCACGTAACAATCTTGAGACTTCTCGCAGGGTAGGCAGGAATTTTTATTGACAACGGGAATGAAGAAATTTTAGAAATTCACATACTAACGGTAGATTCCATGGTTTTATCGCTCGAATCATTAAAGATGCTGCCGATTTCATTTGCCTTGTCTGAGTCTGTGATCAAGATTTTGAGGAAAATGTCTTAATTTGTGGGATTTTTTTGATTAGTTACTCAGCGACTTCGTTACTTTCCATATTTTCATACATTTGGATGTATGGCACCACGATTTTTTTGAACCCCCTCCCGCCTTAGTAGTGTGCGTACTTTTTGAATGGCCCCTTTTCATAAAATATCTTTTGCCATATAGTTCCCCACCACACACAGTGCCCTCCAAACGCTAAAGAAAGAACAACTCGATTTTTCTTATTACGTAATATGAATGTATAAATATGAGAGACTTTTTCGTTTTGCTCCCTCCTGCTCAATCATTTTACCCTCGTTCGACAACACTCACTCGTTCACACTAACTCGACTGTAATATCTCATTTAATTAACCAAGTTTGCAATATACTAAAATACTATCCTCAGATGCGAAGTCGTGTAGCGAAAAATTAAATATACAAAAATGAAAGGAGCACATCGACTTAATAGCATCAATCGACTCGTAATTATTTATCTATTAGGCAATCTATCATGTGTATAATCATGATCAAATAAACAACAACCCAATGAAGTGTGCCAAACTGATTTGATAGTCAAAACCAAATATGAGTCCACGTTCAGCTGTATACCTCACCCCATCTACAACCTCCCTAAAATTGATGAAGTCTACTTTCAATAATACGTTTCGACTATAAAATATGAAATAAAACATGTGTTGTGCATCCATTTGATGTTGTGTACGAATACACAAAATTTATAAAGATATAATGTGCGGCTGTTTTCCGAGGCTTTGCAATGTATGATTCTCACTACTGATAGTACACTTTGTATACAGCGTTTTAGGATCACACTCACAGGTAGTATACAAAATGTTGACATAAAAGGTTACGAATTGAAAATGTGTTGATAGAATGAGTTTAAATTTTGGGCGGGTGTTATTGGGGAATTAGAAGCGCTTTGGGGGAAGAATGAATGAGTAATATTGTTGACAATGTTATGTGCCTGTCTTTGAATTTCAAAATGACTCACAACTTCCACTTGAATTGGAATGAAAGTGAGACATGAAAGGATGAATGGAAGTGAAACGCAAGGACTTAATGGCGATTAGCAAACAACAAATTTTGTGGTCGTTTTGCTCGTTTCACTACGAATGGCGTAAATGCAAATATAATGGTGATGATGTTGGACGAGACCATTGTTTCGTTTAAGTTTTAGGATAAATTTTCAAAGAGTTATATGCTTTATGGAGGACATCGTATATGTGTGAGAATGTACGAATTGTTGTACAAAATGAACTGATGATAATGGCAACATGTAATAGGCATTTTCACAGATTTTATGAATATGTTCTCTTCAACGAAACTATGTAACAAATTAAACAGACTGAGTTTATTTTATATAAATATGTAACGTGGGATGTGTGTTTTTAGAGCATATAGTAAGGACGTCGTAGAATAAGGGCTGCTATTGATACGAAATGTCTGTTACAATTTGAACTAATTTTGGATTAATGAACACCGATATCTGAAACTGTAAGATGTATCTTCTAATATGACAGTAACTGATGTTCATTACTCAACTCACATTATTGGAATTATGAGACGACAGCCCGTACATTTTAAAAAGTGCTGTGTAGTGTACCACTCAATACACACTTTTTTTTCTACTAAAATCTATTAAAACGTACAAATTACGTAGATCTAGTGTATTGTCTCTGCGCATGGAACACTTCTTTCGATCCAGGATTCGGTTAGGTGCTGAGAGTCTCTTACGCTTTGCTTAAATGCTTTTACTGTTCATTTTGTGATAAGTTTGCCGATCAATAATTGAACTCACAGATTACTCATATTTTGTTGCGATCAATCAGGAAATGTTTGCGATGTTGTTTAGAAACATCACAATTGTTGCATAATTGTTTTCGTACTGTGTGAGTCAGACTATCGAAAAGCTTTATGAAAAGAACAGGGACTTGTACCTATGCTTCATCGACTTGGAGAAGGCATTCGACCGGGTACCAAGGCAGAAGTTGTTCGGGGTTCTTAGCGAGTACGGTATCAATGGGGGCTTACTGCGTGCCATTAAGAGTATTTACTCAGAAAGCAGGGCAGCGGTAAGGATAGACGGCGAAATTAGCGAGTCTTTCGAGGTTAAAGAGGGCGTTCGTCAGGGTTGTTTTCTTTCCCCGCTTCTGTTCATAATTTTCATGGACAAAATCATCAAGCAGACGAACTTGCAGGGAAATGTCAAGGTGGGTGAGGTAATAATGAAAATTCTGGCCTATGCGGATGACTTGATTCTGTTGGCAGATAGTACCGCGGAGTTACAGGGTGGGATTGACTGCCTGGATGCTGCATGTGAGGAGTATGGGATGAAGATAAGTGTAGGGAAAACTAAGGTTATGCATATAGGCAAATCTCGGAAGGAGATAGCTTGCAATTTAAATGGGGAGGAGCTGGAGCAGGTTTCTGAATTCAAGTACTTAGGAACCATTTTTTCAGAGAATGGCAAGTTGGTTAGGGAATTTGAGGAAAGGAGGAAAATGGGAAACGCGGTGGCCAGTCAGTTGAGGTCGCACGTGTTCAACAAGAAGGAATTAAGTAGCGAAACGAAGTTAGCTATTCACAGGTCAATATTCCGGCCGACGATTCTGTATGGTAGTGAGAGTTGGGGGGATTGCGGATATCTAGTGCATGACCTGGAGGTTTCTGATATGAGGGTTCTTAGGAATATAGCGAAAGTTAATAGGAGGGAGCAGTGGGATAATCATATCAGGAACGACGACATTAGGGAAAACTTAGGGATTGCGTCAGTAGAAGAGGAAGCAAGGGCCAGTCGTCTACGTTGGTTTGGGCACGTTCAAAGGATGGGTAATAACAGGTTACCGAAAAGGATCTTGGGTGCACAGGTCCCGGGTGTTAGGCCAAGGGGTAGACCAAGGAGAAAGTTTATAGATTCAATTAAATCAGATTTAGAAGTTTCTCTGGGCGAACAAACCATCTCCTTGGCAGGCGATAGGAGGGCATGGAGGACGATAGTTCACCATTCTGGGGTTGTGACATAAAGACCTCACACCGGAGGGTAATAATGGTCTATAAAGTTTGATGATGATGATGATGATGTGTGAGTCAGGCTTTTTTTTAGATTTATCAGTTTGGGTCGGACCTTGATAAGTCCATGAAACACAGATCTTGCGATCCTTTGTTTCGTTACCCGATCATCATGTAAATCTCGGAAACCTCCCAGTTAGGAACCTATCCAGAGCGACAGGTCCCATGTTGGTCACTGTTGCGGGTTGAACCACATGACCTCCTAGAGTCCTGAGCCTCAATGAGGAAAACTTTGGGTATTCACATATAACATGAACGCCCGTCTCACCGAGGCCGCAGGTGCAGTTGGGATCGTTAGAGAGTCTCATTTTAGCCAGATGCTTGCTCAATCCACAGTGCCCAGTGAAATTATACCATTTTAAAGAATCTTTTCTTACTCGATAGTAATCTACGCTACTCTCTAATGTTTACATATTTACACTGTGGGCTGAACAGTCACTTGGCTATAATGGGAACTGTCAGTGATCCCGACTCTACCTGGGGCTTAGTGGGGATACAGGACATCACTTTATTTGTGAATGTCCGAAGTTCTCTCTACTAAGACATAGGATTCTAGGTGATCATGTGATCAGATTGCTAGATGTGATGAAACTGGGACCACTTGTCCTGGACAAGTTCCTAGCGAGCACAGGTAGCTTTTAATGATTTACGTGATGAACGAAATGTAGGAACAAAGGATCAGCAGATCCCAAACCTGATAAATCTAAAAAATTTATCTTGTAAGTTGATATTTTAGGATAGACGATATGTTTGCTGGGACTTGTCACTAGACACCCCAGCAGACATATCACTTCTATGCGTATTCTATACTCGAAACAAGAGCAAAATATATGAATCACAGCAATTTTTCTGTGAACAATTTTAATCTGTAAATAAAAGGACGTGTCCTAGTACATGAAAATCGAATAACTTTCTGTTTCTATTGAAATACATAACAGTCGTAACAAGAAACGCTCATTTTTTGCTCGGAAACCACATCTCACGTTGAAGATAATGACGCGTCGGAATATATCAAAAAATATAAGTTATGTGTACACATTGTACGAGTACATGCTTCTGTTATGTATAATATATAAAAGAGGAATACGCGATTTTCTTCAATGACATTCATTTAATTTTTCTTAGAAAAATAGTGGAGGGAATCATGGAAATGTTTGCACGATTCGTTGCATTGAACGAAAATTAAAGAATGTTTGTAATTATGGAACTAAATAACTCGATTTCTAGAATTGGTCATGCAAATTTACTTCAATTTCAGAGCGCTATGCACTCGGATTCAGAGTTTTTTTTAAAAAACGGATAAATTCAACTCGAGTTCCGCAATGACGCTCGAAATTTTCTACCACCACCAATGATAAAACGTTAATTTTAGAAATCTGTAATTTAACATATGCATTTTTTCCCTGAAAGATAATCGAAAAATCTTTTATGGGATTGAATCTGGGCACTGTCGGTCCAAGGACCGCCGATCTAGGACCGTTTAAGTGGATTTTAGTCTTTTGAACTTAACTCGAGTAAATCTTTTCCGATTTTTATAATTTTTTTTTTATTCGAAAGGTCTAGACATGCCTGACAATTTATTTTTTATTTCGAGCCTTAAGACTCAGCCAGGGCCCTACAACTGAGTATCTACTAGAGCCCAATGGGATTTACCTACATAAATCGGGTAAATCTCTTCCGACTTTCAAAATCTTTTTTTTATCTGACAGGCAATTGAAAAAATCATTGCGAAATTGAATTTGGACAAAGTCGGTCGAAAACTTTCGATGTTACGGTCGAAAAAGCGGTCAAAAACGTGATTTTTTGAAGGTCGGTGAAAGTTTTTGACTTAAATCTCTGCGAAATTAGCGCGTAAATTGAAATAGTGAAAATTGGTTGAGTGACCCGGGCTGTAGGGTCCTACACTACACGATAGTTGGTGGTTTTTCATTCATGTTTCTCTAATGATGAAGTTTTCTGTGCAACGTTATAGAGAAAAACGAGCCAAACTTTTTTGTCCATGAAAGTATGCATCCAAGGCCTCTCCTTAGGGGCTTAGGTTGGTCCTAAGGTCGACCTCAGCCCAAAAAATTTCTTTTACTACGTTGTGGAGCGCTCGACTTGTGGTGTCGAGTAAACGCTCTATCGCTGAATATCACTAAATGTAATGTTATGTCATTATTCCGTAAGCGAGACCAAGTGCGTTTTGAGTACTCAATTCGTGCCGTTACCCTTGAAAGGATTGATTGTGGAGAAGAAGGATCTCGGAGTATTTTTTACTGAAGACCTGAGCTTCAACAGGCATGTTGAATACGTGGTTGCCAAGGTATATCCGATGCTACGCTTTGTCAATTCGAGAATTTGTAAAGATTTTCGGAATGTTAAAACTCTTAAGTACATATATTTCGCACACGTCCGGTAATATTTAGAATACACTTCTGTCGTACCAAGTGCACTGTGACAAGATAGAGTCGATTCCAAGGAAATTCTTAATATACGCACTGAGACGCACGGTAAAGAGGGACGAGAATTACCGCCTCCTGCCCTATGAGAGTAGGGGTCAAACTATCGGTATCGAAAATCTTTCACGTCGGAGATTGAATTTATGCTCTATGTTCGTTTTTGATATTTTGAGGGGTCGTGTTGACGTTATCGATTTCGCTCAAAGGTCAGATCAGCAGTTCTGACTCATGATACTTTGAGTAAAAACGGATTTCGTATTGAACCAAAATAATGTTAATGATGTTAAATGAAGATTATAATATATATGTCTTTTCTTTTCCATTTCGGAATCTGCTGGGCCAATGAATATAAAAACAAGTCAAATATAACACATGCGCACACACCACACATACACACGTTACATACACACTACATGCACACATACCACATGCACCAAACATACCACATGCCCACATGACATGCACGTGTATACTCATCAATAAAAAGCAAAGGGTGGTTTGGGGTCTTCGACGGGTCGACTGGGCCGCAAACTCACTTCCGGATTTGCTTTTATTTTTTTTTAATGAAAAGCCAGTTAGTTTTTAACCGTTGGGTAAAAATAAATAAATAAATAAAAAAATTGGGGGGAACTTTTCTGTCTTTAGCATGATTTTTTTATATTTTTTGTATGCCTTTTTGAAAAAAGTTTTTTTTGAAAATTTTTTTCGAACGTTTTTTTCATAGTTGCTTCGAATGGGTTTTTCAATGTTGCCCTTTCGGCAATTTCCACTTTAATGTCGAAGTAATTTCATATACTCACTAGGCAAGGCAATATTTGTTAAATTTAGTTCGAGGCTTTGTGTAACATCTGTTCTCGTTGGCACATCTATTCTGATGCGTACTCAAGTTATCGTGTAAACGCACGGATGGACGGACCCCTTCTTGAAGAACTTCGTTCTCCGAACGGGTCTAAAAATGAATCCGATTTAGAGACCCGTGGGCCGATTGAAAATTATGTCGTAATAACAATGCAACCGGCGCGGTGGCCCGCTGCGGCAAAAGTAAAAATATTTCTAAGCGAATTTCTGCATGGCACTAAAAATGTATTGTAAAAGTCGGAAAATGAAGAAATTTTGTTTATATTAGAATGAATACCAAAATGTAAATTTTTCGGCTACGTGAGAGCACTGACGCACGGTTCTAATCTAAACTTGACTTTTTGAGCACTGAAAATTCGAAGTTAAAATAACGATCCTCTTGAAAGACAACTTACCTTTGAATTGTTAAACTATCGCTTACCATTCCATACAAATGTTCTAAAAGTTTCTGCTGATAAAGCTTGCAGGCAGACCTCTGAAAAATTGATAAAGTTATGCGGAAATATCGAAAATGCATTTTTTATCTTATGCAAAGTCGTAAATTAGGATGACAGACTGTCGCATTACCAAATATTGTTTCCGTTTATTTTTGACGTTTTTATCGAAATCGCTATTTGCAATGGAAATGTCCTTTTCTCAAATAACGATCCCTTTTATTGCTATACCACTTTGCCAACCGATTGTTAGTACTGAGGCAAAGTCGACATAAATCGATGCATATAAATTATTCATGTTTAATTTAAGCAAAATTTAATTGAAAATTTCTGCTAAATTTGTTTTAACGAAATGTGAATAATGGTTTACGTATTCAATAATGTATTACAACATTGACTAATTAAACAACTCCTGCATTACGGTTATGAATGTGTGCGTAGTATGTACTCAGTATGTACCGTATGTACATGATTGTGATTGCGTAACGAGCGTGGCGAGTGTTTAAATATCACATGATTGAAAGAATGACGATTCGTCAATTTTATCGCACACAAAGAAAACAATTTAATTCAAAAATTTCAATAAATTTCAAAAGAAAATTGTGGAAATTCTTATTTTAAGTTCATGTAATACAATTTAAAAGGAAATTGTTCCCATAAGAAATTGCTCTTCGCAACTTGGGTAGTTCACGTGTAAAAACCCAGTTAAATTAACTAGTCATTTGAAGGCAATGTCAAAATTTTCATACAAAAGTGTGACAGTGCCTACAACAAAATCAGTTTTATTGGTTGGGAATCGCTCTAAAAACTGATCCGGTTAAGAATGCACACTACGTACTAAAGAGCCATCTGGTGGAAGTTTTTCAACTAATGAAAGTTTGTATGGGAAATGTGATACTCTTGTGTAACGTTTATCTCTTGAAATCTGGAATGCAAACCAATGTTCATGGAATCATTACTTACTTTACCTATTTCTAAAGAAAATTGCGGAAACACTTTTCATAAAAACGTTCTCATTTGCTAGAAATGTGAATTCCAATGAGTCAGTCTTTTCAGCTTTTCTAGTTAATAAACACTTCGAAATGCATAATTTTTTCGACCAATCTGTTTGCTCACTTAATCTTTAACTGAGTAATCAATTTAAATGACAGAAAACATTTTCTTCGAGTCAGAAATTGATAAAAAAATTTTGAGTTGATGATTCCAAATAAAAATGGCCGCCATCTTTATGGTGATTTGACGTTTACAAATATTTGCAAACGTATCAACTCAAAAAGTTTTCATCTAGCTCTAAATCGTAGAAAATGTTTTCTGTGATTTAAATGGATTAATGAAAAAATTATGCATTTCGAAGTGTTTATTAACTAGAAAAGCTGAAAAGACTGACTCATTGGAATTCACATTTCTAGCAAATGAGAACGTTTTTTTCAAAAGAGTTTCCGCAATTTCCTTTAGAAATAAGTAAAGTATGTAATGATTACAAAAACAATGGTTTGTATTCAAGACTTTAAGAGAAAAACGTTACACAAAAGTGTCACTTTTCCCGTACAAATTTTCAATAGTTGAAAAATTTCCGCCAGATGGCTGTTTAGTACGTAGTGTAAACTGTTAAAAGGTGTCAGCCAATAAGGTCAATACAGGTCACCATGGACATGATATGACGCCTGGGATATAATCTATCCCAGTCGCCATATCATATCTCTCAAGAAGAAGTAGAAAGAGTTCTTCATAACTCGCCTCACTCTGAATTAATTGAAAACAGGTTGATACATTTACTAGATTTGGTAGAACGTTTCATATGAATAATTTTTTATGCAATCAAAATGTTATTAAAATCGCATATTTACAGTTTATTAATTAACTATGGTCACTTCATTCCATTTTTTTCTCCAAATTAAATAAAAACATTTGCACAACATGTTAAATTTTCATAATAAAATATTGTCCATTGAGCAGTGTAAAAAGTTTTGAAAACATTAAATTCAATTGAAAATTGTACTGAAAACGGGTGACTCAACAATTTAATTGAACATTGCGAGAGTTAATCGGAACAGTTCAAGTTACAAATGATGTTTGTACGTTGAACATGAGGTGAATCAGAATTCTTTTCGATTTTTAGTCTTCATAATTTTTATTTTGTTGAATGTTGATATCAATCATAATAGACTATCCCTTTTCCCCTCGCATTTATGCGTTAGCAACTCCCTTATGTGCTGAATTAAAAGTGTTTTCATTTCGTAGTGTGAAGTTCCCACTTAAACCTATTGAAATCAAAACCGGATTGTCAGTGGATTTCAAAAAATATAGTACGAGACAAAGGGATCAAAAATGAACTACTTCGTTGCGTGCTCACTGTCCTCTTAACTATCTCTCATGTGGAGTGTGAGAAGAAGACATACCTAAAATTTAATTTTCTTCGTAGCAGTGACGGTGTTGGAATTGAAATTCACGTAGAAGATATTTCGAGCAAAGTTTCGTCACCAAAAGAAGTTTAGCAAATTATGTCACAACGTGACGTCACAACATTTTGCTTGGACGTTTTTATTTGAAAAATTTCTTATTGTCTTTATATTACCGTCATCCTATCCCATTTTATGTGAATTGCATGTCAGCTGGTAGCGGGAGAAAAACAAAAACAAGGAAGAAAAGCTGGTGCGCCATGCATATTAAATCGGGGGATTGGATTATTCTTATTATTTTAACGAAACAGCAGGAAACAAATGATGAAACCTATGCCTTAAAAAAGAGAAAAAACATTTTTTTATTAATTTTTTTTGGCAACGTAAAATTATACTCCTAAGTTGTTAATTACGTCAAAGGCATATAAATCTACAGCAACAACGAAAGTCAAAAACGGCTCCTCAAATGCCTTCAGAATCCATCACACAGTGAATTCAAGTTATATATCACCTGTCACCGAAAAATATATATTGGAGAAAGATTTTGAATGCATTCATTTGCACGATTTATATGTTGGGAAAAACTTTACAGGGAGTATTTACCATACGACAGTCATATAAATGTATACTAGCGACATCTTCCGGTGGTTCAACCTGTATGACACTCTCAACGAAAAGTGCGACATCTGTTATCCTCGTAACGTCGCGTCGATATCATGAACTAAAGATAGTCTGCTCCAAATATCAAAATTCTTAAATAATTTAGTCTGCTTTAAATGTCAAGTGTATAGAATGTGCTGCCATCTATTTTCGTTGAGAACTGCCTCGGAGAAGTCATTTTTGTACTAGTACAGTGTTCGTTACTGCCGTTATTATGGAATTAACATATTTTTGGCACCAGGCTGCGTTCTTTGCAGTTACTTAAACCTCTCAAGTAGGCCACCTGGTGCCGGAATTGAACCGAGTGCATAGTAATTACTCGCTCCCCCTCCTCCAACATCGTCATCGAATTTTTTTTGGCACCTGGCCGCCCAGATTGAAATGCAACGTTTGGTTGTTTCAATTTATCTCCATGAAAATGTTGTACACAAGAAGTCTACTGATTGAACTTCTTATTTCACCGTCGTCTAGAACATTTGCATGGAGTAAAATAACGGGTTATTATTTACCTTCCATTAACAAAATGATAAATGTCCAATAAAAGTAATAAATGTCCAATAAAAAAATAATTTTTGTCCAATAAAAAATAGTTTTAGTCCAATAAACAAATAATTTTGATCCAATAAAAATTTTAAATGACCAATAAAAAAATACATTTTTCTTTTACAAAATAAATTTATTTTTTATTGGACATCATCATCATCATCATCAAACTTTATAGACCGTTTATACCTTCCGGTGTGGGGTCTTTAAGCCGCAACCCGGTGGTCATTGACCACCCCCCTCCATACCCTTCTATCCTCTGCCAAGGAGATGGTTTGCTCGCCCAGTGAAAGCCCCCTAACTTCTAAATCTGATTTAATTGAGTCTATGAACCTTCTCCTTGGCCTACCCCTAGGACGTACACCCGGGACCTGTCCATCCAATATCCTCTTTGGGAGCCTACTATTACCCATCCTTTGAACGTGCCCGTACCATCTCAGACGACTAACCCTTGCCGCCTCCTCCACTGACCTAACCCCTAAATTTTCTCTGATGTCGTCGTTCCTGATCTGATTGTCCCACTGTTCCCTCCGATTCACTTTTGCTATGCTCCTAAGAACCCTCATATCTGAAACCTCCAAGTCATGCACAAGGTATCCGCAGTCCACCCAACTTTCACTACCATATAAAATTGTTGGCCTGAAGATTGATCTGTGAATAGCTAACTTTGTGCCATTACTTAATTCCTTCCTGTTAAACACATGAGACCTCAACTGACTGGCCACCGCATTTCCCATTCTCCTCCTTTCCTCAAATTCCCTAACTAACTTGCCATCCTCTGAAAACATGGCTCCTAAATATTTAAACTCAGAAACCCGTTCCAACTGCTCCCCATTTAAACTGCACACTACGTCTTTCCTAAATTTGCCAACATGCATAACCTTTGTTTTGCCGACGCTTATCTTCATCCCGTACTCCTCACATGCTACATTCAGGCAGTCAATCCCCCTCTGCAAATCATCGGCATTATCTGCTAATAGGGTTAAATCATCCGCATAGGCCAGGATTTTCATAATTACATCCCCAATTTCCACATTCCCTGCAAATTGGCCTGCTTGATGATTTTGTCCATGAAAATTATGAACAGAAGAGGAGAGAGACAACAACCCTGACGAACGCCCTCATTAACCTCGAAAGCCTCACTAATTTCACCATCTATCCTTACCGCAGCCTTGCTCCCTGAGTAGATGCTTTTAATGGCGCCCAGTAAACCTCCATTAATCCCGTATTCGCTAAGCACCTCGAACAGCTTTTGCCTTTTGCCATTATTGGACATTATTGGACATTTATTATTTTTTTTGGACAAACACTATTTTTTTATTTGACATTGGACCAAATCACTTTTTCTATTGAAAGGTTTAATACGATCCTAAAACAACAAACAGCGACCTCTTTTAACCAACGTAGCCTTAAGTCAATGGAGCGTTGATAAATGACACCTGCGTTTGTGGGAGGGGAAGTCAAAGAAAGCAGACACTTCATATAAAAAAAATCTTCTTTTGTATGCAGCATTGCAGATAAGGGGGAAGGTGGGGTTCAGAAAGCTCCCAAAATTGTTTCATTTACAATTGTAAGTCAATTCAATTGCAGTTTTGTTCTTCGCCATCTCGTTCGCGCAAAAATTTGCGGTTGAGTTTAGACCATTTGATTTGATAATTGATTTCTTCTCATTGAAACGTCTTCTAAGCCATTCCAGCGGCGGTACTCTGCTGTGTCTCATAAAGTACAAGCTCGGTTTTTATGTTCCACAATATTTTTGGAGTCTCATGATTTTTCTTGGACGCCTACATAGTTTTCAAGATATCTAAGAAAGAAAGCAATGAAAGTGGCACGCTGGAATGATCGTTCTTCAAAGTAATAGCAATTATCGCAATCTCGGTTCGGTCTTGTAAAGTTTGGTATCAATCGAAATTTGGTATCAATCGAAATTTGGTATCAATCGAAATTTGATATCAATCGAAATTTGGTATCAATCGAAATTTGGTATCAATCAAAATTTGGTATCAATCAAAATTTGGTATCAATCGAAATTTGGTATCAATCGAAATTTGGTATCAATCAAAATTTGGTATCAATCGAAATTTGATATCAATCGAAATTTGGTATCAATCGAAATTTGGTATCAATCGAAATTTGGTATCAATCGAAATTTGGTATCGTGAAATCATAGTCGTTATTATAATGAGAAGGGCCAATTGTAGCGTCCGCTAATACATTTCATTTCATATCAAAGGATATTCGTCTGGAAACATTTAACATTGGAGGGATAGCATGATTAAGAGAAGCAAGTAAAGTCATTAAAATAG
Source organism: Pseudolycoriella hygida (assembly GCA_029228625.1). NCBI lineage: Eukaryota > Metazoa > Arthropoda > Insecta > Diptera > Sciaridae > Pseudolycoriella > Pseudolycoriella hygida. The sequence continues at coordinate 28,437,261 of CM055405.1, read as the reverse complement.
GATCGGGCACCCTGTGTGCACCGTCCCTATCCATATAAATATAATTCCATTGTCTGTTAAAATATCTTCTATGTATCTAAACCGAACCCGGTACGTATGTATCGTATGTATGTAACAAACATTCATTATACCAACGCTTAAAACGTTTTAATAGAATGGACGTTTTTAGTGTATGTTATAAAATAATATTGGAAAAGCAAACGGTGAGTTCAAAAATAGCACAAAAACCACCCAAATAAAGCAACGAACCGGCTTTTCTCTATGGAAAACTAAATACATTTTATAACTCGATGTATGTGGTGCTATGTGGTTCCATAGACTATACATCATTTCGTATGTATCCTATAAATGTACCGTAACGATAAAAACATCTATTTAATACACCCACACACGACGTATAAACGCAAACTCATACATTGAAAGTAAAGAAAATTAAAAAAAAAACATAATTCCATAAGGGAACGAAGAAAAACCGGCATCCGAAATGTCAAACAAAATATTAAAATGAAATATACTGAAAATGTCTATATGTTCGAAATTGTGAACGAAGAAATTAGACGTTGGAAGGAAAAACCGTCAGAGAGTATTATTTTCTAAAGAGCTCCATGGCAATCCTCAGCTATCTCACCCAAAGTTAAATACATATTTACTGGGTAACTATATGATATATATGATAATATGTAATATATGAATATGTAATATATGATATTCAACCTACCTAAATGTATATGCAACATCCACCACAGTTATCACATCATCCGAAGGCACCAACACAGTCAAAGTCTAGAATAAAATATAAAGCTCCACCCTTGTGTAAATGTATCCAAACTTGCAATTGGTGGAAAATGGATCGATATTTACGGTTCGGGTTGGTATGTGGTATTCTGCTCAATTCCTACCGAATTTCGTAGAGTGTATATTGAACCGGTTCTGTCGGCCATTACGCCATAGAGCACACAATAATTTTGTCTAGAATAGAAATAGGAAAAAAAAATTCATGTAGAGCCTACATTCTCCATGTATTACTCAAAGTATTAGTATACCCCTAAGTTGTATATTCATTTTCGTTGTATGCTATCTAGAGTTCAGAACTTAGCCTAAGCTAAGAGCAGTATACAACGAATACACCACTTCCAATTTTCCAACAATATTTCCCTAACGTTGTAACACCGACTCATCGTATTATTTATACAGAGCTTTTGCTTATGCTTTTGTTTTGCCATAATCGTATATAACCATAACCAACACAACATCGTACATTTTTAGTACATTTTCCCGCAGAAAAAGGATTTAGTTTGTACCATTCAAGCATATACTTTGTTTTTGAACGTTACAGATAGGGATACACATAAATAAAACACTGTCTCTCCCTGTTCTGCTATATTCGATGAAATGCGGCAATGGGCAAAATAGCAAACGAAAATTGGGGAGGTTTTCCATTCCAAACAGTTTCTTTCCATCCGACAGGAAAAAAAGGGGAGATTTGGCAGAGTTTGTTATGATGAGAGCAAAACGTTTTATAATATTTTTTTTTTGCGATTCTTCAATCCTCCTCTTCTTAACTTTTCAAATACTCTAACATAGCAAATGTATTTAATCAGCACTCTTGATCTTGCCTGGATGTGTTTTTCTGTATTTTCTGCCTGTCCATGACATTTTCGCTTGATTAAACTTACTGAGAGAATTTTTAGGCTATTTTTTCGTCGTTGCGTGAATGACGGATAAATATGTAATGAAGAATTGGACGGACACATAGCACACAAAAAGGTGGAAAAAAATATATTCTGTTTGATTTTGTAACAACGTCAAGAAAAAGAAAGCTTTTTAGATGGCAATTTGGATTGAGTGTGTGTGTTTAACATTGTGGAAATAGATTTATTGACGATACAGAGATTGTATTTTTTGAACTTGACTTTCATTTGCTATCCCAAATCTTTTTGAATGATTCGAAATCCTAGAAATGTATTTTCCTCCGTGAAAAGAATCGGAAGGCTTAGTATGTCTTCAATGGTAAAACGAAACATTTCTTTTGTTTTTATCTGAATTGTATCGGAGTTTTTGATGAATAAGATGTATGCGTCATATATGAGGACATGAAAAGATAGTTCTTTTTGTGGGCTTATGAATTTTTTATAAAGTTATAAACTTTGCTTTAGCTGGTGCGCTATTCTTCTTTTCATTTTTTGTAACATCTTACCACCACACCAAACATTACTGTCTTGTCGAACAAGTACAACTTACTTGTCTGTTTCAAAGGAATGTATCTCCCACACACACTCGATTAAATCGGCATTAGTTGGAGGTTCATTTGCCTGTCATTCGGTAAGGGGCCAGCCCAGTTGCGTGACAGTCCTTTTGTTTAATTCTGTTAAAGTAATACTCAACGTGAAGTTGGCTGCAGTTGCGACCAAAGCTAACTTCACTGCAAAAAAATGTATAAATAAACCAAAAAGTTTTACGATCAGCTGATTTTCTAACAATGAAGTTAGCCTCGGTCGAAACTGCAGCTAACTTCACGTTGAGTATTACTCGTAAAGGTCAAACCAAATAACCATCACGTCACTGGGTCAGCCGTCAGCCTTAAAGTACATACAGCAAAACCTCGATCAACCGTAACTCGATTTCTGTTACCGACTCATCAAATCGTACCGTCAACACTTTATTTTTTCACAATTTCTGTTATCCATCTATTCGATTAACGGTCATGGGTTCGGTCCTGTTGGTGACGGTTAATAGAGGCTTTACTGTACGTTCCATATATTTCAACATCTTTTTCCATACATTTCTGCGTACGAGCGGGAGGTGGGTATTAAAACAGTAATTTTTCAGCACGTAACTTATTACTAGACGTTCCGTTTCTAAATAATTTGACGAACGGGTCAAGGTCAACATTTGAACGATTTTCTTTTAGTCGCTTTTCGGTAGCAGTAAACATTGTTCTAAAACATAACCAAAGACCCGTACGTATCAGAATAGATGTGGCGAAGATACTCGAACGTATCTAAATATACAAATAAGCAAACAATCCAACGTTTTCTGTACTTTTCATCCATAGAAATTACCTAAGGTAATTCAAATCTAGAAAAGCTTATATCCAAGGACTGAGCCATTTTCCCTAAAGCCCTGAAACACATGTTCTCTAAAATTTTATTCTCTACAACTTTGCCTTTGGAAGCAACTTTCTACCTGTTATAGTTCTAGAGATATGGGTCATCCCCATTGGGATTGGGACGGGTTGGCACAGTGGTTAGCGTACTAGCCTTCCACCAAAAAACGATCCGGGTTCAAATCTCGTGTCGGAAAAATTCTACATGGAATTTTTCTAGCAAGTGTAGCGCATTAATAACGTCCTAAAGTTCACTCAAGCTTCAAAAGTTGGGTAGTTGTGGTGTGTTTGGTGCCCA
>CM055405.1:28386141-28433357 GCA_029228625.1 Pseudolycoriella hygida | reverse complement strand
TGAGGAATTTTCGTGCTATACTTGCTGAGATATTTGCCAAAAAGTTTCATCGACCCTCGAAAATTTCATGTCCGACGTCCACTTCTTCGACCATATCTCCGGAACTACTTGGCCGATTTTGCTCATCTTCGAACTTGAATCATGGGAGGCATGTACCTTTCAGGGAAAAAAAAAGGTTGGGCTGATCGGTTGAGCCGTTTAAAAGAAAAATGGAGGCGGACGGACAGACAGACAGACGGACATTTTTTTTTGCTGATTCGTCATTTCTAGACGATAATAGATGCATCCCCTCCCCCTCCCACCTCGATCTACCCCATGTTACAATAAAATTGTTTGTAGTAAACGTATAGGACCTTTGTACTTCGTATGGGTCCAACAAACTGAATTACTTAAAGAAAGTAGCACAAAATTAGGTGTTGGGGTGAGTGAGATTTCTGTTCAAAAGTAGAAATGAAATTCCAACTTTCACTTATCTGTAAGAAAAAGACAACAACATTGATCCATGTTTTTGTAAATTACAGGCAAATTCAGCGCGAGGTCAATCTCCTTATCCTCCAATCAACAATACCGGACCCTATCAAGCACCTCAAGGAGGACCGCCTCCTGGACCACCAGGTGCTTCACAGTATTCGCCTTATCCCCAAAGATATCCAACACCGCCTGGTCCACCTGGAAGTGGACCAAATCATAGACCACCATATCCACCACCTCCACATCAAGTAAGTTTCTTTCCCTTCTATCGTTTCTATGAGTGAATTTCCCCGAATCTTAAAAAAATTTACTAATTTGAATACATTTTCAGTACTCAGATCCATCAAGGCCATGGGCACCAAGTGGTCAATCACCAGCAGCTGTAAGTGGACCAAGTGGACATCCTCTACCACCACAATCACCGCAACAGCATGGTCCACCACAAAGTCCTGGCGGTCATGCACCGAGTCCATCCCCTCAACCGCCGCAGCCAGCACAATCACCACATCAGGTACAAAACATTTTTTTTAATTTTAATTTGTATAATATTTTCGGACAATTTTCTCCTTGATTTTGTCGTCATTGACAAATGCGTTGCGGTTAGTCTGCAATTTAATGAAAATTTGAATTGTGAAAAGCTCTGACACATTGTGCTATAAGGCAATTTGAAATAATTATTTTATAAATTGCATTGCGGTGATGAAAAAGCGACAATGTAGGTCATGACTTTCAATAGTTTGTGTTTTAGTCGGACGATATACGTCTTACTTTCAATAACATGTCCTTAAGCAGATAATGTTTTGTGTAATGTAGCTACCCATCGGACATTAAATTCTTGATTATAGATTTACTGCAGAAATTTCACTGCTTCTTGCTTAAGGTAATCACTGTATGTTTGTGAAAAACATAATATAATTATTGTTAAAAGGTTATGCTTCAGTAACCAAGTCCGAGAAGGCAGGCTGGTGTCAAAAAATGATGTATGGGCAATTTGAATCTAGTAGCTGGTACTTTAGGGCGCAATAGTTTTATATTTGACACCAGGCTACCCTCTATGTGACCTTGAACCATGAAAAAGAAGGCAGCTTGGTATAGAAAATTGAAGCATATCACCATGACGGCAATGACGAATGCCTTACCACGCTCTAGATTTCAACTTGACACCAGGCTGCCGCTGCCATCTACATTTAAACAAACATACCTCAAGAACGCAGCCTGGTGTCAAGATGAATGCGTTGTAAAGCTGAACACGCACGAGACACTGAAACGGTTTTGATAAAAAATTTTCATTGTTCTCATGCCACAATTGACATTTGAACAAAGAGAATTTTTATCAAAATACGTTTTCAATGTCTCGTGCGTGTTCAGCCTAAAGCATTCGTGAATGCCGCCATAGTGATATGCTCCAATTTTTGGCACCAGGCTGCCTTCTATTGACCTTATTGACCTTAAGTCATGACAAAGTACGCAGCCTCGTGTCAAATTGAAAAGCATGTTAACCAGGGGCGTGACAGTCTTTTGTTTAGATCTTTGCAAATAATATTCAACGTCAAGTTAGTTGCAGTTGCGACCGTAGCTAGCTTCATCGCAAACAAAATCGGCTGATTTCATTCATAAATTTACCAAAACCAGCAGACTTCATTGAAAAGTTCAGAAATCAGCTGATTTTGTTTTGCAATGAAGTTAGCTTTGGTCGCAACTGCAGACAACTTCACGTTGAGTATTATTTGCAACGATCAAAACAAAAGACTGTCACGCCCCTGATGTTAACATAAAGTACTCGCTATTGGCTGCGATATTGTCTTACATCATTTTTTGATCCCAGGCTTCCTAGCCGAAAATGCAGTCCTCCACTTGCTGCAACTTCCTGAAGGCTGCGTACTTTGGATTCAAGATCCAGTAGTTTCCGTAGTTTCATCCACTAGAGAAAGGATGAAACTAGTGCATGAAAGAACTACAATTGCTGGATGTTTAGTAGATTTTCAGAAAAACTGTAACAAAGTACGCTATCAATTTGTGAGACCGCCAAAAACGAAATAGTTTTAGTTGTTGTTCACGTTCATTTCGATCGAAGAAAGCGGCATAATTCCGCATATAGTGGGAGAGAGAACCTCGCCGATCGCAGCCCAGTTTCGTTCATTTTGCGATTGTGATAAGGTGACTGTTAAAACCAAAATGTCCCGTTGTCACCCCGCTGAAGACTTAGCAGAAATTTCGCGTTTTGAATGCTTATGCTTGCAGTTGTTTGCCTGCCATATGAGGATTTTGAGCCGGTAGTCTCTGAAATTCGTAGCTCTTGTTATATTGGAATAGTTCTTGAGTATGAGTGTAGATTACCCATCGATGATTCTGGTCCTAGTCTAGCGAACCAACTCTGGTTCTGTCGATTGTTTGCCTGTGATTCCTTTATGCCCTTGAACCCACATGAATTTGATATTGTGCGCTGACCTCAAGCTATCGAGCTTTCGAATGTTCACCCGGTGTGAAGTCGCAAACAGAATGACAGCTTTCTTTCATTGCTCAAATTACGCTAAGAAGATCGATGAGAATGCTCTGAATCGCTGCATTCTAACAATATACGCCCACGTCTGCCGATTTGCCATTAGTTCCATACTTTTCATTTCACAGCCAGATGAGGAGAATTCGTTTTGTACTTGCAAAAATAAATGGGGAAGAGTTGCACTAGCATCCGTTCGAAAATTCTCACTTCTGACCACTTTTTGTCCACAATTTTGGTTCAGGTTTGCCGTTTGCCCGAGATCAGGAGTGAAGAAGATGGACATATGTTTTATCTACTGACAGATTTTTCGTTTATTGAGACCATAAAACAGAAAATCCACCAACTCGTCGGTAACATACCATAAAAACCATAGAAGGTTATTTCGTTAACGTGTAAAAACGATGGTGTCTAATAAGAGTTCGTGAGTTTTTAATTTCTTTTATATTTTCGTTAAATGTTTAGCATTCAACTTTGTTTACATTGTACTAGGACATAATGTACAAACAAGTGTAATATATACCTGCACCTATAGCAGAAGGAAAAAAAATTAAATATGTGCAACCAAAGAAGTCAGCTGACTTTACAACCGACTCTATTATATATTTATCAATGATGTAAATACGTATAACATATATACACTTCTCTCAGTCACCCCTTTTTTTAAAATACTCACTTTTAAGTTTAATACAATTTGGTAAAGTACCTTCTGTTCAGTAGCTCCATATACTTGTCAACCCTCAACCCACAGAAAGCAGTAGCTGTATGTGAAATGCTGTTGACCTTTTTATTTTTATTTATTTTCTTGTTGTTGCTGTTGTTGTTACTGCAGATATTTCGAATGAATGAAACCATGTACAACACGACAAATGAAAATCAGCTGTTTATGGTTTTGATCATTTGAATTTTTCGGTAAATAAGACTTGTTTCATCTCTAAAGTATGGAATAAGATTTGCGGATGAATAATATTGAAATAGAACTCGAAATGATATTCGTCAAATGGTTATTTGTTCATCATTTCTGTTATTTATCAATGAAACATTGACTAGTGAAATGCTTGCGTTAGGGAACATTTCGTCTGATTATGTTTATAGAAGTGAGATTTTCTGCATTTCGAACACAAGCTCGGAATTATAGTCCACCTTTGAGGTGTTTTCTTTTTCGTTTACATTCGAAAAGTAACTATAAAAGCGACAATATCTAAGAAGATATACAAAACGTTGTTAATGTGGATGTTATGAAATAAATAAACTCCTATTTGCGTATGAACAAGTATGTAGCTCCAGAAAGCTTACAGACGTAGTGCAATGTTATTTGAATCACTAGGACGGAAAGTGAGGATTTTACATGTGTCTCTGTATTGTAACACATTCACACGAATGTAACAATCAGTTTCGAGGTATATAAATACAGAGACACATGGAAATTCCGAAGTGTACGTTCTGGTAATTCAAAAAATGTTTCATACAGCATGCACCGAAATGTACAAACACATCAATCACCATTTAACACATAATTCATTTGCACATATTTCTCCAATAAATTATCTACGCAATTTACCACACATAGCACAACGTCAGGTACAGATGACACGATTTCCGTCCTTGGAATCACTTTTCCGTGCTCGGACACACACACATTTCAGAGGTCTGCATTTCGTTGCTTCCGCACCAAAACGATCGATGAAAAGTAGTGATTTCGGTGCATACTGTATGAAAATATATTTTATAAGTACTTTACTTATCAGCTGCATGTCACTTAGCTACGGACCGGAACCATTCATTTCCATACTACAATCTCTGTGTGATAAAGCGATTAGGGATAGGACACGTTTACAGTGGAGGAGCGCATGAGAAGCGATTTTTTCCAATGCCCGATGGTGAACTGCTGAACATGGAAGGCAATGGCATGAAAAGGCATTTGGCAAACATGAGTTCTGAGTGGAGAAACGGACTACTCGAGGGGTTGTCCACTTCATTTTTTGGTTCAGGCTGATGGAATTTTCGGAATTTCGATGGAATTTTTGGAATTTCGATGGAATTTTTGGAATTTTTGGAATTTCTGAACTCTGGAATTTCTGTAGAATTTTTGAATCTCTGTAGAATTTTTGGAATTTCTGGAATTTTCAGAACTTCTGAATTTCGGAATTTTTGGAATTTCGATGGAATTTTTGGAGTTTTTGGAATTACCGGAATTTCTGAACTCTGTAATTTCAGTGGAATTTTTGGAATTTCGATGGAATTTTTAGAATTTCCGGAATTTTTGAACTCAGGAATTTCTGTGTAATTTCTGAAATTTTCGGAACTTCTGAATTTCGGAAATTTTGTGGAAATTTTGGAATTTTGATGGAATTTTTGGAATTTCCGAACTCTGGAATTTCTGTGGAATTTTTGGAATCTCTGTAGAATTTTTTTCTGTGGAAATTCTGGAATTTTTGGAGTTTTTGGAATTTCCGGAGTCTCTGAACTCTGGAATTTTTGTGGAACTTTTGGAATTTTTGTGGAATTTTTTTATGGAATTGTAATTTTTGGTACAAATTTTTTGCCTGACCTTGGTAATCATAACGTAATTGATCATAAGTTATAAATGCCGCTACCATAACTTTTCTTCGCGTGTACAGTACAGTACACAAGGGAATGCCACAACCTGCTAAATCTAATAAACCATTGTCATGGGTATAGGAAAGAAGCGATAGAGTGTAGTCAAAGCAGTTAATTTTGAAGCTAAATCATCTGTGATTCATTGGTGAATTACCTATGATTCACCGGTTAATCACCGGTGATTCCCCTGTGAAGCATCGATGATTAACCGGCGAATCATCGATGATTAACCGGCGGATCATCGGCGATTCTCCGGTAAAGGTTGCAAAGACGGACGGACGAACGGACAGAAAGGGTGAAAACATAAAGTAGCTATCGCTAGACAGGTTTCAATGAATTACATGATGAATCAAGAGATTATTGCACACAATGAACCGCCACAACCTGATAAATCTAACAACGGATTTTAGAGAGAAAAAGTTGAGTACATTACGCTCTTCACACTACCTTATTTGTCCATCTCGATCCAATTTTCTTTATTTTGTTTGTAAAGTAAATATTGTTTTATATATAGGCGATAAGTACAACACGCAAAGTCTAATAGTTATGAGGCGAAGTTTTCCGTCATTATTGTGCAGCGTCATTAAATTACAACGCAATCTGTCGTGTGTATTGGACGGAAAGTAAATGTATAGCGTTCGCTTTATTCATTCATCCATACGTAACGACACTAAATAAAAACAATGCACGGAAGTCAACGACATCTTTCCGACTCTTCGAAAGCCATCATCACACATATCACACACAATCATTTGAACATTTTTTTTTGCTCTTTATTCTGGGTGTGATGAAGAGTGTCGTATGTGTTATAATGTGTTGTTAAAATGGGTCAATGCCAAGGTCGTTTTGGTGAAAATATAATCTACAAAATGTGTATAACTTATATGCCACCGGCATACGTTTTATATAAATGGCTGTAGACATACATTTTATGTTATCTCATTCAATAAAGCAACACACCATTTTACCATGCCATACAGCATTTATAACAGAAATTTATATTATGTTTTGAATGGGTGCTACGATGGATATACAACAAAACTTACCCGCACCAATCTATATCAACTATATCTTTACACACATTTTACATGGAACGCTTGAATCATCTGGGAATGTACAATAAAATACACAAGAGTTCGGGTTCAATATAATTTTGAACACAGCTATATTCTGCACGTAAACCATGCAAAGAAGTGACGTGAAACTAGTAGCAAAGTGAAAATCTGACAGTCAGCTATGCACCATTCGCTTGCATTATGATTTATGTCGTTAACTATACATAAGCTACAACTAAACCTCCATCTCATACTAAATTTACAACATACAAACGACATTGTACACACGATACACATGCGATTCAAACGCGAAAAGGACATTTCTAGCTAAAACATTCTTTTCAATCATCGATTTCGATTTCCCATTGATAATGCACACTTTTTTGGAAAGGGAAAGCGAAAGGAATTTACTAAATGTAAACGTTACGTTTTAATCTGATGGATGTTTTCTACACCCTGGATTTTCGACGTGCTGTTCCTAACACAATACTAAATTTTTATTTTGTACCAAGCATCATACTTGTTTCTGTCCTTTTATGTGGAAAAATACACTCAGAGAATAAAAGCATTTAAACGTAAAACCATTTCGTTACTTGATAATGTTATGAATTATTTTGTCATTGTTATGACGCTCACAAATTAACACATCTAGAAGAAATGTGTTATGGAGATTTATTGAAAGAGATCAACATTTCGCCATATCGTGCTAATCATCAGGTAAGTCATTCAACTTAAAATGTTGATGGACATGAAGGACGATTTGTTATCATATCTATGTATCTCCGTTAGAGGTATTTCTGGGTCTAGCGAATCGTAACAGAAATGTTCACAGTCGCCATCTATTGGAAGCAACGACATTCATATAGTGCGCACGCTTTTTTTGGGGAGAGGGAGATTTGAGAAAAGCGTGCGCTCCATGTATTTTGACGTGCAAGGGGCGAGCTGGGGGTCTTTTTTAGCGCTATTTGAATGGTCCTTTGTAGCGTTTAGATTTCATTACGCAGGATCAATGAACATAATTTTTTATAGTTGCAGTGTGTTTTTCAATCAAAAGGCCAATCAGAAAGTACGAACGCCGCTAGTTCGGAGGGACCTATCTTTTACACTTCACTTAGAACCCTACCTTCCCCCTTAAAGATTCGTAGCAGCAACACATCACTAATGCATCTACAACACTCATAAATAAAAAATACATTAAAATAACATCAAATTTATCATGTATATATGTGCTGGTGATGTATTGGGATGTATTGCTGATGTATTAGTGATGTATTAGTGATGTATTAGTGATGTACTGGTGATGTATTAGTGATGTATTAGTGATGTACTGGTGATGTATTAGTGATGTATTGGCGATGTATTAGTGATGTACTGGTGATGTATTAGTGATGTACTGGTGATGTATTGGTGACGTATTAGTGATGTACTGATGATGTATTGGTGATGTACACCAAAACAAAACCAACATATCACTAATACAACACTAATACACATCAAAAATACATCTAATTTTCATAAAACTTACATCAAAATTATAATTTTTAAATTATCATTCTGAAGAAGGAGGGAGGTAGTTCAAAAACTGCTTGCGTGTGCGTTTTTTGGGAATAGTCCCTTAGGCCATCTCTAGATGATGATATGATAGGATTGCGTGGAGGGAATCAATCTCCATATTAGTGATTGCAACAGGAAAACATTATTATTTAATGGTTTATAGCGTCCGATGACGATGATGATCATGACATGCTATGGGCAGCACGAAAGACGTAAATGACGAAGCTATAAAAAACTGAGTAGAAGTTAGAGGTCCTATAAAGAAAATTAGCAGTGACAAGCGTTGGAACGAACATAGAAAAACAGCCTAAAGCATTTGCCTGAAATATTTGGATAAAATTATAGAATCGATACCACTTCATATTTAATTTAATTGTTTTTATTTTAATTAGAATGACTTTCCTTTGATAAAATGAAATATTTTCCTATTGTTTGCAATTTAGCTTCTTCAACTGAATTAATTACACAAATAGTGTACGAGTATACTAAAAATTTCACATACTTTGTTCGACATTCTTGTCTTAAGCATTAATTCAGCATAAAGTTGCTATGGCCACCAATCCAATAAATACGTATATTGTGTGTGTTACCGATTCAGTGCTTTGAACTTTGTGAAAACTGCTAGCAGTACCAATTGTTTACACTTAACTACTCAACTATCTAACAATTTCTTCACTCCATATATACCCATGCATTGACAATCGGTGTATGCGATGATTCTTGTTGAATGTATAAAACCTCTGGTATCAACTACATGTATACGACCATCTATAGCAATCCACTGAAAGGCAACGTTCTCTATAGCAACCAACGCCAACGTGACTCTACATGTATTTAATGCTTTTACTGCACCTTCTTACATCATCCTCCAGTTTGTGAATATCTATTTGAACATATATATAGTACGAACATAGAGATAAAGGTTCACGGGGTTCAATTTGTCTGTAAATTAAATGGAAATTTTCAAGTACAACGAAAGGGATGCATTTTGCTGATGTTGAAGCAAAGAACAGTGTGTCGTTCTCTCTGTTTTTTGCTGATTTTCCATACTTAGGTTTCTTATTGTATGGGAGACACTGCCATAATCAAATAAAATGTAGTACATCGTTCCCGAGATTCGTTCATTACTGCAAGGAAAATGTGGGAGTACAGTTTTAGCATTTATTTTTTTCTGAGAGAAGGAGTCAAATGATGAAGAAATAAATAAGCAGCTTTCTGGGTTAAAAACAGGAAGCGCACTTGGAAGAACGATGGCCGGATATGTATAAACGAATGTTTCCATTTTATGAGTAGGAATGAGTGCTGTGTATTTAATTAGTAATTAGAAAGTTAGGTCATGAAACCCATAGAAAAAATTTTGTACACAGTATAGATACGATTGAACCAAATTTAGTGATTTTCAGAGATTTAATAAATGACAAAAGGGTGAATTCAAAAGCTTTTCTCTTAATATTCGATAGCATGGTGCAGCACATGTGTCTCTATTCCCATGTTTCCAACGTGTTACAGACTGAAAGTTAGGAAAAATATTATCGGAAGTGAATTCTCGTTACCTCACCTTTGTATGTTGATAAAAACACTTCAGTCACACCTCAATTTTAGGTGTTATTTTTTACAGATGCGACTAATGAAATGAGGTTGGGTTTACAACTAGAACGGCATCTAAAATGTACTTTTTACCTACAATTCAGTGACATAAAAAGTGTTTTTTCTGTGTGTTATTCTGGTTGTTTCCAGATCCCGAATGTGTGCCAATTATTTCTTGATTGAGTGTTATATTGGATTTTGATTGCACTAGTGCGGTAAATACATTTTTTTCGGCTACAAACAGTTTTTTGTGTATTGTCAATACGAAACGTGTTGTATGATACTCGCTACGTATGAGGGTGGTTCGTATAGTAAACGCTTCCAAATTCTCCTACTTGCGGTTGGTATTGACCAATTCATATCTAATGTACCTTCAACTTCATACATAACTAACATCATCAAGAGTGTTTGCTATAGCTTTTCGATATACATACATTAAAGCTACACTGATGAAAATTCACCTCCTGTAGCGTAACGCCATTTGCGAAGAGTGAATAGCGCCTAATTGAATATACGAGATATACAGATGAGACCGACAGATAGATGAGATAGGATAATATTAGGGTGCATCGTATTGAAGTTTTTTTTTCAATTACTTTTACCCCGAAGTGTCTGGTATGACTATGTGGTCATTTTATAGAAACATTTTTTTTGCAATTCACCGACTCGCTTTTTCGTGCGTCATTTCGGTGTCGCATGAAGTCATTTTGCCGCACTAGTGCGATGACGGGTTTTTTACACACTAGTGCGATGAAGGTTTTTTTACGCACTACTTGAATTGAATTTTTGGACCAGTACGAAGGTCCTATACGTTTACTACAAACAATTTTAATGTAACATGGGGTAGATCGAGGTGGGAGATGGGGGATGCATCTATTATCGTCTAGAGATGACGAATCAGCAATAAAAAAATGTCCGTCTGTCCGTCCGTCTCCACTTTTTTTTCCAAACGGCTCAACCGATCACCCTAAACTCTTTTTTCCCTTAAATATACATGCCTCCCATGATTCAAGTTCGAAGATGAGCAAAATCGATCAAGTGGTTCCGGAGATATGGTCGAGGAAGTGACCAAAAACATGGTTTTTCGAGGGTTAATGAAGGTTTTTCGCAAATTATAGCACGCAAATTGCTCATGTTGGTGTCAAATGAAATGATTTGACGTCAGAAAATTGGGAAACAATTTTTCTGGGAATCGGGTCAGGGGTCGGGCACCGGGACCAATGGAATCGACGAAATTGAGTTTCTTGGCCATATACGAAACAGTTTTTCGTGTTTATTTCCTTAACTATGCAATATGGAGATTCACTGTCAAAGGTAAAGTTGTAGAGAATGAAATTTTAGGGTACACGTGTTTTAGGGTTTTGGGCAAACATGCCGCAATCCTGGGATATGACCACTTCTAGAATTGGGTGATATAATCCATATCTCTAGAACCATAAAAGTTAGAAAGTTGCTTCCAAAGGCAAAGTTGTAGAGAAAAAAATTTTATCGAATGCGTGTCTTAGAGTTTTGGGTAGAATTGCCCCAATCCTGGAATATGACCACTTCTAGAATTGGGAAGGATGATCCATATCTCTAGAACTCTTAAGAGGTAGAAAGTTGCTTCCAAAGGCAAAGCTGTAGAGCATAACATTTTAGCGCACGCGTGTCTCAGGGTTTTGGGTAAAAATGCCACAACCCTGGGATATGAACACTTCTAGAATTGGGAGTGATGACCCATATTTTTAGAACTATAAGAGTTAGAAGGTTGCTTCCAAAGGCAAAGTTGTATAGAACAAAATTTTAGAGAACACGCGTTACAGGGTTTTAGGGGAAAATGGCCCAATCCTTGGATATAACCATTTCTAGATTTGAATGGTCTGGGATGTACTTCAGTAGGGCAGTAGGGCCTTTGACATTACCGTCGGTAATTTCTATGGATCTTTGAAATTCTTATAGTTATAAAAGAACATAAAACGTTGGATTGTTTGCTTATTACTATATTAGATGCGTTCGAGTTTTTTGCAAGATTTATTCTATTTACCACATCTATTCTGTTTGTCACATCTATTGTGATACGTAAGGGTCTTTGGTTATGTTTATATTAAAAGAAAATTTGGTTTTTGTCGGTGAATTGGGAAAAAACGTTGTTTGATACACGTTATGTATGCTGGTAGTTTAACGCACACAATGTGTTGCCGATACGAGCCGTAGTGTGTTAAACTATCTTCAACCTGTATCAAAAATAACGACAAACTACAATTTTCTGGACGCATAGAGCCGTATCTGCTATGTGATTGGTGATTCCTCGGTGAATCATTGGTTATTCCCCGGTGAATCATCAGTGATTCCTTGGTGAATCATCTGTGATTCCCCGGTGAATAATCGGCGATTCCCCGGTGAATCATCGTTGATTCCCCGGTGAATTATCGGGGATTCCCCGGTGACTTACCGATGATTACCCGGTGAATTATCTGTGATTCTCCAGTCAATGATTGGCGATTCCGCGGTGAATAATATGTGAATCATCTGTGATTCCGCGGTGAATCATCGGTGATTATCGGTGAATGATCGGTGATTACCCGGTAAAGGGTGCACAGACGGAGAGGAAGTGTGAAAGAATAAAGTAGCTATCGTTACTTAATAAATAAACGTCGTTTCATAAGGTTTAGTCCTTCCAAAATTGACGCCTATAATAACGCTATAAAGGCTTTAAAAGAAGAGTCAAAAAGCCACTAGCTAACAAAACATTTAAATCACTAGATCATTCACAGTTTTTTCCGTACTGAATGTCCCAAGTAGCATTAAATTTGGTAGTTCCTATTGAAAAAGTGAAGAATGATAAGAAAGACATTATGAAAAGCACTTCATAATTCAATTCTATTTCAGGACGACTTATTTATTTATGAATCGAATATCAAAGTAAACCTATGCCAACGTACATTGAATTGTACCTAAACAAATGAATTTAAATTAAACCATAACTTCTCCAATTTGCATTTTTACTTTCATTTTCAATGAACGCGTTAAATAACAAATTTAACGTAAAACGTAAAATTAAATTTCCTCGCTCGAGACCGTTTATCAATTAAATTAAGTATGATAGAAAATGTGGTGTGTGTTTGTTATATTTGAATGTTTGTATAACGCTTTTATTGCGTCACAATAACAATAAAGAAAATTTATTTCAAGTTCAAGTTATTAAGCAAGGGTATGTCACTTCAGTAACAAAATGAATTCGAAAGTTTTTATTGCGGTGTCGGCTTATGTCAACGAAATTTCATGACGAAAGTCACACATAAGCCGTCGACGCACTAAACGCATCCTAACAATCTAAAAATTCTATGAGACACGAAAAAACCATGTGGACAGTAGGAGAAATGTCGGTAGCGAGTGACCCACCCACGTATAAATCAAATTCAAACCAAAACAAAATTGAGTTTTCAATTCTAATTTTCGGATTTCACATCATATATGTCACGTGGTGTACAAGTACAATATACAAATGACGATGCCGACGATTTTCTGTGTGTGATGAAAAATTTATGTCAGAAAAAAAGGTGGCAATTGATGTTCGAAAAGTTTATGAAAATGAATGAAAACTCCTGAAAATGGTGAATAAATACTCGCAAAATGTGCGAAAGAGATTCTATAAAATATAAATGTAAATAACGTAAATACCGCATACACATCTTTTGTATAATATTAAAGCTGCGATTTTGTCTGCTTGAAGTTCATGACCTACCGCAATAAAATTACATAATCGGTTTCTCATGTTTTGTTTAAATACAGAACATATGTTTGGGTATACCACCATGCTATTACATAATACGTTTCATTTTAGACACTTTACTCACATATAGCAGGACAATAAAATCTTTCATGCGTTTGTACTTTATTTCGCATTTATGACTTTAGGGGTTGTTTCTTAGGTATGAACTTTGTGTGAATATTGAGTGTATAATTAATTCGAATAAAATTTTACATGTCGTTAGGTATTGATACGAGATTACCTCTTACCTAATTATGTGATTAGAACATATTTTTTCAGATTGTTAATATTCGCTGAGCTAAGTTATTCTATCCTTCCGTCTGTGTCTAGTCGAGTCTTTGCTAACATCAATCCTTTATTGAGCTAATTTATGTTTCTTCCTATCAGGATGTTATTAATAAATCCAAATGCGTACTTTTTCCACTGACATGTACACTTCATAAATTAATTTTTATCTTCCTTTTACTTTCAGGTAAGGAATTGTTCCAACCATATCTTTATTAACCACATCAATATAATAACCATTCACCATATTGGTAAGTCTATGTCATGAAAAACAATATTGTCCTCATAAACTCATTTTTCCCATACAAGAAGTGTCTTATATCAGTGTGATACCATTTATACAGAATGTCTCACTTCATTAATTTTTATTTTGCAAACTTACTTCTATATTCTACATGAACGATGTCGAAATCACAAAGAATATTACGATGAGCACACAGACAGTGAATTTTGCATACCATTCGGCAATGTTCTTTTTCTTTGGGGTATACCGTGAATACCTTGAAAGATCGTAAATCAAAAATTAGTTAATCATAAACGTGAAAGTGACAAGCAATTTTTTCCAAATTCAAGTCATATATGAATCTGAATGAATCCGATTAACTAAAATTTATTGGAGAGTCATCGGCATCGTCACACTTTATAGACAATTACCTTTCGATGTGAAAGCTTTATGCCTGAGTTATGAACCAACATCCTCTGCGCTACCATCAAGGAGGTTTATTCGCCTAGTGGAAGTCCCTTACCTTCTAAATGTGATTTAAATCAAATGAGTATTGAGTATTGCGCTTTTATCCTCTGAATAATACAAGGCAGTGCACCGAGGACAATATCTACAAGCGACGTCGGAATTGTGTTTATGAGCAATTCCACGGACTTCATCGTTCCCAGGCATAAAATTCTGAGTAGTTACAAAATGATAGCCATAGGAAAGTTACTAACCTCTAGTTAAAGGATCAATCTTTGTGATACACCTTTTTCTATGAATAATATTTTGTAACTACTGAGAATTTCGAGCCTGGGAACGACGTTTTCGTGTAATGGTCCTTATAATATACGTCACGCCGCCGACGTATTTTATTCGCCGTGCATGCATTACGAACGCCGTGCGCGTATTATGTGAATTCATAACACGTTCGTTATGAATGGCATACTACACAATACTTGAATAAGTTTGATAATACATTCACCGCGTATATAATACGTCGGAAGCGTATATCATCAACACAATTCCTACGTCGCTTGTAGATATTTTCCTCGTGTACTTCCTTCTTTTAAGTGTTTTAGCGAGGCCAAGGTTTACTCTTTCACGAAATATTTTTAAGAAACTTCCCGAGAAAAAGTATCTACAAAGTGATTTCTAATTGACGCGTTTAGTGTGACATCGGGTTCTGAAAAAGTATTCCATTATGAAATACATTATCGCGACTTCAGCTTCTATCATGACGAGATACATAGTAGAGATGAGTGAGCATAGCAAATTTTTGTGCCCACATGCCAACTATGCCCACCGTTTGAGAAAAGTAGCCCAACCCCCGGCCCAATGCCCGCAAGTAAAGTTCCCATGGGCACTGGCCCAGCCCAGTGTACAAAAGTCGCCGAACTGTAAAGTTTTAAACGTTTAATTTCATTTCATTTTTTTACCGTAAAAATTCATTAGAAAGGTAAGTCTACACTTGTGTGTATGTAGAGAAGGTCTCCTAGAGATAACACTCTCAATTGTGTCCTTTCTGGACTTCGAATGATTCCAGCGTCTGCAAAGTTCCGTTCATCCGTTATTTCCGCCGCGGTATCGCCAATATCGCTATAATACTCAGTACTGGGAAGTCCCAATCTCAAAGAACACTAAAATTCAACTCGATATCGATTAGCTATACGCTTCTTAATTTTGCACTTGCACGCACGTTGTCGCTGTTCTGATATGAACATGAACAATGCGTTTCAGAGTGTTGCGATGTTGTCGGAAGAACAATGTACATATCGCGCTTCGCGCTCACTTTCACTCAGTGCTCCTGCTCCCTTTGAAATTTAACGCGAATTATAAACGATACATTCACAATGGTTAAAATTTGATGAATCGCAATTGCAATCGCTCGCTGAAAAAGAAAATTTATCAATTTTATTTATGATTTTGTTGACAATTTTGAAATGAAGGAAATACGATGAAAAGTCCTAGTGTGGGCGCCCATGCCCTGCCCACCGCCCGCAAATTTTGAAGCCCATGGGCATGAGGCATGGGCTACGGACAGCCCACTTTTGCGTGCGGCCCACTTATCTCTAATACATAGGCCGTTCTGCAGTTAATATTTTACTGCTTCGAGATATTTTAAAATTCCCTTTGCTTCGAAAGAAGCACATCAATTGAGTAAGAATCAAATCAAAATAACTTCAACCGATCATCTAAATTTTTATGGTCGCCTTACTACACTATTCTTATCTTATTTTTATCGCTATTTATGTTTTCTTTTTCCCGTAACAGAAGTTTTGTTTTATACCATGTTTTATGTTATGTGGAGTTAAAGCTAAAATTCTCGTCTTTACAAATCGATGTAAGGCGAACGTATTTTATCAATGAAATGTGTAAAAAAAGTTCTACTCATTTACCTATACCGTAAAACACTTAAAAACATTTTTTTCTTTTCCTCTTTCATCCTTTGGCTTTGTTACTTAATTGGCATGCCATTGATTCGAAGAGATGAAATCTTATTAAGAGGAAATATAAACTCATTACAAGGTCACTTTTTTGCAGATTTTTTTGCTATTGGATTTGTTTGTCAACATTTATTGAAGGATTGTGGATTTTTTAAAGGACTTTTACCATCAGCCTTTTATTGCTAAATATCACTAACATCACGAAGAAGAAGAAACCGATGTAAAGTAGGCGTTTCTCCTCCAATAGACAACGAACGAAAATTTCTTTTGTCTCTAAAGTTTGCATTCATAATTTAAGGACAATGCGCAAACTAACGTTGAATTGCAAGAATTGCGTTCATTATAATTTCTCCGGTTGTGGCTTTTCATAAAGCATCAGACTCATAATTTAGACACTTCGTAGATTTATCCAATTTCACATTGATAGTCGAGTCAAATATAACATCTCAAAATAATGATCGAGTCAAGTATAATAATCACATGACAACGTGACATCAAACAAAAAGCTACGAGCCGAATAATCTAACGCAGCATGTCTGTATACTGCACTCGTTCATAATCACGCAATTATACCTCTTTCGTTTTAATATACTCTTATCCTTGATCATTTCGAAATTCGTCAGATGTTACATTTCTAATTTATTAAAAAATAGGGTTCCGGTGTTCAGACGTTTTTCACTCGGAAGGGATAAAGAAGTGATGATTTCCGTCATCATAGACGTTTCTGAATTTTGTTACCAGAACATTTTAGCTGAGTTGGAGTTCACAAAAAAGCTAACACAACCTATGTATGTTGATTTATTTTCTGCTGAAAGACTGCATGAATGTAACCATCGTATATTGTATCAATTTCTAGATGTTTCTTCTCTCTCATATCATGTTCTAAAACTAGGTATAGATCTTGAAAATCCGATAACCCCTTAAAGAGTCAATTTATGTTATGACGTATACAAGTAAATACGAATGTTATAACAAAGTCAGGGCGAATGTGTATAGTCACAACTGAATTATCAAATCAAGTAATATAACGTTAACAATCACATCTAAATTGCTTATTTAGTCTGAATAATATTGTAATTGTATTCTGGTTTGTTTCAAAGATCCTAGATAGTGTATGCTTATGGTTATACTGTATTAATACTCAAATATAAGCAAATTATGTGGAGTAGATGGTGACGTCATGCTAATGGAATATAAATTGTATTTTACTTTCATACAAACATAAAACGTATACAGGCAATTCCGTGTAAGAACGTTTGTGCGATGAGTTGGAACGGGGCTTTCATGTAAAAATTTTGTTTACAACTCCTGTATATGCCCTGAGCCCCGAAACTGCACAGTTTAGCCCGTAGGCCGCGTTCCAACTCTACGTACAAACGTTCTTCCACGGAATTACCCATACGTTCTGCTTATCAAAGCTTTTTCATTCGATTATATCTACTCTCCACAATCATTTTCTTTGCAATGGGGAGTACCTTTAAGAGCAGCATTGCGATGTTTTGTGAGAGCAGCGTTGCGATGTTTTGTCAGAACAGCATTGCGATGTTTTGTCAGAGAAGCATTGCGATGTTCTGGTAGAGCAGCATTGCGATGTTCTGGCAGAACAGCATTGCGATGTTCTGGTAGAGCAGCATTGCGATGTTCTGGTAGAGCAGCATTGCGATGTTCTGGAAGAGCAGCATTGCGATGTTCTGGAAGAGCAGCATTGCCATGTTCTGGCAGAGCAGCATTGGCATGTTCTGGCAGAGCAGCATTGCCATGTTCTGGCAGAGCAGCATTGCCATGTTCTGGCAGAGCAGCATTGCCATGTTCTGGCAGAGCAGCATTGCGATGTTCTGGCAGAGCAGAATTGCCATGTTCTGTCAGAGCAGAATTGCCATGTTCTGGCAGAGCAGAATTGCCATGTTCTGGCAGAGCAGCATTGCGATGTTCTGGCAGAGCAGCATTGCCATGTTCCCACAGAGCAGCATTGCCATGTTCCTACAGAGCAGCATTGCCATGTTCTGACAATCCAGCATCTTGCGATATCAAATAATTACTTAAAGTTATGGCTCATCTATTGTGGTAAAATTATTTTCAGACGAATAATGAATGAAATCAGCATGATTGAGTACGACGATCCCAAATTGCCATAAAAAAACATAGCATACAAAACTGTAATCCCTTTTTTTTCGAGACTTAATAACACCTAAGTATGCTTTACCTATTGTCTGCCTCAGTACGGTAAATGCACCAGTTATCGGCCATGTAGCAGTCTCCGGCGAAACCATAGTTTCACTAGTAATCGACCACTTTTTGCGTTGAAATATGGCCGGTTACTGGTGCTGGCCCGAGTCATGGCCGATAACTGGTGCATATATCCTACTATTTTCGCATGATGAGCCATCATTTCAGAACATCGCAAATTCAACAGCCCGTACTTCGTAACGGGTTCTCAAACCTCATAAAGAGTAGAGGTGTGATCTGACATGAAATCACGTATTCAAGAGTGCGACGTAAAAAAGAGCTTTTTAAATTGCGATGTTAAGAGCACGTCACAAATTTGTGAACTGTCAAAGTTGCGATGCTTTGTTAGAACAGAATTCTGCGTAAAAAGGAATTTATTCAAAATTATAGCTCATGTACTGTAAGAGTATGACTCTTACACGAATAATAGATGAATCAGAATTCAAAAAGTATGAGTATGAAGGTCGAAAGTTTCTCTGAAAAATCATCGCATTCCAAATTCGTTTGCGATGTAATTTCAGAGCAAATTTGAAACTTCATACTCAAACTTTTTGAATTCTTATTCATCTACTATTCGTGTAACAGTCATCCTCTCACAGTACATCAATTTTAAATAATTTGTTATTTACGCAGGATTCTGTTCTAAAAAACATCGCAAATTTGACGATTCACATTTTTGCGACGTATTCTTAAATGAATATAGTGAGTCATACAAATATACCTTTAAATGCAACAGAATTGAAAAATCTTATAAAATAGCGCCCAAATTCACTTTGAAAGAACATCGTACAGACTTACAGAGCGATGTTTCTGAAGACTTGAAATATCTTTTGATTTCGCATCTCCGTAGGTTAATAAACCTTTGACCATTGCATGGTAATGTTACAGGGCGTAATATTTGAGAAAAAATCTCAAAGTTTTCCTCTTCACAAATAAAAATAAAAAATTTGAAAATTGTTGTGAATTTTTCGTAAATACAAGGCCTTGAATCAACATGCAATCATCGAATTATCAGTTCAGTTTATCGTAAAAATATAAAAGTCAATTGATAATGAATATGCTAATCACACAATATAAGCAGTGAGTTCCATCCATCTCCGTCTCCCTCTTGTAATTGCAACTATGATGTCAGTGAAGAAAATCTAATTATTATTTATCTTAATTGACATTTTAAATTCTCTGACATTTTCTATAAAATATTAATAGTCGGACTCATCTGCAACAAAATGCGATCCACTTCACATAACAAAAATCATCATTCAAAAAGCTTTTATTTCGAATAAAAATTCATTATTTATTAAATTGCAATCGAAACACATGGAGAACCCACTATACACCATTTTGTATCCCATCACCAGCTCATACCTCGTCGTAAAATAAATTGTTTCGACTGAAGTGAAAATATATGTGTGCAGAATTTGTGTATATACGCTTCTGAATCATCGCAAAACTTCCAACATTGAATATATGGAGTTTTAGTAAACTTTGCATGGTAGAAAGACAGACTGAAGTCACATAATGTAAAGCCAAGTATTAAGTTTGGTATAGATCTTTGACTGTTACACTACATACTTTTGCCAGAAACCTAAATGTGAAGCTGATGATGTGAATTTTTTGTTCATGAAACTCTCTCGTTGTTGTATATTTATGGAAAGCATAAAAATTCTGAGTCGGAAATATTTTTCAACGCACGCACGTATCATTACAGCACAAGCGTCTAACGTCAGTGTTGTATTTGGTAAATTATTTACAAGAAACAAACGGTTTAAGAATTTAAGAAGAAGAAGCCGGAAGCAATATTATTATCAAGGTTTTCACCCGCCACTCCTGGTGGATCCAAAATTACTCTAAATCATACTCTGCATGACGTTTCTTAGTATTTTGTTTATTCTTCGTTCCATTTGTGTTTTAGATACTCATGGTCTTACGACGCAATATACGCCGGTGGGTGAAATGTTATTTGCTAATTTTGATGAGCAAAAATCAAATTAAGTTTCAAGTAACGTTCCTATTCTAAGAAAAAAGTCGCTCCTACGAAAAAGAGGTGGCAGCACAGGTCTTAGCTTATTTTATGCCTTTAAACATTTGCATTGTCTATAAATACAATTTTTTACCTGAGTCAGGTAATCTTACTCAAGGTAAATGACTGTCAGCTTATTGTTTAAAGTACTGCAGCTATATCAGGTTCAACTAAAAATAAAGGTTAGTTACATTACCTGGCGAAAAATTACCTACCCCAGGTAAAATGTTTAAATATTTTGTTTCAGTGCAGAGCTCAGTCGAAAAGAGCTACTCTCAAACCATGAAAGTATTATCGGGCTCCAGGTATCAGTGACATGCTGTTTTCGCATTTCTGTCTAATGCTTTGTAAATCTCTATAAATCCCATGCTTTGTCTCAACCTAAATAGGATCTTGAAACCTTGCAAAGTAAACAAAACACATATTCTTTAGCTTATAGAAGAACTTCGCAACAGTAAAATAAAATATGGAGAGCATTAATTGAAAGCCACTTACTGAATCACATTCTATCTTTTCATTTGAAAGATAAAACCAAGTGTCTAATTAACTTTCAAAATAATTCCGAAATAAAAGACTTGGAACGAATAGAAATAAACAAATGTTCAGCAAAAACTATCCAAGCAAAAGTAACCCCTTTTGACTTTTTCCGTATGCATGACTATCTTGTACATCAGTCACTTAATTTATATAGCATCTATCTTTCCATACATAAATTTCCAGTTGGAACATCAACGTTAAGCTTAATACTTTTTGTGCGCTTAGTTAGAAATGTTTAACTTGAAAGTGTCTGTATATAGCATTATATAATACATCACGGGTGCTGGGTAGCGATGCACTTGTGACGCAAATCCATCATACGGTTAATAAATGTAAAATAAAATCGTTAGTTTTTGCACTACATGCTCAGGATGTTTTCGCTTCCCCTACCCCTTTGTTCAGTTCCCTACCCTACTCTAGTTTAATAGTTTCTGAACTCGAACCAGAGAAATTTTAGAAATTTCGAACGGAGTTTTACGTTATATTTGGGGACAGGACACAAAATATTGAAACTCATCCCCATTCGTTACATTTTTGTGTTGTGGTAGATGGACAATTGAAAGCTTTTCAGTTTGGTCTCAACCAGAGCATATTATTTGGGAACAAATTCCTAAAATTCACTAAACTTTCCTAAAATTTCCCAAAAATTCCCAAAAGTTCCCAAAATTTCCTAAAAACTCCCAAAATTTCCCAAAAACTCCCAAAATTTCACAAAAGTTCCCAAAAAAAAATATTAAAAATTTCCAAATAACATAGTAAACTTTATCCCTGTGTCTAATAAAATACCTCAATGATGGCTTTAAAGACATCATTTGTGATGGGGATCAAAAATGTATCGAATTTGACATTGTTTCACATAGAACACAGCGCCACTTTTTTGCACATCAATAAAAATTCAACGGGATGATGAAGGTGACAAGTTGAAAATTCAAAATTTTGGATTGTGTGCTCAGCAAAATTTTATTTTTAAATTTCAATCTTCATTTAGGCTCCAATACCTTCATTTTGGCACTAATTTGTATTTTCTGCGAAGTGTGATGGCTGAGATATGCACTAGGGCTACCCTCGTAAAGGTCCTCCTAGCGCTCAACAAGAAAGGGGTAGAACAAATGTTTCTCGTATCGAATAATGTAACACAATGGCATTGTTTTCAACCGGTTATGAGCGTTGTGAGAGACTGAAATCAAAACTTCCCGAAAAATCATCAATCCATGTCTTTGGTGTGTCAACGGCTTATGTCAAAGTATGGCGATTTTCATGACATGATGCATAATTTGTCAAACTAATGAAATTTTTTGCTTTACAGCTCATGAAAATCACCTTAGTTTGACATAAGCCGTTGACGCACTAAAGGCGTGTTTCAAAAGAAGAAAAAATGACTTGCGCCACCTTTCCTCTTTTTTACTATTTACTAGCAAACACATGAGCTCTTGATTTCCCTTCTGCTTTTTGTTCTTAACTCTCTTTCCGTACCTCATAGTATATTATACTCGTAGACGTTTTTCTCTAAATGAATTTCACATAATAAATAGTTTTCAACGTACATATAGACATAGACATTTTGCTACGAGTCAATTCAGTCCTTTTGCTGTGCAATTTCTGTGTATGGATACTTATGGCGAGACTACACTTATTGCCATAATGCTTGAATAACGCTTGTATGAGCTCTACAACTCTATTTCAAAACGACAATTTACCAACGTTTCACTAATTTAACCCAAAGCTCTATTATTCCGTTCGTTGTTACTTTATCATTTTCCACTCTACCGAGATCTTTCGTTGTTCTCTTTGCTCTTTTGAGTCATCACAGGAATAACATTTAATGAAAAGAAACAAAGTCTGAAGACTGGTATCGTAATGAAGAATTGTGCAATTGAATGAGCACTTACAAAGACAACATTGTGCAGTCGTCATCCATCGTAAAATTATGTTGTTAATTTTTTCTTCTTTTACAGAAAGTGGTTTCAGTTTGCAGTGAATGACTTTGATCTTTTTTTAATTGAATGAGACGTATTTTGCAAAACGTGACACGTCCAGATATTTGTTTACATTGCAGATGTAGCGTTTATGAAACGTCACGTCTCTGACGGTTTTTCGTGGCGATCATCCAACCTTCGATGTGCCATTTTCTTAACTCGCTCACATTGTCATAATTCATTATTCATAATTTAATCAAAATGAACACAAATATGCAAATTACCAAAGTTCATGAAAACACTTGGAAATTAAAAAAAACCCATCGTAACACCAATCCTATTTCACATCTACTATAGTTCCCACATCAAAACAAACAGTGCCTTCAGCAATCTCAGAGTTATATGAGATACGGGAACTTATGGGTCTTTCCAGATGTTTTATTAATGACTATCAAGAGAAAAGGAATCTCTTCATAAATGTGTAGGTGACGTAAATCAACACTGTTTCCATGCCACGGGTACATAATAGACTACTTTGCTTTGCAATTGTGTAATAGACTCGTTTATGAACAAGCCTTCTTACTTTTCACGCTCTTTTCTATCGATATAACTCGTACACTTGCCTAAACTTCACCAACTTTGTGGTAACATCCAGGAACACTTCGGTTTGCTACTTCCAGTAATAGGCTGTCATTCTTTTTATTTTTATTTCAATATCCACTCAAAATTCATTCAGAAGCTTTTTTTCGGTTGCAAAATATATTACTATTTAATCGGAAATTTAGACAATAGATCGACTGATAATAATCTGTTAAAAATGAAAAACAAGTCATTTACTACTACACTGAAAATTGGTAATTATTAATTATACACCGTTCATATTAACTAGTAAATCCAAATACGCCGTACACGTGTTTATTATATCAATTTGTGCAAAAAGTTTCTCTCTTCTTAAACATAACATACAAAAGAGGGTTTTAAGCTGTCATCCGTAACCATGTGATATGACCGGGTGTCACTTCGCATTAAAAATTTAATTGAATGGAATTTCCTTCGTGATGTTTACGGCTATGTATTGCAACAACTCTCTCTTGTTTGCGCGGTTGCTAAAATAGCTTTTATATCATATAATGATCGTTGATCATGGCTTTTTGCAATTCACCGACAAAAATTCGCTTTTTCGTGCGTCATTTCGGTGTCGCATGAAGTCATTTTTACGCACTAGTGCGATGAAGGTTTTTTTACGCACTACTTGAATTGAATTTTTATATTAAAACAAAACCTCGTTTTTGTCGGTGAATTGCAACAAGAGTTGTTTGATACACGTTAAGTATGCTGGTAGTTTAACACACACGATGTGTTGCCGAACTCGCCTTCGACTTGTATCGGCAATGAATCATCTAGTGCGTTAAACTCGTTAAACTTTATACGTAACTTGTATCAAAAATTACTATTTGTTTACTTTTTTTTGTTGTTACTTTTTATCAGTAGTGACAAAAAGTTGCTACTTTTTATCACTAGTCATAAAAACTAACCTCCTAAAGTCATTCATTAGAGTCATGAAAATGTCGCATTAACAACGGACGGAGTGGTAATAAAGGCTTTTTTAACATGTGCGAGATAAGAAATTCCTTTGGTTAGGAACAAGTAGTTTATTCAAGTTGTCAAGAAGACAGTTTATCGCACTAGATTACCGATACGAGAGCCGAGGGCGAGTTCGGCAACACATCGTGTGCGTTATATTACTAGTTCACGTATCAAACAACGTATTTGCAATTCACCAACAAAAACGAGCTTTTTTTTCAATTTTTTTAAGGTGGTGTTTCCAAATGGATTTTTCTGAAAATCTCTGAAACATCCAGCAATTATAGTTATTTCATGCACTAGAGTGATCTTTCCTCTAGTGCATGAAACTAATGCATCTTGAATCTGAAGTACGCAGCCTTAAGAAAGTTGCTACAAGTGGAATACTGTTATTTCGTCCGGGGAACCGGGTGGAAAAAAGAGATTTTAAGAATTGTTAGAGCCAATAGCGAGAACTTTATGCGAAAATAATTGTCAATTTGACACCAGGCTGCGTACTTTGTATTGGGTTCGATGGCACAAAAAAGGCAGCTTGGTGTCCAAAATTAAATCATAACGCTGTGACGGCATTGACGCCACCACCATCAGGCTGCCTTGAACTATGTTCATTTTAATGCTGCGGCAGCCTAGTGTCAAGTTGGAATTTAGTGTGTTATAAAGCATTCCTTAATGGCGTAACGGTGATATGCTTCAATTTTTGGCACCAGACAGCGTTCTTTTTCATAGTTTAAGGGCACATGGAGGACAGCCTGGTGTCGAATTGAAAAGTATTTCCCCGTAAAGTACTGGCTACTAGATTCATATTGCCCATCATTTTTTGAGACCAGCCTGACTTAACTTTAAATAAAACGTCTTCTTTCATTCGATGCGCAAAAAAAATGTTACCTCACTAGTGCGCAAACAGCAATTTACGTACTAGTGCGAGAAAATGACTTAATGCGACACCAAAATAACGCACGAAAAAGTGTGTTTTTGTCGATGAATTGCAAAAAATATTTTTGAAAATAGCGGGAAATGTTCCAACTAGTTACGAAAAATTGGCCATGAAACGCGTGGCCTCTCAAATGCTTTGCTCGTCTAGTTACAAAAAAAACCCTATCACGCAACTAGTTCTATAAATTCTCATCATTCATCAAAAGTGATTCTTTCGTCACTCTCAATTCGTTCATCGACAAATTCATCGATGACGCCGAATGTTGAAAATTCAATCAACCGGAAAAAAAAATTGATGCAGACAGTATCGGATTTTTGCATTAGACACCCGTTGATGACGGTAACATCGGTAACATATTACAATTGAGTGTGCGTTTTGTGAACATTTTCGTTGATTTCGAAAGAGTCGTGTTTTTTATTTTAATAAAAAGCTTCGTATATCCGGCTGAGAATGGTTTCAATGGACTGGTGCATTCAGTTCGTTATGTATTCAATGTTCCAAAATAATCGTTACGATAGTGATTTATTATCGTTGTATTTGTTCGGTTGAACAAAAATGTTATTTATTTTCAACGTCATTATGAATGTATTTATAATGGAAAAATACTCTTTTTTTCTTCTGCCTTTTCTTCAACGTTCGTCGAAAAGCTTATCAAATTTATTACACATCAGATTACGGACAAATTCAGAGTTGTATAAATGTGCTTTTTTTGTGTTAGTTACATTTTTCTCGATATATTTTTTTCGGTTGAAACGTCAATATGAATTTAACTTTTGCGGCCCACAATTTCTATTAAATCATTACATGACCAAAGCGACTTACAAATCGATTATTTATATTCGGCAATAATGAACTTTGGATGACTTTTTACTCATTTTCGATATTATGAAACGAATGACGATATGTTTGCGATGAGAATACTAATTATATATCTTGAGTGTGTGTCACAACACAAGTTTATTATAAATATGAATGCACAAACCATGTAGATGAGTTCTTAGTATTGTTCGTTGTTTATACACTTGCAAATAATAAAGAAAATATTTTTTTTAAGAACGTAAACAACTGTTAGTTGTTATTGTTATAAGCGCAACCACATTCTTTCGCCCCCATCTTCTGTTCGAGTGGACGAAGTTAGAAATTGGAATTTCTAGAACTAGAACGAAAATTTCTCGAAGACACTCATTTTTCACGAAATACAACTCATATCCCATCATATACCTGTTGAAAAGAAGTGGAGCGAGTACAGAAAAGTTAAATCTGATTTATGACTCAACACAGTTAGACATTATGTGAGTTTGCGTTAATGTGTCAAAAAGATCAATAAACATTTTTTTATGTTCACTTTTGTAACTCACACGTGAAGTACAAGTCTAACTGGGAACGTCACATTTTGTGAGTCACACGAACGACACAGTGTGTGTCACATGAAAAGTACAGGTCCAACTGGGCACTTAAGGGGAAATGGAATAAGAAGTACTTTTGAACGAAAGTGGAATTTTTTTCGTGCGATAGACTGGATGGATGGTGACTTCCCATCGGGTACTATCCAAAGGTGAACCGATAGTGCCAATAGTCAAATTTCTAAATTTCTAATTCTAATTCTAGTCTAGTTTCTAATTCTAATAGTCAAATTTCTAAAACCGGGCTGCCTTCTGAATGCCGTCTCTATGGATTCATATTCATTCACGTTGCGTGTACTGAATACAAAACAACCATTTGCATGTGATTTCATTATTTACTTCAACTCTGATGAACAACACATTCATTCTCTTAATGTTTCTCAGTTGATGTGAAACATTCGAAAAATGAAATAAATTTTTTCCCGGTATATAGTGAGTAATGAATAATAAATTAACAAATTAGTGGATGGAATATGTTATGGACTGAAACGTTTTAATGGCACTATTGTAACTACCTGATACATGTGGTTTGAAGTAGTATTTTAAATAGTAATGAGCATGTTAATTTGAAATAAATATTTTTTTCAATTTTTCTTGTTAATGAGCTATTAGGTGGAATAAGTGGATAAATTGATATTTATAAATCCAGTCAGGTTTTTCTTAGGATTTTATTCGTCACTGAGTCTGACATTCTGGTAATCTTTACATCTCTCTCTTTCTCTCTATCTCCAAGGATATTGCAGTACGAACTCATATATACGGGGAGGGCAACGTTAATAGTTATTTACGTAACTAGGAAAAATAAAATGTTTTTGACGAATATCAGGTTTGCAGTCCGCGGCGCAGCCAAGCGCTGCAATCACATTAGTCAAAAACATATATTTTTCCGAGTTTCGTACAATTTTTTCATAACGAGTGTTCAGAAAACTGATTTTTTGTTTTAAAATGGGGCGGAAAACAGCAGTTCTCCGTTCTAGGAATAAAAAAAAAAGTCCATCCGTCCGTCTCCACTTTTTTTTCCAAACGGCTCGACCGATCACTGTGTTTCAAGTTCGAAGATGAGCAAAATCGGCCAAGTAGTTCCGGAGAAGTGGAGGTCGGACATGAAGTTTTCGAGCGTCGGTGAAACTTTTTTGCAAATATCTCAGCAAGTAATGCACGGAAATTGCTCATTTTGGTGACAAATGAAAGAATTTGATGTCACAAGCGGGAAAAAATTTTTTGTGGGAATCGGGTCAGGGGCATAGGCACTGGGACCAATAGAATGGACGAAATTGACTTTTTCGGCCATATACGAAAACAGTTTTTCGTCTTTATTTCCTTAACTATGCAATATGGAGATTTACTGTCAAAGGCAAAGTTGTAGAGAATTAAATGTAAGCGAACACGTGTTTCAGAGTTTTGGGGAAATATGGCACAATCCTGGTATATGGCCACTTCCATAATTAGACAGAATGACCCGTTTCTCCAGAACTATGAGAGTTAGAAAGTTAGGCGAAGTTGTAGAGAATTAAAATTAAGCGAACACGTTTATCAGGGTTTTTGGGAAATATGGCCCATTCGTGGTATATGGCTACTTCCATAATTAGGCAGGATGACACAAATCTCCAGAACTATGAGAGGTAAAAAGTTGCTTCCAAAGGCAAAGTTGTAGAGAATAAAATTTTAGAGAACACGTGTCTCAGGTTTTTGTGTAAAAATGCCTCAATCCTGGGGTATGACCACTTCTAGAATTGGGAGGGATGACCCATATCTCTAGAACTATGTGAGGTAGAAAGTTGCTGCCAAAGGCACAGTTGAAGAGAATAAAATTTTAGAGTGCATGTGCCTCAGGGTTTGGGTAAAAAGGTGCCAATCCTGGGATATGACCACTTCCAGTATTGGAAGGGATGACCCATATCTCTAGAACTATGAGAGGTAGAAAGTTGTTGCCAAAGGCAAAGTTGAACAGAATTAAATTTCAGAGAGCACGTGTCTAAGGGTTTTGGGTAGAAATACCCCAATCCTGCGATATGACCACTTCCAGAATTGGGAGGGATGACCCATATCTCTAGAACTATGAGAGGTAGAAAGTTTCTTCCAAAGGCAAAGTTGTAGAGAATAAAATTTAATGAAACACGTGTTTCAGGGTTTTAGGAGAAAATTGACCAATCCTTGGATATAATCTTTTCTAGATTTGAATGGTCTGAGACTTACTTCGGTAGGGCCTTTGACATTACCTTGGGTAATTTCTATGGATTTTGAAACTCTTACAGTTAAAAAAGAACATAAAACGTTGGATTTATTGCTTATTTGTATATTTAGATACGTTCGACTCTTTTTGTAACATCTATTCTGTTTGCCACATCTATTCTGATACGTACGGGTCTTCGGTTATGTTTTTTATAATTATTTTACTTATCAGTAGAACGTACGATTGTATGGATTTGAGAGAGAAATTTTTGAGTAAAGTTACAAGACTGATGTCCTTTTCTCCACAGTTTGCCTTAAAGTGGGCGAAGGTCAGTGATAAATTCATGCACTGAAGTTTAAATTGTTTGCCTTTTTTATAAACCCACGAAGGGTTAGGAGCTCGATCATTATTTACTATTATCGCTAAATTGCGACTCTGTTTTTGAGACCTTTTACACAGATAAGATTTGTGACAAACACGGTGCCATCTACGATAGCCCTACACTCAACTTCATTAACATTCACATTGGTGTGGTATGGTGACGCTCATGAGACCCCTGTGTATTCTCGATTTTTAAAACATTAGATGGTGAAATATTACTATGCGATGCGGCATGTATGAATGGAAAGTTGAATGAATTAACAAGTACAAAATCATTTAAATGGAGGTAAACAGAAACTTGTCACACATAGAATGCATACGAATGCATGACTCACATTTACAACAATTGCGAATATGAAAAAAGACAACAAACCATTCATCCATAACAATTTCATATCGATAATTCCCGCATAAAATGTTTGATGATGAAAATGTGTAAACAAAAGTTTTTTCTTTGTAAAAAAAAAACTCTCATGAATATCAAGTTCATCAACATCAAGTTTGAAAAGTAATTTTAATTAGATTGACGCTTTAATTTATTTGCAAAATTTATATAAGGCGTTTCAATATGAAATCCGACGGTTAATGTTGAGGCAGGTCATTATGTACAAGTCAAATATATATAAATATAATTTTCCAAAGAAGTAAAGTTTTAATTAAGTACATCACACATTTTATGTACATACAACAGAAGTAGGTGAATATTGACTGTGATGTAATAACATAAACATCTGATTGATGGTAAGGCAGAAGTGTAACGATTTTTTTCTCGTGTTTTTAATCTGTCACGTACGAAAAGATAAGAGCTTTTATTATGGCATGGCACATAAATATCGACAATAAAGAAGATAATGATTTCGTGAAATATTGATGCCGAAGGTGCTTTTGGTTAACCAGAATGCTCTCCAATTAATTTTGCAGATGAAAAGTTTCAGATAGTTTTTTAAGAGGATTGAAGTTCAAGTAAAAATAAAAACAAACTTGGGCCTATTATCCTAAATTTCCATAAATTTTCTGGGGGAAATTATACGAAAGAGAAATTAAAGCAAATTATTTCTCTTCGAATAGGCTTTAGTTCACGAACCGCTGAATACCTTAGATATAATCCACAAACAGAAGCAAAAGTTGATAAGCACATGGAAATTGTCCATGGCAATGGAAAAATGTCATTTAGTTTATTTGATTCAAATTAATGTTTTGAAAAATTTGAATTTTGTACACTGTCTGTGGTATATTGTAGATGCAGCGAATTGACTTTTATGAAGTAGCGATACTACATGGGCTGATAAGTCCGCAAGGTTTTCAATAAAAAATAAATTTTTCGTCGAAATTATTTTTTATTCTTCAACATAGTCCCCTTTTAGCTCGATACACCGAGTCCAACGTTTCTCTGACATTTCTAGACCTGTTTTATAGTATTCGGCCCGAAGTCACTCAAAATAGGCATCAGTTTCAGTTTCAACTTCTTCATTTGAGTAGAATCTCTTTCCCTGGAGCCACCGCTTGAGGTTTGGAAAGAGATAATAGTCGCTGGGGGCTAGATCTGGAGAATATGGAGGGTGAGAAGCCAATTTGTAGCCTAATTGTTCCGATTTGGTCATCGCTTTATGAGCTTTGCGTGCCGGTGCATTATCGTTAAGAAACAAAATTGTTTTTCTTT
The DNA here is from genome assembly GCA_029228625.1 of Pseudolycoriella hygida. NCBI lineage: Eukaryota > Metazoa > Arthropoda > Insecta > Diptera > Sciaridae > Pseudolycoriella > Pseudolycoriella hygida. The sequence goes on along the minus strand of CM055405.1, from coordinate 28,402,070 downwards.
GTATTACCTGTCGTTTTTCACTCAATTCTGCATCCAATCGGTCCAATAATGCTGCATAATAATCAACATTGATTGTTCTCCCTTTCTCAAGATAGTCGATCAACATTATGCCATCGGCGTCCCAGAAAACACTGGCCAAAACCTTTCCTGCCGATTGTTGGGTCTTTGGTCGCGTTGCACGGCTTTTACTCGGTTCTAATCACTGTGCCGCCTGTTTACCGGATTCCGGTGTATAGTGATGAATCCACGTTTCATCCATCGTTACTAATTGGGACAAAAATTCAGTTGGATTGCGCTTATATGTATAACCTCGTTCAGAAGCGATTACACGATTTTCTTTTTGTTCCGTTGTGAGAACTCGCGGAACCCATCGGGACAATAACTTTTTCATGCTCAAATGTTTATGTAAAATATTGCCTACGCTCTCTTTTGAGATATGTGGTCTCAGCTATCTCCCGCAATTTCAATTTGCGATCATTCAAAACCATACGGTGGGTTTTTTCAATATTTTCCGGTGTAGTCACCACAATTGGGCGTCCCGAACGTCATCGGTGCTTTTATGGCCGCTCTTAAATTCTCTGTACCACTTTTCAACAGTCGATTGTGATGGAGCAGATTCCGAAAAACACTTTTTAGACCATTGGAGCGCTTGAGCAGTGTTTTTTCCCATCAAAAAACAATGATTTATCAACACACAAAATTGCTTTGAATCCATTAAAAAAAAAAAAAGTTGTGTCCTTTCTCCAGCTAAACTTGTGACCAAATGATTAAAATGTCACGAAATTTGACATCGCATCTTTTAAAGGTTGGTACTCTCTAAAAATGATATGGAGAATTTGTTTGTGTTGCCATCTATTGAAAACCTTGCGAACTTATCAGCCCATATAGTACCTAATGTTTTCACCCTTCCTGTCCGTCTTGAATTTACGAAGTTAGGACGGAGGATACAAGAATTAGAATTTCTAGAACGGAAATGAAAATTTATCGAAGACACTCATTTTCACGAAATACAACAACTCATATCCCATCATATACCGGTTGCAAAAAAGTGGATTTATCGACCCACCAGGGAATCACCGATGATTCACTGGGTAATCGCCGATAATTTTCCAGGTAATTACTGATGATTCACTGGCGAAAAATCGGTTATTCCGCGGTGAATCATCGACGATTCCCTGGCAAATCATCGGTGATTCCCTTGTGAATCATATGTGATTCCCTAGCGAATTATCGGTGATTCCCTAGTGAATCATCGGTGATTCCCTAGCGAATCATCGGTGATTCTGTGGTGAATCGTCGGTGATTCTCCGGTGAAGCATCGGTAATTCTCCGGTGATTTCGTATAAGGGCTATCAGTTGTACTTGCAGTGATTAATTGTTAAATTTAGGATTAATTAGTAAAATTAATTTACTAAAATGTTGTTGTTTTGATACATTGACAGCTCTGACTGAGATGCAGTCATTTTATTGTTCTGTTGGTACGAATGTCAATTATAAAATCATATAAAAAAGACGGATTGCACGCAAAAATGAAAAAAATTCAGAATGTGTGGAGCGCACGCTTTTCTCAAACCCACCTATCTCCAAAAAAGCGTACGGACTATTTGAATTGCCCCTAGAACAAAAGGCGTATGTTCAATTCACAAGCAGTACAGAAACAGAAAACAGAACATAAAAATATTCCGGTTAAAAACAAAGAAATAAGAGTTAACTTCAACTCACGTCCGTTTGTCCACAGGCTTCCTTAATTCGCCTCTCATCGAAACATAAAAAAAACTGTAGGTTGAATAATAGTAATTTTCTAAGATCGTTCTTACGTTATCGTGTAGTACGAGAGGTAGCAAAAACACATCATTGACTCTACAGCTACTTAAGAAATTGCCTGAAGCAATTTTCCTACCTGGAGGGCAAGAAATTGTTTTTTTATTAAGAAAGTTCCTAAAATCACAACATTCATTAAAAATATCTACGCACGCATATCAACCTTTTATTCTCTTGATAAAATACTCCTGTGCGTTACCACCCACATTACACATGGCTAGTATCCAATAGACCTATAGATCCTCAACTCATATATATTTTGTACCCGTATATTTAACTGTCATTATTATAAACGCTCAACTTTCCCCTATATTATATTCATGTAGAATTTCGTATACACTGCCGGTGTATATATCTACTCGTGGAATATGCGTTCGCATCAATCTTTTCCCCCGAAATATTGTATAGCACATTGCATATAAATAGAATGAAATAACGAAAATGGTTGGAAACTTACTACTCGTATATGGAACAGTATATTTTTTTATTTTATTTTTTTCATCGGGGAGAGAGGGTGGTAATGATGATGATGGCAATGCGGTATATATTTCAGTACTAGAGGGTGACAAGAGGAAAATATGTAACGATAGAATATGGTCGAATGTATGAAGAGAAATGGTGGTTCGGTACAACGTCAAATATATATAAATCCACCCTTCTATGGAAAAACAGGGTGGTAATTGTGTGTAGCACACAAAGTGAATAGACGTATAGAAAATATACAGAGGCTCAGTGTACACAGAGGAATAAATATTGCTACGTTTGGTATAGAAGTAGTAGATGTATACATTTAGCATTAGAGAGTATGCCCTAGAATGAAATTGAAAGTTTTCGTCTGCTTTTGTGTGTACACGATTTTGTGATATTATATTCAGAATGGAGGCTCGCTATTTAATGTATAAACTTATAATAAGTATGTGATGTGAATGAATTCTGAAGCAAAAGATTGTATGTAATAGTAAACTGTTATAAATGTTTCGGGGTGGCTTAATATCCCTGGGCGCAATCTTTCGGTGCGAGTTTCTTTTTGCCCAATTTTTCATTGTACGTTTGATAATCCTCGAATCATGTTTAATAAAATTTTATAATGAAACAACGCTCATATGTTCACATATTATTTTTGCGCCTATGGGCTGTGGTGAAGATAATTTCGTTTTTCACAAATAATCTTTTCATATTTCTAACGATTTATGTTTCGAAGATTGTCCCAAAAATTATAAAATGTTAAGAAGAGCTCAACATTCTTGAAACATAAAGTATTTTAAGGCCTTTCGTGACCTTTTTTGTGTATCTTCGTTCTCCCGTCTCGAACCTTACCCCCTATGGTTTTAACCTGAAAATCGAACCTATTCCTGTAAATGTGACTTTCTGCTTTATTTTCGTATTTTAAAAGTAGGTACGACCCGACCCCTTCGTGAGATTTTCAATGCAAATTTAGTTATTTATGATGACTGAATAGTTGTAGTCGTCTAAAAACGATTTGTTTTTTCCTTTACAATGAGAGAGAGAAATATAAAATGAATTTTGCAGAACAGCAATAGCATTTCTATTGTTGCTTCGTAGAATGTCGACTATTGCTTTTCCTTTGCAGTAAAATTGGAAAAGATATTTTAAGGACCGACGACGACGGCTGCACCTTCATAAAGTATAAACATGCCTTTGCAAGGCATTTCTATCTTCACGTGAAAGTTCGTTTCTGACAAAAATAAAGTAAAATTCCTAATTTCTCATAAATACCTATTGTTTAGTGGAGCAATGTAGCTCGCAAATAAACTTTGTTCAAAATTTATATAGACTTTGTAATTCTGCGCAGGTTTTCTATACAGGAAGAACCTGCGCGAAAGTAAAAGGGTGCTAATTAAATGTCAAGTTAAACATATGAAGGGACGTGTACGTATCAGAATAGATCCCAGATAACACAGATCACACTTTTTAATGTGGTTGCTCACTGAATGTACATTACATGTGCAAAATCCAATGTTGTTGAGAATATGTACATAAAATGTACAAAAAATGTGCCTGTAAAGTGGTACAAATTTCGATGTAAATAAAAAGCACATTTTTTGTGCCATTAAAGCTCGAAATTATTGCACTAGATCACAAGTACATTTTTCGCACATTTTATGTGCTTGATAAGGTGAACACTATTTCTATCACATTCTATCACATGTACCAAAAATGTGCTTGAGATGTAGAACATTTTTCGATGTAAATAAAAAGCACATTTTGTGTGCTATTGAAGCTCGAAATTATTGCACTAGATCACAAGTACATTTTTCGCACATTTTATATGCGTGATAAGATGTGCACTATTCCTATCACATTTAATGTACCAAAAATGTGCTTGTGATGTAGTACATTTTTCGATGTCAATAAAATTATTGCACTAGATCACAAGTACATTTTTCGCACATTTTATGTGCGTGATAAGGTGTACACTATTCCTATTACATTTAATATGCCAAAAATGTGCTTGTAATGTAGTACATTTTTCGATGTAAATAAAATTATTGCACTAGATCACAAGTACATTTTTCGCACATTTTATGTGCGTGATAAGGTGTACACTATTCCTATCACATTTATTGTACCAAAAATGTGCTTGTGATGTACTTTCTATAATTTATATAACACACCAACACATCACCAACGTTTCACCAAGGTATCGTTATCTTAACAGATTTCGGAGTGTGGCTTTCGGGAAACAGAAGAACTAAGAATAGGTTGTGAAAACAGTTCTGTAAGACAGTTCTGTGAATTTTGAGGAAATTAGAGGTTAAGGATGGAAAAGTGGTCGGAAAACAGCTAAAAATTCGTAAAAATAAGTTTTTATAGGCCTTTGATGACTTTCAAATCTTACGAAAAGTATTTTGACCTTGGCCGATTTTGGCTAAATTAGTTAAAAAAATTTTATCTGGCAAAAATAGTTTCATCGATGTAAATGTGAATTAGTTTCAAATTGGGCTAATTCAAAATGAAATGTTTGGGTGAATATGGAACATAAAAAGTTTTCGATACTGGCAGTGATCTTATTGGATGTATGTTTTAACTAAAAGACAATTGAGATTAAATTATATTTGACAAATTTTTGTGTTCGGTCAACTTTTGCCAAGTTTTAATTTAGTGTTTTCCGAAGCGAACTTTGTAAAATGAAAGGAATGCATCAGAAAAAATCTTTTTTTGGTTAGGGCCGACCTCAATCACAGGCCCAAATTTGTTTATGAATATAATTCGGTACACGGTACAATCCTCTCAAATAGAAAAAGAATCAACAAAATCGGTTAGGATTTGCCCAATTTATGTAAACAAAAACACGTTGGACCTAGTTTCAGGGTCCTGGCTGAGTCCAATGGCATCTTATCCATCTCATTCCTAGACCTTTCGATTAATTTTTTTTTTACTCCCGCCTCGATCTACCTCATGTTACAATAAAATTTCAACTCAATAGCGTAGTGGCTAACACGTCTGCTTGCCACTGCGAGATTGAGTTGCCAGTGCGTTGGTACGAAACTCAACCGCAGACGGATTTGTACCGATTTTCGGATTTGTAAACAAAACAAAACTGATTGAATCGTTCAAGTCAAGTGAAGTTGAGTGTAGGGCCACCTGACGGCTTACCGGAAAAGACATTGTTGCGAGAACCGGTATTCTACTCCTATTAGTTTCGCTCCTAGTTACATCTCATAGATGGGACTGGGTTTTTCGCACAGCTTACCACTGGCACAGTTAAACTTTCCGGTAATGAAAGGATCTCAAAAAAGTAGAACCACAAACAGCGAAACTAGTAAATGACGATCTATACTCCAACCCTTCATGGGTTGTAAGGCAGATTATTATTATTATTACAATAAAATGTCTTGTAGTATACGACCTTTGTACTTCGTACGGGTCCAGTAAACCGAAAGTAGCATGCATGTATAAGTGCAACTTTCTAACATTCAAAATGTCTTTTAAAATCTAAATTGTAAAAATGTAACTTTTTTATTCCTTCAAAATTTTATTGAAATTGTTCACAGTACAGTACCCTTTTCGAAAAAAAAACTCTCGCACCCTTTATAGGTGCTTGCGTTGCGTAATTTACAAATGACCCCTTCATGAAGCACTCGATGCTGCTGTTTTCAATCGAATGGACGATTTGGTAAATGAATTCAAAATTAACGTATTAACTGAAGGACGCCCGGTGCGCTCTTTTGTTATTGGCATCAGTTGTTTCCTATCTGTCATCCCTGATGAAGCTCACAGGCTGTGTGGGAAAGTTCAATAATAAAAATATCGCCCACGTATTCCATATTTCATTATATTTTCTATATTTTGATCATTTGCGTAGCCAGCGGGAATTTGCATTTCTGATTTTGTCGTATTTTGTTTGTCTATTTTTGATAAACTTTCCACCAATGTGAAGTTTTTTGGGGAAATAATGCTTCACAGAAACGTGCACCAATTTAATTTCTAATTGACTCTTATACAACAATAGATAATGTTTTGCTAGTTGTGCCACACAGAAACTTGTGTCCTCCTTTCAAGCTTTGTGAACATTTTTTTCACCAAATGTACGATTTACAAAAGGACAATAAATTATTCAAATCGTTTTTGCGATTCTCTACTTTACAACTGCAATTCACTTGGAAAACTAATTTTTTTGAAGAAAAATTGTCATAGCAGAAAATTTGCCAATCGAACAATTTTTAAAGTATGTCATCCGAAGATTTGAAAAATCTCCAGCGCACACCTCTACTCCCACACCTCAGAATTTGTTATCCAAGCCAGCGGTTTTGAAAGGAGATGCAAAAACGTGAAATAGAATCGTTCGTGAGAATGAGAAATATTTGCTTGATGGCGATTGAAGAATTTGATGTGATGTTGTGATAATACGAAATGGCACAGACCTGTCGTAGCCTTCTCGTACGAGTTGGAGTAGTGTCCAGGTGTGCTTTCAGTACGATTTCCAGACTAAGTGGATTTCGTGTCAAAATTTGTATGACATAACAATGGATTTTGTAAATAAATTACAGACAACATCTGTTTCGCGAGTAAAAGAAACACATGGCAAATACGTCTGGAAAGAGTTTTTGGATGGAACGATTTGTTTGGACTAAATCGTGGTTGTAAATTGTAGCTGCCGTTCATCATTGATTGTTTATTGCTGATACCAACATATTACTACTGCACGTAGTCCAAGCAATTTTTCTGTTTGTAAACTTATTATTCATGAGAATTTCAAACCATTAATCAATGTTCTGATTTTTGTTGGTGCATATAGTACGAAAATGAAGATAAATAAAAAAGGAGAACTTTGAATGATCAGCTGTTTATACAACCTAATCGTAGTAGATTCCATTCACGACGTAAATGTAAATTGTTCACTCACATCTGTGAATGAATCATCCAAAAAATGTTGGAAAAAAAAATTTTTCACTGTCGTATCCTATAAAAAAGTGTTGTATTGCTGGATGGTGGAGACCCATTTTTATCAATATGTGTACTATAGAATAGATGATAAAATATAACAGCCACAATGTGTGTACAGTGAAAAACAACATAAAAACTTATGTACAGCTATGCTGATGTGTACCACACTGATCTATATAAAAATATGCTGTCGATGCAGAGGTTTTATTTTTTTCTTTTCCTATTTATATACCCATAGTACCCAATAGAAATACTATATCTATGTCTCTTGTACTGTACATAACAAAAATGTTTTATATGGTTTTGTGTGTACTTGAACTTGATTTTTTTTTTCAATGATTGCAAACCAATATAATTTATGGGTTTTCTCTGAATGTCAAGGTTGTTTGATGTAGCTATACTATTGTAGTTATGTACATAATCAACAATTATAGGCAAAACGGAACAAAACTTAAGTAATACATAAATTGAGTGTAAGTGATGAGTTGTTTTTGTTTTTTTTTAATTGTGTAAGTGTGTGTGATTTTAAGTTTATTAGTCATATCGTGGGAAAATGTGATACGAGGTAAATATGTGGTGTAATTATAGATTAGGCACGTGCCGCTTTAAGAGAGTTCATCGTTTTGTTTTGATTCAATAGCATTATTCATTGATAAATGAATCAGTAATATTTAGATAGTAACGCAATTATATTATCTTCTCTTAAGCTAACACATAATTTAACGCTTAGATCAAGGTAGTATTTCTTTCAAAGTGGCATATTTAATCTGATTATGCCACTGTCAATTCAATTCGATTTCTACAAATAAACGTATGAAACTGTTAACCAAACTGACAAATGTTTACCCTTTGTGGTGTTAGCTAAACGAGGTCTCTGTTTGTAACAATTTTTCTCCATGAAAATGTTCTAAGCGACGATGAAATAAGGAGTTCAGGCACTAGACTGATCCTTTGTCTTGTGCTTGAACTTCTTTAGAACATTTTCACGGAGAAAAATTGCAACAAACAGAGGTCTGCATTTCAAGATGAGTATGGTAGTGCCAGAAAAGTTTCTATGACAATGTTGGAGTGGTAAACGAGTACATCACTATGCACTCGGCTCCGGCTCAGCACCAGGCTGCCTACTTGAGAAGTATAGGTAGCCTTATAGAAGGCAGCCTGGTGCCGAAAATCTGTTAATGTCATCATAACGGCAGTAACGAATACTATACGTCATATTGATTTCAACTCAGCACCAGGCTGCGTACTTGAGATTTTCTATTGTATAGATGGCAGCAGCTGCCTGATTCGTTACTGCCGTTGCGATAACATTAACAGGTTTTCAGCACTATGATGCTGTTAATACATCTCAAGTAGGGAGCCTGGTGCCGAGTCGGAACCAAGTGCATATCAATATACCCGTCCACACATCCAACATTGTCATATTAACTTTTTCGTCACCAATCTGCCTTCTGAAATCGTCCGTTACCTAACGTAAGCATCGTCAACACCATGTTTTTGCAGCCAGGCATGTTTTTTTCAGCGAGAAATAAAGTGTTTTACAAACAAAAAATTCAAAGAGCTCACTATGGTGCACTTCGCTTCACTTTGGTACACTTCACTCAACTTTAGCTAACCTCATTTTTACTTACTTACTTTTTCGGCTCTACAGACACTTGTGGGCCTTGGCCTGCTGGAGAATTCCGATCAAACGCTGCCTGTCGTGCGCCGCGTATTGCCAGTTTTTTATTCCGAGCGTGCGAAGATCTTGTTCGGTGCCATCAATACATCGAAGTTTTGGGCGACCAACTCCTCTTCGCCCTTCTGGAGCCCCCTTTTGAAGGGGCTCAGACTCAGACTCAGACTGTGCATTCCAAGCGTGGGATATCCCTAGAATCAGTCAAGCATTTTTAAAGTATTAGCGCTCACGTTTCCCAGAATTGACCCTGTGTGGCGCAAGTATTGAATACTGAGCTCTTCAAGACCGTTATGTGCCGAAACCAGTTTGCTCATAGTTTCCTTTGGCTAGCTCGTTCCGATACTTCACTGTTGCGCTGGACCGCTACTTGGATATGCTGTACACTTATATACTGTTCCATCCCTGTAACAGTAACTAACAACAACCGATGTCGCTCGAGCATCAGTCGGACTAACTACTAAATATTGTTTGAAGCATTAATTTCAATATAGTTCTTGCAATTACCTGTGTTGTCCTTACCTAGCTTCGTCATTACAAGCCAGTTGCCGTCTGTATGCGTATAACCTGTTAACCGGGGTTTTTTCGTACAAAAATCACCCGGTTTGCAATCCCTAGTTGGACACTTATAGTGGAATTTGTCACTTGATTCATCATTTAACGCTCAATAGTCCCAGCATTTATACTTTTCCATAGGCTTCGTACTCTTACTAGTACAGTGCTGGGCTGCCGTTCGACATGCAGAAACCTTACATACTAACAACAATCACCGTCGCTCGACCAAGTGATCGGACTAGCTACTTTATTTATATTAAAAGTTACCTGTTTCCATCACACGTTATGTTACGCAAATACTCACATATTGCCCTGTGTGAGACTTACGCAGAGATGCGCCTACAATCCTGGTAACATCCAATCGCCTCGCCATATCTTCCTTCATAACCGTTCAGGTAGTCTTTCATCAGACGTATTCATTCATTCATGGAGCATTAGCAACCAAACTTGACACCGTGGGGAGGCTACGGGGACCTCCAACAGTCACACAAGATTGGAACTTCAACGGTCGCACACACAAAATCAATTGATATTCCATATTCAATCGAACACTTTGACGTCACCTGCACCATCATTCTTCTTTCACACCGAAAAATGTCTCTAATTCAAACATTGAATAACGAATTAGAGCGCTAGGTTGGGCGGAGGACGGGCCTTCGTTACATAATCAGGAAGACTCTTCGATTTCAACTCGAACCGGATGTAGTTTTTAACGTCGTCCCCAACATGTATGAGATATTGGTGCAATCTAATCGAAAAACTCACTATTTGGATATGTTCAACTGTATTTTTATTTAAAATTATAGAAATTTTTCGCGGAGCAAAAAATAATTTATCAACCGTCCGATTTCACCACCTAGTCCACTGGAGCCTCCTTTTGAGGGGTCTCCGTTTTTATCCATACGTGCTAAATGTCCTGCCCACCTCAGCCGTTGGACTCTCACCACTGCCACTTTATCCGGCTCGCCAAAATGACGTTCCAACTGAAAGTTATATCGCCGTCGCCACCTCTCCCCCTCGCGCATCGCTCCAAATATGGTTCGGAGTACCTTGCGCTCAAACGTTAGGAGCAACTGTTCATCACTTTTTTCATCGCCTAAGATTCGCATCCATAGATCAATACTGGACGGATAAGGGTTTTGTAAATATGTCACTTCGATTTCTTCGATAGTAACATTGAGGGTAGATGTTTAATTAGACCATAATAGCATCTGCTTGCCGCCATGATACGTCTGTGAATTTTAGGTGTATTGTCACCATTTGACCGTATCAGCGCTCCAAGATAAATGAACTCATTCACTACCTCGAGGTTGAACTCTACAATGCATATTGTGTCTCCTTGTTGATTGGCTACCGGATGCGGCTCGGTCTTCATATGCTTGGTTTTAGATTCGTTTATCATCAAACCCATCCTCTCAGCTTGGATTTTTTAATTTGTGAAAGTGTCAACTGCTGCTGCATGTGTACGACTGGCGAGGTCCAAGTCGTCTGCAATGCCCAGAACTTGAACTAGCGTTTTGTTGGTTTGGATACCATCACACCTCACTCTACTTTGATACATCATATACTCAAGTACACTGTGGTACACTTTGCTTTACGTTAGTACGCCTCACCGTACTTTAGTGCACCTTATTCTACTTTGGTACACTTAATAGCACTTTGCTCCACTTTGGTAAACCCAACTCCAATATAGTGAACTAAACTCTACTTAAATACACTTAACTTCACTTTGATTCATCGCATTCCACTTTGATGCTTTTCGCTCCACTTTGCTATACATACACCTCACTATTACTTTGTGCACCTCATTCCACTTTCGTGCACCTCATTACACTTTGGTACACTTCGTTACACTTCGTGCACCTTATTACACTTTGGTACACTTCGTGCACCTCACATCTTATCACACTTATTTACGGCAAATATTTAGCCGAATGATGATAATTCGGTACACTTGTTCATCTCTTAGTTGTGAATAATACAACAGCACACAATGGGATTGTGATAAATAAAATTCGGCAATCTAACACTAAGGGCATTTTAGATCGAGTTTCATTCAACGGTTTTAAGTTACATTTACTTTCAAAACATTGGGCGGTGTATTAGTGCAATTGAATGATGTGCCAGACTAGTTGGAGAAAGTTTTAGGAAAAACCTGTTGGATTTGAAATGTTTTAGCTGCACTACTAACCTATTATATCATTCACCTCCCAAAAAAAGTCTGCTACATTTCAGTCAGCTGAAATGATCACCATTCTTTCTACCATAACATTTGATGTCAATGAACTTTATGACAACAAATAATCTAAAATTATTAGACGCCAGATAATAACATTCTAACAAATGGCAAAGGAAACACTTTCATAATCTGTGATTTATTACCTTGAGTGAAAATTTAAAATACACAAAAAAAAACCTAAACAAATTCAATCGTAACAACAACAATGCAATATTTTTGTTACTATCTGTAATACAAACATCTGAAATTTTATGAATCAAATTTTCCATGAAGGCTAAACGTTTACGGTAAAAAATAATTTTGTTCAGAAAATAAACAAATGAAAAAGAAAAGAAATGTGCCGTCTGTGCCACATAATTCTTGTAGAACATAAACTAAACCAATTGGCCAGAGTATTTGTTGTGAACCACAAAACCAGTTCGATTTTGATTTAAGCGTTTTTTTTTTAATTCAACAGTTTACGACAGAAATGATTCTTGTGTGTGATCGGCATTTTAAACGCAAATTATTGTGTTTACGTCGTTTTCGGTAACAACAATGGAATGATGACCCTCAGCATGAATTGATGAATTCATAATAGATTTTCCAACCTTTTCGGTAGACTAATCGTCTTTTGTTGTTTCTTAAATCGTGGCTTGGTAGAGGGGACGGAAGGCCAATTAATTTCAAATTGATCTCTCTCTACATGATCTGCTTTTTTTAACACTTGAGCAAATGTCTCTCTCTCTAAATGTAAAATGATAATCTGAATACAATCAAAATGTGTCCGACTATAAAAACCAATTATGTAAAAGTGTGCTCTCATTTAAAGCAAATGTGTTCAGGCTTTAAGCAGCTACATTGATGAAGAATAGAGCTTAACTGATCAACGTAGTTTCACGAACGATCTTGACTCGAAGGAGCTGCGAAGGTTATTGAGGTCACTTGACGGATCACTAAATAGAAAAACCATTGAATCACCAATGTAAAAATAAAAGTTCAAAATCGACACTCACACACAATCACATACATCGAAAGGTCTCTATTTTCAGAACTCTGAATTTTATTTTATATTTGGATTATTTATACAAATGTTTTTCAGACTGTGAACAATACAATTTCCATACGTTTGCAATTTAGAGTGCGATAAACAAAGTTCAAGGCGTATGATTACATTGTCTACCGTGTTTCCAGAGATCCGCTGCTGACCCCCAGAGCATTCACAATTAGAACAGTTCTTTTGGAATAACAATAACGTCAATCCTAGGGGGCCGATTTTAATTCCGCGTTATGTGTGCCTGGGGGGTAGAGGTGAGCGGGCGGACCAAATCCTGATGCCCGCCCGGCCCGTGGCCCGATTTTTTCTTTTAAAAAATCCCCGTAGTGCCCGCCCGTTAAATTTTCTGCCCGCTCGATGCCCGACCAATGTTTTTGAGGGAAATGATTGACTTTAGGCAGAACGAAACTCGATATATAACACCACCACTGCAGTGTAGCACTGTTTTAATTGCATCGTGGCGTGGTTGGTGTGTTGATGTATTTTATTGTCTAATCAGATTTCAGAATTTACTCGGTGCTGTTTGAGTTAAAAAAGAGAGAACTCTTCTCTCCTCTTGTTTTCTATAGTTCAAACCTTCATTTTGCCGATTAACAGGTGCTCACTCACACTCATTTCTCACTTCACTGGACTGGCGACTTCATGTCTTTACTTATTGCTCCATATTATTGTTTTTTCCTCTTTTTCTTTTACAGCTAGGTTCAAATTTAGGAATTAAATTAAATTTTCAGCAACTTATATTAAACAACTGTGTTTGACAACTATTTTCAGATTTGTGGGAAAACATTGCCCGCCCGAGCCCGATGACCGTCCGGAAAAATGACTGCCCGGTGACATGCCCGAAAAGTTTTCGCCCGCCCGACCTTTGTAGTGTTGGGCGCGAACGGGCAACGGACGGCCCGAAAAATCGGGCCGCCCGCTCACCTCTACTGGGGGGATTTAGAGGAGTACGTATAAGAACACGGACCCGGTCAAGGAAGATATTTCCCTTTCAGGCGAACAAAACTCGATGTATTTTGCAATCCAAACTCCTTCATGGTGTCAAAGCAATATGAAATATTTGTAGCACGGATTTGTCTGATCAGTGAACAAAAAATTGCTAAATTTGTAGCAAAAAAGCGCTTCTTCGTATCACTTCAATTAGGCACCTGTTACTATCTCGTAATCACCATCAATCAAATCCAACAAATTGAATTATTCCTTAAGCCAATGTTCGCATATTGCACACCATAAAAAAACATAACTTTGTGTCGTGTTTTGTACAAATTAAATATTGATTCAACAAATATATTGGATCGCAATCGAATTCAAATGCAATTGTGCAAAATGAATTTAGGTTAGAGCTATAAAAGCATGTGATTATAAATTCTCTTGTTGTATTCTTTGTCAAGGTCACCATCAACAACGTCATATAAACAAGTTCTTCTGCATATTTAATGGTATAAATAGCAGCGTATTTTCATTCTTTCATCTCCATTTCTATAAGAAAAAAAAACAATCATTTGCAATCCATGAGGCACATAATATCAATTTGTATTTATAATGTAAACAGAATAGTGCATTGAATGCAGTGGGGACGCAGATAGATTGATATGCCACTTACAATAAACTATCGTTAAACTAAACAATCTCTCAGCATTCAGTTTCTGTACGTAATATCTATAAATGGCTTCTGGGTTTGATGATGTGAAACAATAATTATTTGGTAAATCGAGTAATTGAATTTCGAATTTATCTTTTGTCCATAGACACAACGTTACATTTAATCAAGAGGCATCACAAGATTACGCAATGATCTTAATGAATGTCTAATTACACAAATATTTATCCTAATTGGCCATTCAAAATTCAACTCCCATTATATTTTATCATCATCATCATCAAGCTGTTTAGGTTTCTTTCAATATGACGTCTTCACATTGCAACCATCGTCTGATTAATTACACTCTCTTCTCTGGCGATGTTACCTGTCAAAGAGATGTTTGGTCGTCTAATGGAAAACTCTAACTACTAAATCCTATTGGTTTGAAACGGTAAAACTCGTGTATTAATCAGCGGAGACGACTTCTTGCGTATGCTACCGACAAAACTTCTAAGTTTTTCATAATATCTCCGTTCATAATATAATTTTTCATCATATTATCATTCCATAGGTGATCTAAATTTTGTCTTGTCCTCCGTTTCGATTATTTTGTTTACTGGTTATTTTGATGTTCTGCGTTTAGTAATTTGACGGGAAAACGTTTTATTAGTAATAGAGTAATTTTTACCTTTACCAAATGTATAATACTTGTGACGAGTATGTAAACATCATCGGAGTATGTCATGCGCGGGTGCAATTAATGTTTTCTTCCTCATATCCAAATCGAGCTTCCTGATATTTCTTTGTATCCGTTAAAATGTCATTAAATTTTCTTTTGACCAAACGGACATTGCCTCGTGACAAAATCAGAGCCGTTGAGAGAAACTCCGGGCCCAGGGGAGAGGGGGTATAAATATTGATTACAATTTTGATTGGACCCGTACGAAGTACAAAGGTCCTATACGTTTACTACAAACAATTTTATTGTAACATGGGGTAGAACGAGGTGGGAGGGGGGGGGGGATGCATCTATTATTGTCGGCTCAAACGATCAGCCTAAACTTTTTTTCCCCTGAAAGGTACATGCCTCCCATGATTCAAGTACGAAGATGAGCAAAATCGATCAAGTGGTTCCGGAGATATGGTCGAGGAAGTGACCAAAAACATGGTTTTTCGAGGGTCGGTGAAACTTTTTCACAAAATCTCAGCAAGTAAAGCACGGAAATTGCTCAATTTGGTGTCAAATGAAAGCATTTGATACCAAAAAACTGGGGATTTTTTTTTTTTTTGATGGAATCGGGTCAGGGGTCTGGGCACTGGGAGCCATGGAATGGGCGAAAATAAATTTCTCTGCCCAAAATGATAAGAGATATTTTTTTTCAGTATTTGCTTAAATACGCAATACAGAGATTTACTTTCAAATGCAAAGTTGTAGAGAATCAAATTTTAGCGAACACGTGTCTCAGGGTTTTGGGGAAATATGGTCCAATCCTGGTATATGGCCACTTCCATAATTGGGGATAATGACCCAGATCTCCAGAACTATGAGAGGTAGAAAGTTGCTTCCAAGGTCAAAGTTGTAGACAATAAAATTTGAGATAACACGTGTTTC